>JAOPJO010000025.1:7814051-7831790 GCA_027123675.1 Molva macrophthalma | reverse complement strand
CGCCCCCGTCCCCCCCTCCCCCCCCCCCCCCCCCCCGCCGGGGCCCCCCCCCCCGCGGGGGCGCGGGCGGCCCCCCCCCCCCGACCCAACACAAGAACCACCACCCTGAGCGCACTACGGCGGTGCTCACCTCTTCTGAGACGCAGAGTATCGGGAGCAGGTCTTGCCGTCCCAGGCGCAGTAGGGGTCCCTGGCCAGGCAGCAGTCTGCACACACCTCTCCGTACACGTCACAGCGGTGCAGCGCCAGGTGGGTCACGCCCAGCACGGAGCCCACGTACAGTTGTTGCTGAAAAACGATTACACCATCCGATGAATCGGCTGTGCATGGGTTTTCATTTGACTAAGAACACACTGTTTGTAGGCTCAAAGTTGGTGAACTTTTGTACTTCTTTTGAACTTGGGTAAATAATCTAGACTAGTCCATGTGAGACTATTAATAATCTAGACTAGTTCATGTCATACTATTAATAATCTAGACTGGTTCATGTGAGGCTATTAATAATCTAGACTGGTTTGTGTGAGGATATTAATAATCTAGACTGGTTTGTGTGAGGATATTAATAATCTAGACTGGTTCATGTGAGGTTATTACTAATCTAGACTGGTTCATGTGAGGTTATTACTAATCTAGACTGGTTCGTGTGAGGTTATTAATAATATAGACTGGTTCGTGTGAGGCTATTAATAATCTAGACTGGTTCATGTGAGGCTATTAATAATCTAGACTGGTTTGTGTGAGGCTATTAATAATCTATACTGGTTCATGTGAGGTTATTAATAATCTAGACTGGTTCATGTGAGGTTATTAATAATCTAGACTGGTTCATGTGAGGTTATTAATAATCTAGACTGGTTCACGTGAGGTTATTTACCCGTTTGGAGGAGATCTTCATGCTGGTGATCGGGGTGGGAACCTGTAGAGACAGTTCATATTAGTTCAGTAGATATTGTTTTATTTATTTAATTATGGCCTTGTGTCGTACGGACGAGGAGACATGGACTGACCCTGAAGACCTCCACCTCCTCCAACACCAGCTCCTCCGTCAGCAGGTCATCCCTGGGCAGGACGATGACCTTCTGGACGGTTCCCCGATCTGGACAAACAGCAGAAGACAAACACCATGAACCACTGTCTGTTACTGGAACCTTAACCCTGTCTTACCCCTTACCTTAGCTGTTCATATTGTTCCTCCCCCCACTAGGCTGGTGTTTTTAAACAGGATTATCATTTATTAGCATACATTTAAAGGTATACAGTAGCATTTACTTTACATGGCTGACGACAGCTAAACAGAATTTATAAGCTGCATTAAGTGGACATTTCTATGGACTTGATTTTTTTAATGTGATGATCAAAATCATATACTATATGATGATACACTATAGTGTGCACACATTTTTGCACAATGACTGATCATTGGTGATTTACACGATAAGTGACACTGACCTGTCCCCAGGAACAGCACCTCATAGCTCCCATCGGCTGCGGCCACTTGGTCCACAGTGATGGTGGTGAACTCATAGTCCACGTTGGTTCTGACCACCAGGGGGCGCTTGTGCACTGGGTACACAGCGTTGTACATGGTGGGGTGGTTTCTCATGAAGTTGATGACCTCGTCAGGGTAGTCCTTGGTGGACTTCATGTTGGGAGTGAAAGTACCTCCGGGACACTGCGTAGACCAGGACATTAATAAATTAAGTGTGTCTGTGTGTGTGTGTATTTTCAGTACTATGTTGTGTGTGTGTACTTCTTGTGTGTGTTTGTGCATTATACGTGCTGTGTTATATGTTGTGTATGTGCACTGCGGGTGTGTGCGCACTGTATGATGTGTGTGTACTGTGTTGTATGTGTACTGTTTTGTGTGTGTGTGAGTTATGTCAGTGTGTACTGTGTTTGTTGTGGAATGTGTGTGTGTGTTATGTGTGTGTATGTGTTTTGGTGTTATGTCTCTGTGTGTGTGTGTTGTGTGTGTTTGTACTGTGTGTGTGTGTACTGAGTGTGTGTACACTGTGTTATGTGTGTTATGTGAGTGTGAATGTGTGTGTGTGTTATGGCTGTGTGTATGTGTGTGTGTTATGTGTGTACTGTGTTTGTTGTGTAATGTATGTGTGTGTGTATGTGTGTGTTTGTGTGTGCTATGTCTGTGTTGGGTGTGTTTTTGTATGTGTTATGTCTGTGTTGTGTGTGTGTCTGTGTCTGTATGTGTGTGTGTGTGTTATATCTGTGTGTGTGTATGAGTGTATGTATGTGTGTTATATATGTGTGTCTGTGCGTGTGTGTGTGTATTTGTGTGTTATATCTGCGTGTGTGTGTTATATCTGTGTGTGTGTGTGTGTGTGTGTGGGACCTACAGTGCCAGGGCGCGGGTACGGGATCTTCCCGGTGTAGGCGACCCACTGGTAGTTGGGGCCCTCCTTGTGGGCGAAGGGCCCATTGAAGACCATGCGTATGTCGGCCATGGAATAGACGCACACAGCCGAGCCTTTAAACACCGACCTGTTGGTGGAGGGGGGGGGAGGGGGGGAGAGAGGGAAGAGGCGGGGGTTAACAAAGGAGACAGGAAACCAACGGGGATCCTCGCCGATCGATTCCCTCCCGAGAGAACAATGAAGATCCCGGCGCTGCCGTCTACCTCTTTGCTACTTCCTCAGACGGCTACGCGCTATAACAACATAAGCTCCTGAGCGTCGTCATCATCATCATCATCATCATATTCATCATCATCATCATATTCATCATCATCACGCGAACACTCTCTTCAAAGCGCGGCCACGCTTTGCTACTTCCTCAGACGGCTACGTGCTATAACAAAATTAGCTCCTGAGCGTCGTCGTCGTCATCATCATCATCATCATCATCATCATCATCATCATCATCACGCGAACGCTCTCTTCAAAGAGCGGCCGTGATGATGATGATGATGATGATGATGCACCAGTGGTGCTGTCTGACACGGTGACTTCCAAACACCCACGTCCTGATTAACATAACCACCAGCGCCAGGCAGGCAGGCGGGCAGGCAGGCCGCCGGGGCCGTGGGCCGGGCCGCGGGGCCGTGGGTGTGCTGTGTTTGCAGATCCTGTCAAGAGGGCCCTATCATTAGCATAGACTCTCCGCTCGCTCGACTTCGGCGTGGCCTCGAGGGAGCCGTAAGGGGGGGGAGGGGGGGGGGGAAACAATAACTAGCCGTTTTGCGTCCTCAAACAACACAGAGGTAACTGAGGCTTGTTTACTACGGCTGGGGGGCGTAAAAAAAGCCGCGCCTTCTCGGCGGCTTGTTGTGAACGTGCGTCTGCGCGGGTGTTAATTGCGTAGATTCTCTCCTCCCCCACCTGCATCGGACTACGGCCCCTTAAAGGAGCGAGGCTTCCTCTGCGATAAACGATGGTGTGTGGTTTGTGTTTCCTTTTTGTCTGTTTTTTTTCCGTCAGAACATATGGAATATAGCTTCTGTTCGGCGCGGGCGTTCAGGCTCAGTGAATGGAGATGAAGAGCTTGCAAACTGCAGGAAGGACCAACCCCCCCCCCCCCACCCATAACCCGGCCCCCTTCATAAAACACACAAAGAGCTTCCTTCTTGTCCGTGTCTCTGGTGCTGAAGTAATGCTACAGAGGCTGTGGGGGACCTACCCTGAGACGGAGAACACTGCATAGATGACCGGGTTCCTGGTGTCCTGGGTGGGCTGGATGTACACGTCCCCTGGGAGACACACAAGAGGGTCAGTATCTGCAGTTAGGCGAGGTCAGAACTTAAAAGCACACTTTCTTTAAACAGCAGCCTGGAAGTCCATCGAGGAATAGTAGGTCCTAGGAAATACGGTAAAAGACAATACTATTATGGTCTGGCCCTCTGCTCTGTATCAAATCAGCTTGTGGTGTCGTTGCTTTCTATCAGTCCTCAGGGAGTTTAGAGCAGCTCCAGCTCTCCTGTGAACTGTGAGAGATTCCTACAGAGGGGGGCTTGAGGTGTTGGCGTTGCCATCGGTTTCGAGGGTCTCGCTGCAGACCCCTGATCCAAACACTTCTCAAGCTAGAAAACTCCATTGTCTTGGAGGGCAAAACGAGCGATACGGAAACCTCTGCTGTAGCATAGCTTTAATAGGAGCCATATGCATCCAATCTTTAGGGATGAGGCGGTTCAACTCGGCCAATCCCATGATGGCTTATAACAAGAGAAAAGTGCAAGGCCAAAAAACAATTGGAGGGACATTTGAATCAATTTTAAGTAGACTGTCTGAATGCAATACCACTTAACGGATTCACTGTTGAAAGTGTATCTACGATAAATGGTCTCCAGCGGGGGCTGTGAGAGGCCCCTGATCAGCTGGTTCGTGTTCCCTCCAGATTGAGGAATCAAACAAAGGAAGGGCATTCGGCCAACTGTTTGATTCATATTTTATATCAACATGAAACTCCTTGACCTCATTTACTTGGACGCCCTTCTCGTGGTCATAAATGAAGCACAAAGCAAAGCGATACCTTTCAAAATACACTGTAATAAAAAGAGCAACATGAGACCCTTCAATGTTGCATATTCACTTTGTTTTTTGGAGAGTCTGATGAAGGAACCCGATCTATCCTGTAAGGATAGATCGTAAGGACTCAGTGTAACTCAGTCCTTACAGTGCGTGCCCAAAGAATCAACAAGAGGAAGGCTAACATTGCCTTGTTTGTGTAGAGATGTCCATTTTGGATACATATATACTCTTTATATATACATAAAACGTCGTTGAAATCCATGTTTTTTTAAACAATTGCAAGAAAAATGCTAAGGAAAAAAACACTGAATTTGTCAGGTTATCAACGCGACAGATGACGGCTGCAGACAATACGGGGAGTCTGCTTTTGGCAAACCCAGTTGTGATTCATAAGCCATCTGACGCCAGTTTGACAGGGCTCCTGGCGACACGCTGACAGGACGGAAAGAGGGAGAAGATAATCCAGGAGAGAACTGGAACAAGTTGCACAATTCTATTCACTTTTATTTTTGATGTGTCAGATCATACAGAGATTCCCGGAGGCCCAGACAGACCTTTGGGTATCAGGTTGGAACACACAGACAGCAGTGTGCACTGTAGACACTCGTTACTGGATAAGATATGCTGAGGGGTATAAATACAGAAGACAGGGAACGGCTAGACAGCCCTTATCGACAGACAGGGGCAGACAGACAGACAGGCAGACAGACGGGCAGGCTGGCCGACGATAGACAGGCAGGCAGACAAACAGTCTGACAGACACACTGTCAGACTGTGAATGATATATAATCTGACTCGTTCTGTTTGCTTAATGAGCACTGTGGCTTAAAAACCCAAATAAAAGCCTTGTACAAGAGGAAAACCACCACCAAGAAGGAACCATATTTTCCTCCCATGTACGCTGACGGTAACCGGTGAAATTCGAGAACCAAAAAGGAGAACATTTTCTCCATTAATACATTTCAGAACGGGAATAAGAAGCACGCTGACATAAATGATCATTCCCTCTGACACACTATATCCTAGTTCATATTTTTTCTACCCTTTTTATTTCCTCGTCCCGGTCTCTCTGTGCTCCATTTCTCTGTCTCGGTAAACGACTGAGATGCGTCCTCTCTAAAACCCCCAGTCTTCCTCAACATCTGTATCTACTCCAGGGCCCTCCTGGAGCCTCTTGTTACTGAAGCATGGGCCTGAGCTCCATCCAGCGGCAGTAACAACTGGAGACATGGATCATTTGCGCAGGACCCCCCTTGCGGTGGTGCGGCATAGGGAACCCAGTGAGCAGCAGTACACTCGCTGCTCCCTTTCAAGGGTCAGCAGCATATGTCCAAGAATATCCCTTCTGCTCGCACACTACCCACACTGCAACGCACCGAGCTGGGGAGAGGAAGCTCCTCAACAGCACTTTGACAATCACGCACGGATTCTCCAGGGTCTTCACATACATACAAGGGATTCAACAAACACCCTTGCTGTAAAAAGATTACAAAACAAAAACAACCTTTCCACAGTAATCCGCTTATGAGGAGTAATATTTAATAGTGTTACTGATCTCATTTATAAAACATGCCGATATGTATCATGCACCATCGACACACGTTTGAAAAAAGGAGAACAAGAACTAGAACAGCCAGGGAGGACAGGGTTCCTGAGCCATGCCTGCAACCAATTTCTCGGTCTGTTCCTGTCTGTGAGTGATGGACGCAGGCAGGGATTCGTCTGCCCCCCAGGGTGCCAGAGTGATGATGAGTTAGCCCCCTTGAAGGCTCTATTCATTACACAGGTTTGGCACAGGTTTTTGCTCCACATCTTCACCACCCCCACCACTACCACCACCACCACCACCACCATCACCCCCACAACCACCACCACCACCACCACCACCATCACAATCACCACCACCTCCATCACCCCCACAACCACCACCACCACCACCACCATCGCAATCACCACCACCTCCACCACAACCAACACCACCACCACCACCACCACCACCACCCCCTGCTTGCACACCCACACACCTCTACTATCTCTCTTTATCACTATGGGTTGTTTCTTTTCTATTTCTCTCGCAGTAACAGCAGACATAGCAGCAGACATAGCACCGTGTTGGGAGTGAGGAGAATACGATACAGGAAGCATGGCTCGCGGTCTGAGAATCCGTGGTGAGAATCACATTGCAAGTGACAAGTCTTGGCTACAGGCTTTAAAGAATAGCAACTGTTTTCCTCCTTCTCCTTCATGTATTTATTTCCACATCTTTAAAGTCCTTCCAGACGCGTTTTGCATTTTTGTTGTTCCAGAGGTTGAAGATTAAAGTGAAAGTGAAACCTTTCTTCTTTCAGGTTAGCACTAGCCTGGAGCTAACTCTCCCTAACTCGGTCCATCCTGAAACAGCTCAGCTATGTTACAAATATTTGGATTCCAAAAATCAAAACAAAGTGATTCTTTCCCAAGAGGAATGAAAATAGATTATAATTGGAAACAGTTCAATAACATCTGTGGAGCATAGCCCTTTGGAAAAGAAACAAATCAGACTTGATCTGCTGACTTTGCTTGGTCAACAGAGAACAACATGAAGATGTCTCAATAAACTCATACAGATGTGTTTATCTACGTACGGAGATGCAACCGACGCTTGTTTAAGCGTGGTCCTAAAGGTACAGGGAAACGGGGGACTTGTTCAGAATCCAAACTCACGGAGTTCATCGAAGTGCGTCTCTATGCCGTCTGCGCCAGGCACAGAGCAGATGAGTCGGGCCTTCAGAAACGTGCTCCACTTGTTCACCAGACAGCAATGTCCTCCGTCGTCGTTCTGCAAGGAAAGACAACGCACACCACGTTTTTTATTTCCACACACACAAACACACACACACACACACACACACACACACATCTCGGATTGAACTGATTCACCCAGAGTGTGACAGCAGCTGTTTGATTCACTGGCCTGGGCGGGCTCAGAGGAGAGATCCGTGTTAACAAAATGTTAATAAACTTGTGTGTCGACTTGGCCTGTGCGTCGGAGAGCCGGGCCAAGCTTCTACTGGCCGGTTGGAAAATGACGCCGAGGGAGAACGATTAATGGAGCAGAACTCTTAACGCACACACACACACACACACACACACACACACACACACACACACACAGTCGAGATTCTACCGTTCTCAGCTGGAAAAAAACCCTGCTTGTTTTGCAGGGGTGCGGATATGCTATAAAAATTAAATAAAGAAAATTCTATTTTTACCATTTTCTTGTTGTATCTCTACAGGTACCTGAAATTGTTTTCCTTTGCTCTGTCTATTCTGGGCTAAGTGTTTACTTGAAGAATACATTCCTGGGGGTTGTGGTGGAAACACCAGGTGGCTGCTGATGGACAGGGGGACTACCTCTCAGGGTAGTCAGATGATGTTGTGCAGTGGAGAAGTGTGAGGATTTGGACATAAGTATTACACTTTAAATAGAGTCAAGATTTTTAAAAAATGACAGCCGTTTGTGTGGTGTTGATGTATTCCTGGAGGGATGTTGACTGTGTTCAATATGGACACCCTGACAAAGTCTAGCTAAAATGTGGCTAATTTGGAGTAGTTATTTCTAGTGGCAGGTAACAACACTGACACTGATGAAGATGCAATGTGATCATTATTATTATTATAATGAGGCCTCACCAGGCAGATTCTGCCTATCCTGGACTGGGCCATGGGACTCTGGCCCATCTCTGACGCCTTCTCCCGAAAGAAGAAGTACAGCTTGTCGTCATTCTTCTGCGTGCTGTCTGGGATGAGGTGTGCGTGGATGAATGTGGGGTCTGGAAGAGAGCAACAAGAAGCAGGTTCAGAGTGAGTGGCGGTTCAGAGCAGCGGAGCCAGACAGACAGACAGACAGACAGACAGGCAGAACGACAAGCGGACAGACAGAAAAGAAGAAAGAATGAAAGAAAGAAAAGACAGAAAGGGCTGAAGAAAGGAAGAATGACAGAAAGACAAAGAAAGACATAACTGGCTGAACTGACTTGAATGAATGAATGAATGAATGAACCAGCATGGCTGACTGCTTGACTGAATGAATGTGGGGAGAAAAAAAGAATGGGGCTAATTGTTGTATTGGGACAATGGTGGCCTGAAAGCCCAGGAGCCATTTTGAATGCACTTCATTATGTTGTCCCCGGTAACAGCAGTCAATATGGCAGCAGGGATCCTCTCCCGCCGGCCGACTTAGTAGGTCACTGCTGGACACCGTGCCCTGGGTGCTGCACCCTGCTGCACAGTACCAGAAGGCCACATGGGGGAGGGCCAAAACATGGTGGAGGGGGAGGTGTGTGTGTGTGTGCACGTGTGTGTGTGTGTTCACGTGTGTGTGTGTGTGTGTGTGTCTGTTTGCGCGCGCGCGTGTGTGCATCATGGGTGGGTGTGTCTGGCTGTGTGTGTGTGTGTGTGTGTGTGTGTGCGTGCGCGAGTGTCTGCATGAGTGAGTGTGTGTGTGCGTGTGTGTGCATGCGTGCGCGTGTGTGTGCATGCGTGCCCGTGTGTATGCGCACGTGTGTGTGCGTGTGTGTGCGTGCGTGCGTGTGTGTGTGCACACATGTGTGGTTGTGTGTGTGTGTGTGTGGGGGGGTGTGTGTTGGGGGACATGATGAGTCCACACGGTTGATTAGCAGGACTCAGGTGTCCAGATCCTAGAGTAGCTCCACTGGGGAGCCGTTGTCCGGGCAACAGAGTCAAAAGGGAAAATGTGGGACCCAGGCGGTGGTAAGGGGGGGCTGAGGGTGGTGTGTGTGTGTGCGTGTGTGTGTGATTGATGTGCCAGTTGCTCCATACCCCCCCCCCCCCAAAAAAAAACCCCATGCCCTTCCAACCTTTAAAACACTGTGACAATCATGGTTCATCATTAGCTTGCGGCGGCTACAGCGCTAGCACCGCGATCTGTCTCCATTAGCATTGACATTGATTCTGGAAACATCCATTAAAGCCACTGCTCTCCGTACTCAGAGGACCCAGCAGATATCAATGAACAGGATCAACGCGGGACGGATGGACGGGCCACATCGAAAGACAAACAGGACAGGGTAACCGTATGTACTCAAACCCCTCTCTGTCGCTTCAGGTCAAAAGTGGACATAAACACGAGAGAGGTGTAATCCATTGAGAATGACGAGGCGGACTGAGGAAAGAGCGTAAAGAGAGATGGGTAGGAGAATTACCGTTCAGCCATCTGGAGTTGTACTGATCGGTCCTCATGGCGGTCTGCTTCCCGAGCGTGCGGAAGATGGCCGAGTCGGTGCCCATGAAGTCAATATAGACTCCGGCGTACAGCTCTCCATCTGGCACACAGAGGGCAGGCCGTGTGTGAGGCAGCTTCCATCATCAAATTAATAGCCTCTGTTTATTGGTCACTAATTAGTGAAACTGGTGTGATTCATCTTTATAATCTTTAATAATGACTAAAGACTAAAGATGTAGGTAAAATAACTAGTTATAAGACAAAGATTACTACTGCTACTACTACTACTACTACTACTAATACTACTAATAATAAAGATAATATAGGCCAATGAGAGCTGGTCCTGCTATTTACAGCGGTGACTATCAGCCGAAATGCAAAGTGTATATTTAGCATGTTAGCTTTGCTCACGTCAGCTGGAACTAACCACATATGGCATCGCACAACAGAGAGGGAATTCTTTTTTAATCTCGCTCAATATCTCTAACTCTCTTACGTACACACACACACACATAGGCGCGCGCGCAGACACACACACACATGCACGCACGCACACGTGCGCGCGCACACACACACACACACACGCATGCATGCACGCACGCAGGCAAGCACACCCACACACGCACACACACACACACACACACAGTGCTGCAGGTCGGTGGTCTACGGCCTTTTGTGACCACCTGCAAGCTGCTGACAGCCCAGACCACCCACTGTGAGCACATGCAACTTCACAACACTTCTAGGTCTATCATTCAATCTGATCCACTGTTAAAAGCAAGAGAAAATAACACAGCAAAAGTTGGCCATCCCAACATGATAGTTCAACCACAGTGAAATAAGTAAATATAAAACAAATAATAATAAAGGAATTGGCCCTAGTTTCAAAGTATAGAGTTGCATAAAAGTTAATCCAGTTTTCCATGGTTGGTAAAAACATTTCTCCAACTCATGAGAACACATTAAGATTTTTTGGCAGAGCAAAGTTATTCCCTCTTAAGGAGAATCGATCTGGAATCAATAAGACCCCGTTGGTCTATGGAGAGACCAGTGTATCATTTTTGTGAGGAACACCCCTTTGGGACCGGGGCTGACTGGAAAGTACTAGAAACCTGCATAGTTTTACGGTAAGAAAGCCGCTCAAAAGTGCCTGTGCAGAGAAAGTGGAGAGAAAAGGTACTTACTGATTAATGCTGAGACACTGTTGAGTTTGGGGTCGTACGGACATTTTCCTTTCCCAGAATCCACTTTGCCTGGCTCTAGACGAAATATGTATTGCTGAAACAGCAAAGGATTAGGAAAAAAATCATTAATAATGCAACTACTTTTCCTCCGTTTCATCACTTTTGTTAGATATTAAACACAGTGCATGGATCACTGTTACTGTTGTTACTGGACCCACTTCAAGTCAATTATTGCGTTGTTACATTTTATTTTATATTACATTGTTACATCCTACATGCGGTATTCCGAAGGCAGCAATGGCGTTCCACATGGACAATGTGTTCATTTGGGAGACAGCTGGGAGAAGAGGTAAGGGGGACGGGGGGTGGGGGTGGGGGGGGGAGTGCTGCTATTGTAGAGCCATCAAAAGATACACAATGACATCCATTAGGGATTATGGGGTAAAGCGATATCAGAGTTGTCCTGACATATGCGGGGCGTGGTGGGGGGAAGCCATTACAGTTCAAGTTCCCCATCGGCATGCTTTTAATGTTAGTGGCCCGGGATTGGACGCCGTCTCTCGACAGATGAGCGGGACGTGCTCAGTGTCTGTGTCAACACTCTCCTCTGGGTGCGGGGAGTCTGCGTTGTCTGAGGCTTCCAAGAGACGCTGCATACTGCCTGACAGCTAGCACTTTACTTAACCTCTTGGAAAATGTTTGACCGAAGCTAAAACAAAACCACTACTTGACGTGACACAAGTCTCAGGTATTTCTATGTGTCACTTAATCACGGTTAAGGAAGACTGTAGTAAAATATCAAATGTTTTATGGCTGTGAGCTTTGGCTGGGCTAGGCCCATCCACTCACTGTTTCTAGGGCTTCATTCCTAGCAGGGACCAACCTAAACAGCTTGGCAGCATGTTGGAGAATCATCGCTCTGTCTGCCCGCCCTGCCGAACTTAATCCTTTATCGGACGTTTAATTGAAACTCACAAATTGACGAAGTGGTGATTCGGTAGCCTGGCGACGTAATCGTAGCATTTTAAGTGCATATTGTAGCGTCAATGTTTAAGTGATTCGGACAGTTGTTGGTTCCGCCTCCGTGTGATTGGCTAATGTAAGAGGCGGGCGCCATCTTGGCAGTTCCTGGCAGCCCACCTGTGCCTCCATAGGGCCTGCTGTGGAGCTGTAGTCGGCCGCGCGATTCGTTCTGCTTCCAGACTGGGGGTTCTGTAGGTAGAGGGAGCCCTATGAACAAGACACATGGCACACCGGGCCGTCCAATTACTGAGAGCCCTCCTTCAAGCAGTGCCCAATAGCAGCTCAGACAGCCTGAGACCAGCCCCCAGCGGCCCACCCAGAGATGCTCTCCACACGGACACACTGATGGAAAAATAATCAGCACAAATAAAAAGTCCAGAAAGTCTTTCTGTGAAGCAGATGAGAAAGGAAATACAAAGAAGATATAACTGGAAGAGATAAGTCCTTTTGAAAAGTGACTGCAGAAGAGAGCAGCGGTTGGCAGCCATGAAGTAGTAACTCGATGAGTGTGTGTATAGCAGGAGTGTAGTTACAGCTCTACAAGAGTCAAGTTGGTAATTAGGTGGAGAAGCATGCCATGCCTTAGACTCACAGACTCAAACACAAGGAACAAACACGGTGAGGATGTTATTGAAAGAGAGGATAAAAGCCCTTAGGAGGAGATTCGGTGAAAGTCATTCCTTCTATAGAGATTCCCATTTTCCACAGCTTGGATTGGCTCTTGTGGTAGTTGTGGCAAATTCACTTATTTTTTCATAGATGAAAGTGACCAACATATTGGTGGTTCATAGGACATATGTTTAGTGTTTATTCTGTATTAATAACTATATGCTGTTGCTTCTACAGCCACAGTATGACATTAATTATCCCATGACATATGGTGGGAATTGGACCAAAAGGTCGCAGGGATCACAAACATTTGGGTTCATAACATAGAAGTAGAAAATTCTTCTCTTAATCCTGTTATGTGGTTAGATAGCTTAATTCAGAAGGGCAATGAACTCCTTGCAGGGCTCAATCAATGGCGTCCAACAATAGCATTAATAGTACGACATGAACATAAAATCACATTAACAACAGAAAGAACAATCATATTGAAGGAAGGACATTACGTCAGACTTTTTTCACACTAAATAAAGGAACTTGCGCGTGAACTAACTTTTTCATGTAGCTGGAAAGAGGAGTCACTTGAAAAAAAATGATATATAAGATATAAGAAAGAAATCTTAAGGGCAAATTGGCCGAGGACTGCGCAACGTGCCGGAGCCCCACCGTACGACAAAGGAGGGCGGAGCTGCAGGTCCCTTGTGTTTACGTGTGCCGGACGCTATGAAGAGCTCCGTGGCGCGCGGCCACGTCGCTCGTGGGCCTACGGAGGAGAAGAGGCTGGAGGAGCGGAACCTGGAGACCGTCCTTCGCGTTGAAACGTGAGCCCTTTCATTACCGCCCTGAGACTAAACAGGCAGAAGACTGGACCGGGCAGAACGCTGCTGCTAGGGCTGCTCTGAACGGCTGCTGGACACAGAGGGAGAGAGGGAGGGAGGGTAGAGGGAGGGAGAGGGAGACGGAGAGGGAGGGATGGACGGTGGGAGGGAGAGATAGAAAAGGAGGGAGGGCGTGAGGGAAGGAGGGAAGAAGGGAGTTTGAGAGAGAGGGAAGGAGGGAACAAGGGAGAATCAGAGGGAGAGAGGGAGGTAGAGAGGGATAGAGGGATAGAGAAAAAGGAGAAAGGGAGGGAGATGGAGATAGAGAGAGATAAAGAGGGAGGGATGGAGAGAGAGACGGAGGGAGCGCGGTAGAGAGGAAGGGAGGGAGGGAGTGAGAAAGGGAGAGAGGCAGAAAGAGGGATAGAGGGAGAGAGAGAAAGAGGGAGGGAGGGAGAAAGGGAGAGCGAGAGAGGATGGGAGGGAGAAAGGCAGAGCGAGAGAAAGAGGGAGGGAGGGAGCTACAAGGCTGGTGATGGATGAGAGGCTACATCGGTAATGATGGCCTTTCAGAGGCTCTCAGACAGCCAGAGAGACAAGCCAGGGGCTGCGTGGAAACAGGTGAGAGGGTCGGTTGTGTGTGTGTGTGTGTGTATGTGTGTGTGTGCGTGGGGCAGGCGGGCTATGCTTTACGTATCCTGTCAGCGTGCCGTCCCCAGCGGGAGGATACGATCGGTGTTCCGCTCCGCTCTCCGAGGCGGTGCTTAGCAAGCTCACTAATTGCAAGTGCGTGGGAATGACAGGGATCCTGTGCAGACGCTCCCGTCGTACGGTCGCTACGGCGCCCAGGCCTGGGTCGCTCCGGAGACAACGACGGTCAGTGTGGAGGAATGATCGTGTCTCGAGACAACGGGACGGAAATTGAAAAAAAAAAAAAAATCAAAACATATTGGATGTTATCATATTGTGTGAACCACTGCTCACATTAATTGTATGCTGCTGACGCAGCCTAGGGGGATGACACACCCTGAAGCCAGCAGAGCAGACAGCCAGAAGGCTCGACTGACGTTCTTTACTGCTATCGCGAGTGTGGCGATGATGGCCTCAATCACCATGAATGGAAGCAAAATGCCCCATTCGTTCAACATTCATTGAAACTGAGCGACAGCCTCCTTAAAGACCTCTGACAGTCCGTGACAGAGTGGGACTCGATGCAAGCCATGGACAAATATAAGATGAAAAAATAAATAAACCTCAAGCCAATGAAACCGAAGAGCAAGAAGCAGATTGAAAATGACCCCCGGGGATTGATTGAAAGATATTGTGTTCAAAGCAGGAAAGGGCAAAGGTCAAAGATGTCTCCGTGGACGCCCTCCCGAGTCTTTAGTTACCTGGGACCTGCGTCCTCGGTCCACGTAGGTGCAGATGGGGTTGTAGGCCCCCGTCCCACACACATACAGGTGGGTCCGGTTCCAGGACTCAATCAGACGGATGAAGTTTCCACATTCTCCCTGCAAGAGAGCGAGAGAGAGAGAGACAAAGAGACAGAGAGAGAGAGTCAGAGAGAGAGACATACGGAGAGAGTCAGAGAGAGAGAGACATAGAGACACAGAGAGAGAGAGAGCAGGCCAAGACTTAACAGGGTTAGGGAATAACAGGAGTAACCCTATAGGTTTCCTATCTATAAACAAAACACGTTTTGAAAAAACGTTCTGTAAAACACAGAGGACGCGCCGATGATTAATGTCCTGCATTTTGGCCCGAAACCCCGATACATCCATTATTATGTTGTATGTTTCACAGCTCTCTCATTGGCCTACTGGCTCGCTGTTCTCACACAGCCAGGCCTTGGCTTGGAGGGAAAGAGTTTCCAAATACTGCACTAGTGTTGATGAAGCAGCAGACCAACGCAATGCATCCAAGTGAGATGGTGACTGCAGCAAGATTAAGGGAAAACCAAAGCGAGGGAAGTGAATCACTAAACAAAAGGATTATTTAATCTTAACTTTAGACACTTCACTAATAGCAGGATTTGAATAGATAGCAGGGCTTTTCGAAGTTAAGTATGTGACACAATACCAATCATTTTTCTTTATCAAAATATAATTTCAGGGAAATTACAGAGTGGGAGAACCATTCTGTAAATGCTGGCTACGTAATATGTGCTTTAAAAGCACTTGCGAGCTAACTCCCCATTACATCAGAGACAGGTTAGCTAAGCCTGCTGCAGTAAAAAGAATTGGATGGATTAATAAAAACAAAAAAGACATGCATATCAATTCGGCAAATCCTCATCTGCCAATGAACAGTTACATTCTGAGTGCAAATCTGTGTGTGTTGATTATGCGTTTACACATGTGTGCATACGTGTCTCGTTCGTTGCACATTGTAACCCCCCCCACCCGACACTGACACACACACACACACACACACACAGAAAGCACAGCGGGCATGATTGCCTTTGACCTCGTGGCTGAGCTGCCATTCTCTGTGAATTGCTTTGTGAGTTGTCATCATCCGTCATCCTCAAAAGAGGGGGCAGGTCTCCCCATAGCCCATTTTATTTCTTATTTTAGCGATGACATTCCTTGTCAGCCTCTTTTCCATGTCTCTCTGACACACACGCACATGCACGATCGCACATGCATAACGCAACACACACAACACACACAACACACACAACAACACACACATGCTTCTACATGTACGGGCGCACCGGCCAACACCGTGCAGCCCGGGGCTGGGGGAGGCGCGGGTCAGCGAACATGTACAAATGAGCATTCCAGTTGGATAAACAGCGGTCTGCTCCGCCGGTACCAGCAGGGGAGAACCGGCTTATTATCCAAACGCCCCATCATCACTCCCTGGGTGCTCACAGCCGGGCTTAGCATGCAGGAGGAGGTGTGTGTGTGTGTGTGTGTGTGTGTGTGTGTGTGTGTGTGTGTGTGTGTGTGTGTGTGTGTCTCATCTGCTCCTCCCAGCTGGTGGCTGTGTTTGAGGAGATCCCGCGGGGCACGGCGTCCATTCCTGGAAGCAGCATCTCCTCCAATGGGCACACTAGTCCCGCCCCCAGCATGGACCCCCTCCAATACAACTCCCACTTCATGCCGCAACAGCCAATCAGAGCAGAGATCGAGGTCAACGAGGCCGTGCTCAAAAGCAGTAAGTGTCTTCTGATGGAAACAGAAAGCAAGCAAACTTTATCTGTCGTTTTTCACTCCAATTCTGAATTTTGTTTCTTTGTTTATTGGTTACTCTCGATTCATTATATATTCCATAATAAGTCCTTAAAGGGCTAGATTTATAGGAATTACCTCTCCCACCAAACTGTGATGTCCAATCATGCGCAGATCAGCGTAGTCGGGCAGAGAAAGGCAGGCAACCAGGAACTTGACCTTGTAGATCATTTTCCTGATTGGTAGATACAAAACAAGCCCTGATTGGTTGTTTTATGGCCGGCGGGTTGTAACAGCCTACCCTAGCCATAAGGCCCTCGTGTTGTGATGACTACGTTATGAGTAATTGGATCATTTTGACATCATCATTTTACAGAAAATATTGCCCTACTGCTCAATATTTAATACTTTGTATAAAATATTAAATATTCAAAGCCAGATAAATACGTGGATGTCTCGAGCTGTAAGCAGCACATGTTTGGTGCTCTTTAACCTTACATTTATCAAGGAATAATATCCTATTTAGTAATGTAGCAGCCACTTCTTGGTGGTTCAGTGTCACTAAGGAGCTTGTAGGGGTCAAGGCATCTTGCTGAAGGATCACTACGGGTAAGATGGAGTCCTTTGAGGTTCAAACCCAGTAGCTTTCTGCTGTGTGTGGAGCCGACCTGCCGATTGTTGTCCCTTTAGCGTTCGTACACTGAGCTGAACTTAAAAAGAATAGATCTACGGTGCAGGTTTGAAAACGTCTGCACGTGGAAGCAGGTGTTTCCGTAAATACATCTGGTAAAACACCTGAGGAATTAATATCCAATCAACACTTCCTGTCTTCAACTGTGGAACAGAAAAACCGTGTGAAAGAGGAGTATTCTGGTGTAAGCAGAATTTTGGAAAATAAATTCCACTGCGTGGTAATTTGTGAACAGACTTTTTAAAGTCACACAACATTTTACTGAAGTTTCTCAAAGTTCTGAAGTTACCTTGTTAAGATGCCGCAAAATCAAACAATGCAACATTTCTCCATGTGTGTATGTGTGTGTGTGTGTGTCTGTCTGTTTGTGTTGCCCTGTGTGTGTGAGCATGCATTTGTCTCTCTGCAGCTTGTTCTCATATCTTTATTCACAGTATATCTTTACTCACCCTTCTGCTTTTGCCATTTTCTCTCTCTCTCTCTCTCTCTCTCTCTCTCTCTCTCTCTCTCTCTCTCTCTCTCTCTCTCTCTCTCTC
>JAOPJO010000025.1:7802696-7813951 GCA_027123675.1 Molva macrophthalma | reverse complement strand
GGGAGGGGGTAAGGGTGAACATGTGTGAGCCAATGAAAAGAAAAAGTCACGCGAGGACCTGTTTTTACCATGAATTTCAATGTTGAATTTGAATTGATTTCCTTTAGAGGGGGTTTGCCTTTTGAATGGCAGTACCCTTCAGACAAGTCATGGTAGTTGTGCAGTTGTAACTCCCAGCGGTGGCAAATTTGTATTCCGATTCAACCTCGACGATGAAAGTAAAGCAGAAGATGGGCAACATTTCCGTACCATTTTTTGTTTTTTTATTTCCTTTTCCAGCCAATGTCAGAAGTATATAAAAATGCGAAAAATGATACACAGCAGCCCCGCAGTCAATCATCCTTATTGGATGATGCGACCTCACTGTTTGAGCTGCGGCTAAATCGGTGGCAGCTGTAGGTAATCAGCAATCAGGGATGCACAGACAATAAATAAAGTCTGAGAGGCGCTCTCCTGCAGCGCTAAAGGGCCTCCTTCAGATGCCTCGGCGCCACATTTACATTTCTTAGCTCCCCGGGTTCCAGGAAAAATTAACTTCAGGTGTGCTGAGAGGCACAGCGGACGTGGGAGACATCTGGTGTGACTTCCTCTGGACTCCGTAAAGGGCCCACTCGTAACTATTGGACATTTTTGGGATATCTGGGGATGTTATTGATTAAGTGTCTGGACAACAGATGTTTGGTATATGTTTAGCATAATTTAGCTTATAGTTACGAACTCATTCAGTGCTAACATTGTGAAAGTAAATCTAGCTATACTATAGATATATTGTTCTTTTGCACAGTAATGACGCGATACAATTTATTTTTTTCTCTTGCCTCTTGTTTCTAAAATGTGGCGCGTGAAGCAGTTAGTTGTGCTAATTAGATGAATTGAATGTGCTCGCATGATTCGTGCAACTTCTGGGCTGTATCGTCAGGGTTGATTAGTAGTAAACGTTACATTACTAGATGTAGTAATGTAACGGTAGCAGTGCACACACCAAATTCATGTAAGAACTTACATTAGTGTCCTTTCCTGACAAGACACACTCTGTCTTCCTCTGAGGGGCCACGGGCCAGTGGATCTGGTGGGGAGACAAGGAACACGTAATCATTTAAAATGTCATATTAAAATAACTTGTATGTAACACAGTAAGACAGAGTGTCTTACTATGAGTGGCTCCTTGTTGATGTCGTGCAGGTCCAGGGACAGCAGGTAGTCCTTGCTGCCCACGTACATGCGGTCATGGTCCTCGTCCATGCGGAGGATCCGGTAGTCTGACGAGTTGAGCAGGAAGGAGAAGTGGTGGGCGGTGCCGGTGGACCTCAGCTCTGTTGGGGGAACAAAACAGAGTGGACACTTAAAAAAAAAAAAAAAAAAAGAGGCTTTATATTTAAGCTGTTTCCAATCCTGTAAGCTTACAAAACCTTTGCCTAAAATGGAGCGACTCAAAATGTGGACGGCTAAATTGGTCGGAGGAGATTTGTCCAGCGAGCTGCGTTTGGCCACCAGGGCGGCCATTATTCGCCAAAAATAATGGAAATACCTTTTTGTTGAAGTGATATTTCCCCCGCTTTCCCTAGCCAAACAAAATGAGGCCCCCACGCATACAGAAACCTGTGCCATACACACCACTTATAAAATAATCTTTCCAAAACAAGTCTACAGACCTTGCGAGCTAAACTCGCAGTAGCTGTCATTAAAATGCAAGTTTGTTTTACATGGCAGCTCAAACATGATAGCCTGATATTATGGGTTTCTGGTCTGCCAAAGCCAAAGACTCTGACTAGTTTTATACATTTTGACAGAAACCCAAAACATATCCCAATCTTGTAGTCAAACTGGAAGATTTACAACAAGCAAGTAGCGGTTTGTGTCTGGAAAAGGCAAAGCGGCGAGACAATCTTCAATTTGGTCAATTATTCCTCTTGTTCTTTCCTTTCAACAGGTCCATCTGCACTGGGTCTCTACAGGTGGCCCCTGAGCCTGCGAGCTCATATGACATCATGTGTTGTATTACCAGGGGCGTAATTGGTTTGTATAAACAGAAAAAACCTTGTCCCATGCACTGTTTGAACATCTCGTTCGAGCATCCATTTATTTTGACACCTACGCAGAGCTCCCTGCGCGACTGCGTGAGGATAATGTTGGGGGACAAGAAAGCATGCACCCGGAACCATCCTTTCCTTTTCACTTGCCTTCTCTGACCAACTGTGACGGTTGAAACCGGAAGTTCAAACCTTGTATGTGTGAGTCTGTTTCATCAAAGCCCTGTACGAGTCTCTCCCATCTTTTTATTAATAAGCCTAAACACACACACACACACACACACACACACACACACACACACACACACACACACACGTTGGTGTTGGTTGAGTGGGTTTCTAAGGCATCAGTCTAGGAAAAGAGTCTGGAGCACCAGAAGCGTCTCCGTGGAAGCCCCTGCCTCTCATCTCTCTACAACTCGGTCGGTATGAAAATGGCCCCATTAGAGTGGAAGTACTGGAGACAAGCTTTTCAAACGAGAGCATATTGCAGCCTCCCCCCCCACCCCAGCTCTCTTTGCTCTATCGTTACATATGTCTGCCTGTGTTAACTCTATCTCTCCGGGCATCTCTAGGATACTTTGGGGGAAAGCTGATCCAGCCCCTTATGCCCCTTACTCCATGTCCCCGGGCCCCCAGAATGGAGGTCGCGATCGTGTTCCAGACGGGAGGGTACAAACAAAAGGACCCCCCCCGACTACACTGATTCCCCTGTCCGGGATGGCTCGGCCCTGCTCCGTGGACGGCGCGCCGTTAGAGAGAGAACGGCCCATGGTTCGGTGTTGCACTGTCAGACCATATCTCTACACTTGGTGATCCTCTTTCTCGTTATATTGTTTTTCAAAGCAACACTCCAAGTGATGCAGTACATGTGATGTTGGGGTCTCAGGTTCCAACCACTGTCCTATATATGTTCTGTAACGCAGACAGATTGTGTGCACAATGTAATGTATCTGTTCGCTTTTATTACGATTCTTACAGATCACAACATGTATATATATATATATATATATATATATATATATATATATATATTATTAGTCGCAGTATGTATTGTTGTGTATTAAAAATCATCTCTGTTCACATGGTATCACCAGATAAGGTAAGCAGCCTAAACATCACATTCTCCTGGCTTGGCTGTTGACAAAGTGGTTTTATGAGAACATGACGTTCTCCACTGTGAGGCGCGATGGCTTGGTAATGTCCAGAATCCATTGACAGGACGCTTCTCAGCTAACACCATATAAGCAGGGGAATCTGAATTTATAAGGTTGTGGTTTTAAAATAGCTCTATTTGCTTCATATAAATGAGTTGAACGCATGTTATAAAGACAGAGGAACTCCTGATGGGAGCGCCGGACGGGTAACTAGAGCGAGGACACAGGTGCAGGCTCTGATGGCTGCCTGACGACAGCTCGGATCCAAAATGGACACCCAATCCAGATGACCGCATGCATAAACATACTGTACATACGTAGAGGAGCGTTCTCCATGCACACACACCCACACACACGCACACGTAGAGGAGCATCCTCCATGAACACGCAATCACACACACACACACACACACACACACACATACACACACACACGTTGACAGACAGACAGACAAACCGACGGACATACTCAGACACACAGACAGACAGAGGAACACAAGCACAAATACACGCACGCAAACATGCACACACACACACGCAACACCACAAACACTTTCACACAATCACACCCACACACATGTTCAGACACACACACACACACACACACACACACATATGCACACAGACATGCATGCACTCGCACACATGTCCAAACACACACACACACACTCACACACACACACACACACACACACATTCACACACATTGTCCATGTGTGTCTGCCTGGGTCTATAAACACCAAACGCTTGCCATCCTCGTAGTGTTGTATTGTCAGTGTGTGTGTGTGTGTGTGGGGGGGGGGGGGGTCACCAAGCCAGCGGCTGTGTTGGCAGCTCCGCCCCTGGAAGTGGACACCGGAGAGGGCTGCTTAAGAGGACCCCAGACGTCACGAGCTGACAGCGGTCCACATTCATCACCCCTGCACTCAGATTAGCACTCAGGGTCATCTGAACGGGAGTGCGTTGGTGGTCATCGCCACCACCGATACGTCCGACGGGGCGAGGGGCAGTCCAACGGTCAAGGTCACGGCAGACAACAACGTGATGGTTCGTACCGCGGCCTCATAATGACTCTACACACCAACACCGCTCCTCCGTCAGAGCGCCACAAATCAGCTGCCAAGCTGTGCTTCGTATCTTAAGGCTGGCCGGCTCCCACATCTTCTCTGGCTGTCGTCCAACAGCATCTTTATCTATATCCATTTATTTTGGGACAGACATCTTTTATTACTACTCAGGCACATTAGTGCTAACACTAACGGCTGAATCGGGCTCTTTGAATACAGAAAGATTCAAAATCAACAGCAGTTGATGATCTATAGTTCTTTGCGATGATTCGTGCTTTCTGAACAATATTATTCCAGGTTTCAATAACAACCATGAATTTACAAAGTCGTCCGTGCTAATGTAAGTACAACGTTACCGTAAGGGCTGTGGAGCCTCCTAAAGAGCAGTGAATTAATAAAAAACACACAAGTGTCTGCCCGTAAATATCATCTAAAGTGGGGGAAAACATTTTGAGAATAGCCTGGTTACTGCCATAGTTAACATAGCTTGTCTCCTGTGGTTTGTTGCGCAGGCTGGATAGGTCATGTAATTGTATTTTGGAAAGCTCCCTGCGTTCAACAAGCATCTTAAAATATACATCATTCCATTTCTCACGTTCCTTTCCAAAGCAAACTGCAGGTTAAAGTCAACGACCATTAACAGACAGAAATATGTTAGACGGCGTTGTTTGTGAACAATAGCGAAGGCGAGGAGAAGAAAATAGGGCTTCGGCCAAGCGGTATAACACGGACCCTCTAGTTGGCTAAACAGGCTTGAATCATGAAGACACACCCAATGTGTCCAGCATGGGAATTGGTATGAAAGAAAGCACAGACACATAAAAATACTATACATCGTGTGTGTGTGTGTGTGTGTGTGTGTGTGTCTGTGTGTGTGTGTGTGTGCGTGGTGATGTGCAGAGTTGCGGTTAGTGAGAAAAGCTCTAAGTCCTCATTAATCCTCAGCATAATACCATGTCATTGTATCTGATCCTGTGTCTAAACTAGATTACTCCGTACCGCTGTGAAACTTAAGAGCACTAACCACAAGAGCAAAATGGATTCCCCAGAACTAAACGCAAAGGACTTGAGCTCCGCCACTGTTCCTGGCCGTTAACATTATTAGAGAAACACAATGTCTACAGTAACACTCTTACACCATACTTAAAAGAATTGTGTTTCACGTGGAGCACTGGGAAGAGGTTGTGACTGATAAAACCCAACTTTTTAAAATCGCCTGTTATATTTCACACAAAGTTATTCATGGGCATACATGAGAACATGTGAGAATTACAACTCAACCCTTTTAATCACAATCATCAATTTTTACGTGAAAGGCTTTTCCGTGGTAAGCTAAGGGCAGAAGGAGAACACCACCTCCATGTCCTCTCGCTGCTCTCTTCGCAGCTAAACTCATTTATCTGGAGCGCTGACTCCCTATGGTCTGTTACAGCTCACGTATAAAAGCTCCTGCCTCCCAAATCATGAGTGATGAGAAAAAACAAAACATACCCTTGGCATGCTGTTCAACAAGCTAAATCACAGCCAACGGTAACCAGTAAATAAAAAAAGGATAAGACACAAGTGTCTATCCATGAGACCTCTAGGATCTGGTGTGCGTCACTGTGGTTACCACACCGGCTTTTGTAATCACTAGCAGACACTGTGTGTGTGTGTGTGTGTGTGTGTGTGGTTGTCTGTGTGTGTTTGTGTGCGTGCACGCGTGTGTTTGTGTGTACATCTGCATATGCGTTTTCACTGCAGAGCAAACACAAACAGCAATGACTATAAACGTTCATCTATTAAAGCCCATTAACTATTCTCGATGCAATCCTAGAATATCAAAGACATCTGCTGGTAAGCTGAGCCAGTGGCTAGTATTCTGTCCACCTGTTGTTGGTGTGATCCGTCTGCACCCTGGTCCCTCTCTGCTATGTTGGCTAGCCGTACTAGGTGGCCAGGCGTGTGTGTGTGTGCGTCTGTGCATCACAAATGTGGGAGATTGACAATCATTTGGATCACATTTCAGTGGGTTCTGACAAGGTACTAGTGTACTGGTTTAACCTCAAATAATGAAGAATTAACCATGGACATACATGAGTATATTGCATTGACATCTAACCAGGCATTCCATGTTTGAAAAAATCCAAATCTGATTGGTTCTAAATCCCTGTAACCTGCGTTGATTTGATTTTAAATCCCCTGTAAGGCTGTTTCCCCTCGCGCTGAACAGTAGCTCACTCGTTCAGGCCACTAGGAGGAAAAGCCCTTCCAGGCCCGCAATCTAAGCCTGCCCGGGTGAGGGTTTGGGGGGAGAAAGAACGGGACGTGTGTTGACAGCAGAAAGTCCCACATACCTGGCCAGGCATCCCAGGCATGTTGATCAAATTCTCCATGCCTCTCGTGTTCTCATCAAGCAGAGGTGGAGGCCTCACCTCGCTTACAGCCTGCTGTGGTCTACCAGATCAAAGACGACAGGGATCGTATACCCATAATGCGCCTGTGCTGAAAACGTAGACGTCTTGTCTTGTGATTGATGCGGCCTCGAATCAAGCGTGGTGAGGAAATCAAGCAGAGCGGACGGAGGGAGAGAGGGGGACATAGGGAGGGCCGGGGACGTCTCTTATCCGTGGAACAGCAGCGTTGCCTGTAGTCCCTGTCAGCACCTCATAATCGGCCCCTCACCGCCGCCCACCGGCGCCGGGCCTGTTGACTCTGAACACATGTCAGTGGAGCTGATTGCTGTTTACCTGGGCCTGTCAGGGAGGGATAATTGGCACCAGATTACGTGTTATCAGGGAGCTTCCTGATGCTGTCACTTCAATGCTCTTCACGGACCTCTGCTTGGATGCCGCTGCGTGTGTGAGGTGTTCTGGTTTGTGTGCCCCGTGTTTGTGTGTGTGTGTGTGTGTGTGTGTGTGTGTGTGTGTGTGTGTGTGTGCGCACATGTGTGTCTAAATAGAAACAGCATTAGAACTCCCTGATCCTCACACCAAGTCGGAGACACCTGTCTCCTGCGGCACTAGTCAAGACTGAGAATATTGATTTGACAAGGACGCTCACTGGCTGAGGGGAGTCAAGAGATTATGACAAATGTATTTCTGCCCGATGTGGACGACAGGAGAGGTTAATGAAAGCATCTGGGACAAAGAGGAGGATCTTTGGTTCAACTGTCAGGAAAGGTCACATAGTTAACTATGTTTGAGACTGTTGTTGCTCCTTTCCAGCCTGCCCAACGAACCTTTATATGTAGCATTCCACTTTATGTGGAGCAATCAAAATGAAGACAGAGGCTTTACAGCAGACTTCCAGGACTGACTAACAGAAGAAGTTATCCTGCATTGCCAGGCTTTTGCACGCAATCTTGTGAAAGAGCGGTCTGCCAATCTTGGGTGTTCCTGGGTGCTTTTCTATCTTGCAGCCAATTGAATGTCTGCCTCAGTATATTTGAGGTCTCATTATCCCAACAAAACATTGAAAGAGAGTTTCCCCAGACACTCTGCATGTGTGCGAGATGAATGCCTGGTGAAGCGATATGTTCAACAATAGCCAAATACACAGAAGTACAGAGCCAGCTTTGTGAAAACCAGATGGGAATCCAGTTCATGCTGGTGGAATATCATCTGAATCCATCCATTAAAGTTCTAGTTTCTACAAACTCTCCTTCCCTTCAAGACACAGTGCCAGGGTGGACAGCTGCCTCAAACCGCACCCTAGGGGCACAGGTGAAAGTTCAGAGGTCGGTATAGGGTTCCAAGGTGAAGGCTCATCGTGGCCTTTTTACACATCTTAGCCTAATCAGGATTATCTAGCAGGGTTGGGGCGCCGGCTGCAGGAGGGGGAATGGGGGGAGGCCTGGGTGGGATGTTTTGACAAGAGACTGTGAACAGACACCAGATTAAGCCTACGTGACTCGCTCTCCACTAGAACATGGTCCCGGGGTGACTGAGAGGAGGGAGAGAATAATTGAAGGCAAAGTGAACAGTAAAAATGTTTTTTTTTCCCTGTGAACTCTTCCCACGTAATGTAATGTAATCCTGTTTTCCACTGCATTGCATGCAATAAAAGAACCGGGCCGGATAACACAATTAAATCCACACATTTTTTAATCATTTGTTTTTCGATTATTACAGACAGAAGAACCCGAGAAATGCCAAGTAGGATGGCAAATCCATATTCCGGCAGAGCCTTTAATACCGTAAAGCTTGCCTTGCATCAACTCAGTAAGTCACCCTGCCTGGCTCTCTCTCTCTGTCTTCATGGAGTAATCCCTTGGTTGGGGGGGGGGGGGAACAGGGAAAACCCTGCTTGGCTACCGTGAGCTGTTTACAAAATGCTCAATCCTGTCGGGCCCATGGCTAGCCATTGCATTTTGGTGTGTGTGTGTGTGTGTTCATCATGTGTGTGTGTGTGTGTGTGTGTGTGTGTGTGTGTGGTGCAGATGCAGCATGCCCTGTAATGATGATGAAGAGGTGTTTGTTGTTGTAATGTGCTGGTATGTCTGGCAGTGCCGGGGCTGAGCGGTGCGGCCGAGATGGCGGTGGGCAGTGGAGACAACAGAGGTGAGAGGGATTAGAGGAGGGCTGAATAATGGGAGAGAGAGGAGGCGGGAGAGAGTGAGATAGCCTTCTCTCCTTGGCTGACCCTTGACCCCCACAGTAACTTAGAGCAAACAACGCTCAGACAATGAGCCGCACCAAAGCAAGATGCTTTCACGGAGGAATCCATTCAACATTATTTATGGTTTTATGCCCATCCGACGGTGGGCCTGCAGCCGCTTCATCTGCTGTCAGGTTGGGTGTTTCTGGAGGCTTCCACTGTGTGGTGCTGGTTTGAACCAAAAGGCAGCCCAGGCTAGATTCACTAGCTCTCTCCCTCCACCAGTATGAAGGTCACGGCCAACGTGGCTCTGGCTGCAGGAAATCTGAGGTGGAAGTGGCAGGGCGGGGGGGGGGGGGTAATTAGGATGTGAAATTAGAGTGGCCATTAGGAGTGAATGTTGATTCAAGACCCACGGGGGACAACATCCCCATCTCCCCTCTCTGGGTGTTCCACTCCCTGGTCTCCCAGGCTAATACTTGGAATCCACCCTATCCTCTCAGGTCATTTTTCACCCCCCCGCAGCGAGCCGTGTGTTAGACGGGTGAGAATGGAGGCAAGGGTCCCCTGGGTGGGGGAGTCTGACAGCCAACCTAAGAGCTTCCATTTATCAAAGTAGGCAGCGGAGGGGCCGCGGAATCTCTGCGGCTGACACTGAGCCGTCACAGAGAGCTCTTCTATGTGGCGCTCTCACCCAAGGGCTGAGACCCCCTCCACTGAGAGGCTGGGACCCCCTCCACTGAGAGGCTGGGACCCCCTCCACAGAGGGGCTGGGACCCCCTCCAGTGGGAAGCTGGGACCCCCTCCACAGAGGGGCTGGGACCCCCTCCACTGGGAGGCTGGGACCCCCTCCACTGAGAGGCTGGGACACTCTCCACTGAGAGGCTGGGACCCCCTCCAGTGGGAGGCTGGGACCCCCTCCACAGAGGGGCTGGGACCCCCTCCAGTGGGAGGCTGGGACCCCCTCCAGAGGGGCTGGGACCCCCTCCACAGAGGGGCTGGGACCCCCTCCAGTGGGAGGCTGGGACCCCCTCCAGTGGGAGGCTGGGACCCCCTCCACAGAGAAGCTTGGACTCCCACCACCGCTGCTGCTAAGGGGCCAGAAACCACTCAGCCCTCCATCCTTATTGCAACAGCGTTTCCTACAAAGGCCCACTGAGACTCTGTGATGCGTATTCAAATCATGACTTCACCGGAGGACAAAACAGCCTCCGTGAGCACTCCCATGAACACTGACAGAGACCTCACACGCCAGCTTAGAGGTGCAGGGGAAAGTGAGACATGCTCACAAGTCAAGTTTTGTCTTTTCCAGATGAAAACAGGACAGGAATTACAGAGCAGGCTACTGCTAGCTGCTCACAGCAGTCTGGTGTATAACCTAGCTAACATGTTTTCCAAAGCCCAGAGAGACAGTATTTCAAAGCCCAGAGAGACAGTATTTCAAAGCCCAGAGAGACAGTATTTTGTTTTAAGGACATAATAAGGCATTAGTTAATAGCGTTATAATGTAGCAACTTCTTATGAAGAATGTTGAATATGGTATGGTACTTTATACTCTGTCCACAGCTATGCTTCGGCTGTTTAATGCATCACCTTCAGTCATTGCAATCGAGCATTCATAAGATGCTCCATTGCAATGTTATATTGTGGCCAAAATTGGATAAGCCAAAAGCCGCTTCCTGTTTGACTAAACATAAATCAAACACAGCCATCTCGCAATCATGAATGATGTGGAAACATTTCCCCAAACATGTTTTACCATTTACCTGCCCTGTCCTTCGTATCTCGGTAGACAGCATTTCCACCTACCTTGTATCCAAAACATTGCCTTGAAAACAAACGTTGATAGGTGTTTTCATGGCAGCCGTACAGAAGAGTAAGTCATCAGGACATTTATCTAGAATCTTCCTTCCTAATGTCTGGGTAATAATAATGCCGTTTTCATTCATTCCACAGCTTTCTTCAACACCTTCCCTGTTTTCTTTCAGCGGCTTGTCTGATCCTGCCAGCATCCACCAGCTTCTCTGTCTGCATACCATCTCACTGAGATAAGGCATGCCTCGGTTTGTTGCTCCCCGGCCGCCATTCTTTAGCACCCAGCATGCCACAGGTGTAAGGAGCAGAGTGATGGGGGACATCCATCCAGGATGTGTGCAATAACTAAATGTTTTGCCATGGACGGGTTGCTTTTTGGTTCAACCGTAAATAGCCGCTGAGTGTGGCGTGAGGACAGAGATCTGCTAACAGACAGGGCTAATGAGACCCAGCGAGATCGCAGAATGCCTCAGGACCGCCCGCGCTCCCCAAAAATGTGCTAACCTTTCCTTTTAATGAACTAGTGAATAGGGTCATTTTTGTTGTCATCAGTGTGTGGTACAAACTTTAATGACTCAGCTTTAAATACAGCAAGTTATGACACTTTG
>JAOPJO010000025.1:7730235-7744314 GCA_027123675.1 Molva macrophthalma | reverse complement strand
GCCCGCACCGGTCCCGGTTTTGGCGGCGCCACACGTCCCCCGCACACCTAAATGCAGTTAATGCGCCGGTTCTTTCGGGACGCGGGGGGGTTGGCCCCCCCCCCCCCCCCCCCCACCCCCCTCTTGCAGGTCTCCTCTTGCCTGACCGATGAGATTGAAGCTGATGCCGAGACCCGAAATGGAAAGTGTGTGTGTGTGTGTGTGTGGGGGGTATAAAATAACACCATTGTTGAACTGCACCGTTGGTATGCCAAGGACATCTAGGAGTTGTCTCTAGCCTCCCACACTGAGCTGCAGAGATGACACTTTCTAAGATGTCACTGGAGAGCAGCCAGTTACACATAAGCCCTCTGAAAACATCTCGACTACATTTACACCGCTGTCGGTGACAAAAGTTCACCAGGACTCTATGCCGTCGGTATACAACACACAGCATGGTGATCTAACAAAAGAAACGGTTAGATACATGTATATGTATCAAACGAGGAGTTGCTCCTCTCATCAATGTTTTCTTGATGAGGAAGACACCGTCTGTGGGATGGAAACATTGACATGATGTCATGACAATTTCCTGCTGTGTGTGCGTAAGTGTGTGCGTATGTGTGAGTGTGCGTGTGTGTGTGTGTGTTTGTCTGTGTGTGTCTGTGTGTGGTAGAGCATGGGCTGGCCCTGATTACCCCCTTAAACACAGCGTCCTGGCGGCCCGCGAGGCCCGCTCATCGTGTTACCATGTATGATTTATGTGTGAACAGCTGCCGAGGTGACATGTTGTACGTTGGCCACATGGCCTCCACACCGCACAGAGGTTAGAGCCCGCTCCTTCGGCCCCCCCCCGCCATCCTCATAAGCCGGCCCCTACTGGGTGCAATCCGAAATGTGTGTAGACGATTGGGTTCCTCCCATTAAATTCACATAGGATGTACTTTATTAATCGCAGAGAGGAACCGTCATAGGAATTAAGAAGAGACGCAAAAATGGCAATTATAATAATTACTGTACAGTTAGTTATACAAATAACTAAATATTAACAGACAATATGTCTATATACAATATATACTATAATATGAGTCGTTCAAATGTAAACGCAGAAAGTAAACACGAGGCAGTTGATGTAGACATATTGATAGTACATGCTACATTATTGAAACTCTTTTATGCACCGTTATGCCGAGGTATCCAAAGTGTAAAGATGTGGGTGGGTGGTGGTTGTCTGGTTATTTGGGTCCTGGGTTTTAAATGTGCCAAGTTTCTTTACCCCCATGGCTGGCTGGCTCATGAGCTCATGGGTTATTAAGGCGTTTGTGATCAACGCTGAAAGAGATCTATCTACGTGCAGAAGAAATGACAGCGGTTGTGAACTTCACATAACCTCTAGATTAAGCAGCTGGCTAACGGAGGAGTTGGGCTGGGTTGATGCAGAGATATCGATTTCAAATATAAATTACAGATAGTAGATAGTATTGATATGATGTGATGTAAGGCTATACATATCAATTGGAGTTTTGGTTTTAGTCTTATTATGACCCCTAAATTGTATTTTGAGTTGAGTCTAGAAAGAAATCACTCACTTACTAATTAGAACTGAGAAAAATGCTCATAATGTTATTTTGTGCAGGTAGATCATGTAAAAAAACCTCCAAAACTCCAAGCTTTTGGGAATTCCAAAAGCTTGAGACAGTTAATATCCTACGCCACAAGCAATGCCACACATGGTGCAAAAAATGACTCGTTGCCGCGCTTGATTGAGCTTCTTGTTTAGATAACAAATCACACATGCCAGGAAGAAGGAAAAAAATGCCCTACCTGACCAGTCATTAACCACCCACTTTTCTAATGATCACACTAATTATGACCATTGTCCTACAGAATGGTACGACCGGCCGGCACTCTGACACATAACGGATGAGGGAACAAAGTGTTCCTGCTGCTGCTTGTGGCCCCTGCTAAACTTTGACCTTTTCGTCTGTCCTGTGAACCTATCACTCAGGTCCCAGGGACAGCACTAGTCTCTGCACGGCAAGGTAGGGGTAACACAGGTAACACACACACACACAAACATCAACACACACTGACAGACCGGTGATTAATGGAATCCTGGTTTGCAGAGTACATATCACCCTTCTTTCTCAGATTGAATCTGGCAGTTGGAAGACATTTTGGAAAATAAAGGGAAGAACGAAAAAAAAGAAAAATAGGCCTATCTACATTCATTGTTGTTGTTTGTGGTTTCATGATGAATTGATTTCTCGTTTCAAAGCAGAAACCACTGCATGAGTGTAGGTGTTGACTGGGCGTGTTGACGAAAGAGGGAGCGGTGACAGAAGGGCGGTGAATAAACTCAATCAGACTGGAGCAGTCTGGGATTTCAAAGGAAAAATTCTGAAGAAGGATAGGAAGGTCAAAGACACGACTTTAAAGACGCTTTCAGCACTCAGACACTTCTGTGCATAATGATGTGCCCCATCTGGCACATCATCAGTTTGAATTTTCAAGCCTTAAGGTAAAATATCTTCTTCCATGGGATTGTTGTTGAAACAAGGCATTCTCATGTCAGAAGGGATAACAGGCAGGTGAGTGGAGATTTTCATTAAGATCCAGACTGTATTAACACTGTAACATTCACTATTTCAGTGGGTCAAAGTATTTGGGGAGCATTGTTTTATTTTTTAATTTGACTGTCTATTTGAATTGTAAGTGAAGACAGGGCTACCATAGCCTCACATGCATCTATAATACATGCATTTCCTCCACTGACGTTGTTTCTCTGCATCAAATTTGTGACAATGTGGCAATGTTCCGAATGGAAAACAGATCTCAAATCTCAATATGCTGTTTTCTTTGTCAACACCACGCAGAACAGACCCACAATGCTTTTTACCTGTGGCGCCATCACTGAGACAAAGGTCAGAAGGTCTGAGACTACCTGTCCTTTCCACTCAATTCCCTTCCAGTTTTCCCTATTTCCTGTTTCTGACTGTCTCTAAATCATCATTCAATGATTTTGACCTTTAGATCAAAACCTTTAGACCGCAGTTTAAACCCAATCAACAGATGATTATGATGAATTCCAGGATATGGAAGACATACGCTGCTAGGGAAGAATCACTCAGCATGTCTCTATATAGCTTGTACATCTTGACGTCACATCCCAATGACCGCCTCCATCTTGGATATATAGGCATATAACAAAGTTCTCATGCAAGACGTGGCAGAACAACGTTTTGATTAGCCTAGGATACGGCATATGTACGTTTATTTAGGATTTTACATAACTACAACTCTCTCGCCAACAAAAAATCCCATGATGCAGTCTGATGAACAAGCCCTAGATAGGGCTCTCTTCCAATGCTCCTCTACCACAATAGGGCCATTGAGGACACAGATGTGTGAACGTATTCCTGCAGCAGTTGGAAGCTTGATAACACATGTACCGCCCCAGCACTGTTCCTCTGAGCTCCAGCCCAGCTGAGATGGACGCGTAGAGGCCTGCTGGGTTCCACACGCACCCTGAGTGGAAATGGCAGTTACAAAACGGTACGAAAGGGACATGGAAGTGTTTCATTTCAAGATGTATATGATAACGAGAATAAAGCATGTCTTTGTATGGTTGCTGTTTACTTGTAAATGATGCAGCATGTCCAGGTGGTCTCTTTCTGCATTTGTATTCGTACTTGTGTAATTGAGAGTGCTAAGTGATTATCCAAATATTTCAAAATATTTAAACTATCTAAACTGTATGCAATGTAATATATACATTTATTCCCATTGGCAGCCGCGTACGTATGTGCAAATGATCTCTGTATTAAACACTACATGGCGTAAAAATGGTGGCTAAAATGACCAACTAGAGTTGGACAAACTGTTGAAATTAGCAAAGGTAATTCATGATGAACGGTTACATATTATGAATTATACCATAACAATGGAGCAGTACAGAAAGCAGATAAATGAGCATCCTGTTTAAGCCCTCATCTGAGTTCTTTATGTCAGAATCCAATATTGCTTGTGTTTGTGTCTTTCAATCTTTTTTACAATTTTAAATCTGGCTTTATCTAAAACACTTGTTGGTGTTTTGCTGCAGGGCTGCTATGCATTAGACAGGACTTAGTGAAATCAGCAGCAGACAAAACAGTTCTGTGAAGAGTCTTACTTTTACTGATGAATATTAGGAATGGGGCATCTTTTAGTCTTACAGGATGATTGATAAGCTGACAACATTTATTTTGTGTTGGTATATTTAACTTTGCAGAAGATGAAGTCTTTTTATCATTTCTCTTTGGATTTGATGACAGAATTGCAGTAATTGAAATCCACATTCATCTTGGATTAGGAAAAAATAGTTAAAATGTATAACCGTGGTTCTGTGTAGTGATAGATGCTTCAGGCGTCTGTTGTGGCTGCTGTGGTTTCGTAGAGAATCTGGAGAACAAAGTAATTGATCGCTACGCAATCACACCAAGGACAATGCATCTTCAATACCACATCTTCAGTACCACTAGAACTCATGCAAATGAGCAGCAAACAGTGCTTTCTCAGAGGACAATTGCACTGAAATAGCATATTGATTTTCTATTCATACTAGTGTGCGTGGATCACGGGAGTAGCTCGCTGTCATCAGTAGCCTACTGTACTGTATCAGAGTGTGGAGATGGTCTAGTCAAGTCATGGCCTTCCCTCACATCACTGTGGATTTTACTCTACCCTTAGAATGGTTTAGAAATGGAAAGAGTAATAGGAAGAAAAAAAACATAGGAAATTAAACATTTGCTAACACAGGAGAACCTTAGTGGCTTTTTTGTTGAGAATATTGTCGCATACACATGTTTTAGGTGATATTCCTCCCTGCATCATGTGCTTTAGCAGCCAGTCAAGTCAACTGTCAACACATGGCATCTAACTACAAATGGAAGAGGAATGGGTAAAGATCCTGAGAATAACACTTTTTGTTTTCACTTGTGCAAAAAATGTGCATCGAACCTACACACACATATTCAATTCGCTAGATCCACTGATGGAGAAAGCACGTGCTAATCCTTCTCCATGGTGATGAGTTGCGCTGATCCCAGACAATGCACAGTAATATTAACATTTTCTTCCCAGTATAGATTTTCATTTGTCTTAATGAAAAATATATCAAATACAGGCAGCAACACGGCAGATTCCTGTAAATCCCTGGAAGCGGGCGATGGTGATATGGCGGCCGCTGATATTGTCACCATGCTGGCTTTCCCTTGCCTCCGGGACAATGATTCATTTTTCTACAATCGCTTTTCTTTCTCTTTCCAGAAATTGGCTACAATGCAGGGTATTGTGTTACAGTAATGACATAGCATAGAAACAAGCCCCAGGAAAACCCGGAAAGGAAGGGTAACGTTGAGGAGACCCAAAGACGTGGAAATGAAAATATCCCCGGGCCAAACGAGAGATGATGCTGATGGGGGGGGGGCTGATTCTCCATCTGCCTGCTCACAATGTGCTGATGGGTTTATCAACAAGAACCCCCCTCCTGCTAGAGGAAGCACAGCGGTATATGAGCATGTGCTGTTATGGCTGCGCTACAGAGCACTAGCTAGCTAGCTGTTAAGTACATTTCAGCACCGCTGGGTCCATTAGGATGGCTTCAGTGCACAGGTACCCCTATCCTGTGAGCCCATGGTGACCTCCGCCTAGCTTTCATCATCCTGTTCACTCAATAAGAGTATATATACAGTATATATACATATATATATATATATATATATACACACTGAACATTCTGTACATACTGTACATAGCAAAGTCAAGATAAAACAAGGAGATTGATGATTTAGATGGAGAATATATAATAACACAGAGAAACATCAAAAACATACACTTCAGGAATGAATGGCAGATGTTGTGCTGCTGTGCTGAGATATCATGATTCATGATCCATATATTGAAAGGAATTGGTTTGTTTGACCCTACTATGTCTAAATTCAGCTACATTTCCACAAATAGTATCTGTTAGGGTTACTTTGAATGCACATTTCAACATTTGTACATGATTTGTTTTCTATTGAGAATGTATCTGATCAAATATACAACCTTAATATTCAAACTGGGACACCTATAATGGTATGCAATTCTACCATGAACTAAACACAAAATATTAAACTGGTGTTAGAGGCTGCACTAAATAACAGCACTATGGAACAATTAAGTGAAGTCAAACGAATAAGAGGAGCGAATAAGTGCAAAAAACAAATCACTAGAATAAATAATGAAAAAACAAACAAAGTATGTAAATGTTAATAGAAATGCCTTTGGGGGGAAATACAAGCGAGGGAATAACTGAAAGATGGCATTAAATGCTCGACATTGAATAGGCAGCGGCAAATGAGGTAGTACGGAAAATGGTGTGTCTCTGCCTGGATGCTTGTTCTACACAATGCACCAGCAACAGATGGATGTGCGGCTTATTATATCCCATTGTGACGTGACCGTGAACAATACGGGAGGGACATGATAGTCCTCACAGAATGGTTCTTTATTCATGAGAAATAAATGCTCCTGTCATTCAGTCCATTTCCCCCCCGTAGGTTGTCCTTATTATAACTAGCCATTAGGCCACAATTATCACCGGGTGTGGACTGACAATACCAAACAACATGTTAACACTAACACTTAACAGTGCAATTATACCTCTTAGCCTCCGCCCCATCCATCAGGCAAGCCACGTACAAAAAAAAACACGATTTCTGAATTATTCAGAAGTGCGATAGAATGACGGCATTTATATCAACGCCGTAATTGCTGTTGTCCCTTTGGGTATTTAGAGTGTTTTGTGAAGAATGTGGGTTTAATTTGCGTTCGATATATACAAAGCCACATGAAGACAACGATAATGGAGGGGGAGCTATAAAGAAAATGACCAGGGAATTCCTCTTGCCAGGGTTTTAATTGCTTTGTGGGAAGCACTTTAAGTTTGCTGGCGTAAAGAATTGCTGCATAATTTTTTTTGACTTGACCTAACTGTAAATATTGGATAATTAGATATTGTTACATATGTTGTAATTACGTTCATACAAATTATGAAATAGTGACATGAAAAATGACACGTATATTAGTGGGTAATCACGTCATAGCCATTGCATTATGTCATTACCTCTATTAAGGCTACTATTTATTCATTTGGCACATGCTTTCATGCTTTTTACTTGCCTCGTGTTGCCCATTATTAATGATTACACATTATTATCCACCAACAATTTGTAAATCAGCACTTTCGTTTAGGTGATTCCATCTTTTGTTTTGTGTTAAAATGTCATTACCACTTAATAAAGATATCCAAGATCTGCTAAAACAAATGTTTAGCCAGAGTCTAGCTCAACTGGTAGAGCAAGGCATTAACTCTGCCAGGGTGAGGGGTTCAACTCCCCCTGCAAGGAGTCATATGCACTATGTTTGTAAGTCTCTTCGGATAAAAGCCCAATACCATGTCTTTCTATTTAGATTAAAGTTTTAGCATCACTTACTGTTCACCAATCCAGTGTCCCCTGTACCGTTACAGGATTTGCAGTTTATTTCTAGATTGCTTTTGCTAAAAACATCTGCTGCTTACAATCTACCTCTTTTTTTCTAAGCCCTATGTAATGCTGGTCCCATGTCCCCATTCAATCCTAAATGGCATTAAAAATGTAAGGAAACCATAAATAATAAACCACGATGACAATTCTAGATATCCAAGTGCTTAGACTTTGAGATCGTAGGCAATCCTGCGTGGCAGGCTCTGTTTCTCGAGTTACAACATCAGGAAGAAAGTGTAAGGCTTATCAAAATGGGTTTCTTTACCTGCATGTTAACATTTGTTCAAGGTTTGTTCTGGAAACAATTAGAAACCTGCATTTATTACTGGATTAAAGATCACATGGGGTATAAACAGCACATGCAAATCCTTAATTTCATGGACAAGAGGAGAGTTCCACAGGATTTGTCTAAAGATGATCAATATTAGATGCAACAGAGTGTTTACTGCATGGAAACAGATCTTTTTTATTACAGTTGTATATATTTCATGCCATATAACAATGGACATATTTTCCTTTTTAGAAGATGACATGGACACCTTCAGACCACAGTAAATGTGTTGTGAATCTATTTCAAATCCTTCTGGAATGAATTGTTAAGCTCCCAAATAGGAAGTTAAATTACATTATATTCGACAAAAGATTCAGTATTGTGTTTTAAAAACCCTGGAAACCCACAATTCATCCCCAGGAAGACAATGAATGATGGAGCAGAACTCCTCACCTTCTGGAAACAGGTATCAGGGAATCCCGCTGTGGGCCATGAATCATGCCAGAGTTCAGATGGGCTTTATAAATCAACAACATGCACGGCACATTTAGGAAGACTCTGCATCCTCCCAACAATGTTTCAAGCGAAGACGCTGTCAGTAGTTCAAGTCGGTGATGCGGTCAGATGTAACAACGTTTTCCCCTCATCCTGCTGGGACGTGCTCCTACACAAAGCCCTCCAAGCCCTCCCCACCCCCCCACCCATCGTCTCAGACGTTATACCCAAAATCACACGGGTGACCATTTCACAGGAGAAGCATAATACGTGCTATTAAGTCTTCTGTCGGTCATAAAATACTGTTAATACATAGAGAAAGAAGGAACTAAAGAAAGAAACATAGAAAAAAAGAATGACGAAAAGAAGGAAAGAAGGGGGGGAAAGAAAGAAAGAAGGAAAGAAAAGAGTGAATTCCCAGAATGACATCACCTCAACATGTTTCCAATGTCTCTCGTGATCTTAATGATGGCTCGGACAGCAGAATCCGTTCGGCTACAGACATTGTTATACTATTTCCAAACATAAACTGTGCGCTGATGTGGGTTCCACGCTTGACAACTGCAGGGACATTTCCAAGATGATCTTCTATGTAGATTAATAATCGATAGCAGGTGGCGTTTACAACTTAAAAGGCTGAGCTCTCATTGCTCAGAAAATCATAATTGTATTATTGTTTTCCCCAGATGATTGAATAGTCCCTTAAACTGGCTCCACAAACCCATGGATCCTCTTTGAGGCCAGCCATTACACATGGAGCCTACATTTGATCATTTGTTATACGAGACAAGTGCAGGCTGTGAGCCACTTGGATATTTATTTCATATCTAACTTTGTTATATGTAGTTGATATTTTAAAATAATCCACGGCATATTCATAACATGCGTCTGTCAGGACAATTTGTGACATGTTGCGAAACAATGGTTACAGTTGCACTGTTCCATGAGAAGGGTTTGTGTTTCTTTGGTTTATGTGAACATTTGAAACTACTCTCATAAACAATCTCTCATGCTATTAAAATTGGCCACTATTACAATACAGCAAGTACTGTCCCATTCTGGTGTCTGGTTCTCAATTTGATATAACCCACCATATCCCTGACCGGAGGAAAACAAGGCTCATCTCTACTGCTCTCTCTCTCTGTCTGTCTGGGTTAGAGTGACAGCATACCTCCCAACGTCTGAAGGGTCCTGCTTCTGAAGGTCTTCCAGCCGTCCCACCATCCCAAAGGCTGGTGCTCCCTGCCCCCTGTCCCCACAGGCTACTGGTAATTGGCTCCCCTGGTCCTCTTGTCCTGTCGCCACCGCAGATCGGGCGTCTTGAAGGACTGCACGTGCCGTGGATAACAAAACACAGATATCTGTGTTGTCTCCCCCTGGCCTTCATCCCATTGGAGTCCACCCCAGCATGATGTTCGTCTCTCTGTCACTGCGGTGCTGAGTCTGGGTCTGCTTGGGCGAGGTAATGATGATGAAATCTGTCACCCGGAGGAGAAGAGGGGATGAGGTTAGTGCACTTGTGAAGGATGGAAGAAAAGAAGGACATGGAAATAAAACGTAAAAGAAAACCTTCAAGTGAAAAGGAGATTATGATTCCCTTCAGATCCAAACCTACTGGCATAATTTGAGATGTCTAACGCATAAATCAAAATGCTAATTTTGTGTTGTATTTACACAACAGCATGCGTTGCTTATAGGATTTGAAAAGCACCGGTCACTGTGCAATACTGTAAGCCTCATTGATCACAACAGATGGGTTCTTGTCATGTTAGGATTAGCAAACAACTGTTTCTTATTCCATGTGAAGGTTGTGGTCAGAAATTAGCATTTCACTGCTTTATTTCTTTCAGTGAATCCAACTATGTGTTGTGTTTAGGGAACTCTTACAAAGGCAAAGTCAATGAAGTGTGTGAAACCTAATACCATGTTGATCTGCACGATAAATACTCAATCTATATGCAAATACACAGATAGTCATGCCAAAGGCCTAAATGTGTTGCACTGGAAATGTATTCATTTGATCAGTGCCATGGGCTACAGCAAATTACATGTAATGCATATGAGCATTTCAAGCCAGCAGGAAAGAGAGCAGACATCCTGAACAACACTGAATCACCTTGGGAAACTTAAACCTATGGCTTTAGATTGAGATAGAAAGTAAGTTGAAGATCTCAAATTGCTTGTCGTCTATGATTATACTATAGGTGTTGTAGGTCTATAGTGTTTTATTTCAAGGAAAGTTTGAATTCATTTTATGCGGGGAAACCACATAAAATTGCCTTCAATTTTGTGATTAATGTGATTATCTTGAAGGAATACCTATGACTACATATGTAAATAAAACAACAATATACATAGGCCTACTTTACAATAAATGTTATATTTTTTTTAACATCCCTTGTGAGGGCCTCATGTACGTTTATGTATGAAATGTAAGAACACCATTTTTCTCTTTTCTCTTGTCTCTTGGCGCTGGAGGGCCGTGCACTTTAAGCTTGCATATAAACGATAGTCATCCTTAACACAAGATTTATAAAATGGGAGTCTAACCGTTGTAGGCCTACGTTTCAAAGAGAAACGGAGGTTGAAAACGGCAAACACAATTTAAACTCAACTGACTTTAGGTTATTAGCTCAGTCTGGTTAATGCAAATTGAGGGTTGGTTAGCAAACAGCCTCCTTTTTTCGGTCAAATTCAGGAAGAGATCACTCTGAAAGTCAGTGAATCGTGACAAGTCTGACTACTGCAGGTTACCAGTGATGAAGTGTGTCTTGATCCGGCATGACGTGACAAATGATGTTTGACCAGTTCGGCCCTAATGGTTTCCCCCCTCCTCCCGGTATAGTCTGAAGTGTTGTTATTGCATCTGTTCCTGGGCATAAGCAAACACTTGGCAATAAGCGCTCTGCTTCATTGCGTGCACTGGTCTCCATTAGCAAAGATCAAACGGACTGTTGAATGGGAATTGGCCGATTTTGGAATGAAATGTTTAGCGAGGCAACAGCTGTAGCAAGTGCAGTGCGAAGCCAACCCTTCTCTGAACCTGTAGTGTGAGTGTGTTGTGCCTATATATTTGGGTTGCCACGGCTCCACATCCGACTCTCCTCTCCAGACTAACAGACTCCAGATACTGTGGCTTCCTAGGTAATAACATGTTGTTTTACACACTCATTATTAGAGGATATTTATGGGAAGGCGGGAGGCCATATGGGAGGTGTGAATTAAGTGGCACATGCTAATTGGTGTACTTGTGTTTATTTAATGGCGGGCTATTTTTTTCATATTTGATTTTACTTAGAACCATTCCCATTCCCTTCCCAAAACAACTTATGCGAAGCTTTCACACAATTCGTCATTTCTGGCTCATTGTGGGCCTACCTGAGGTGCATTGCAGTTCTTCAGAGTCCCTAGTGCGTCGTATTGTCTCAGGAGCCATGTCATAAAATAAGCCTACAAAACCCAGGACGTCATGCCTACTTCCATAGCGCCCAAGGAACGATTAATTTAAAATGTCTTGTTCATCCCGCATTAAAATAGCCAACTCATATGGCCTGTATGAAGAGAACTCCGTTCAGTACTTTACGACTTTGCAACAGCCGGTTCAATTCAGCCTGTATAAAATGTATCAAATGTGTTGCTGCCATCTAGAGGACAAACGCTGCATCACAAAGTAAAACATTTTGCAGAGCGACTGAGAACCGTCGGAAATGGAAACGGTTAACCGTAAATTTGTAACAGATCATCGATACAGAAAAGACGACAGAAGAGTTTATGTAATGAATCTTATTTTTTTACTAAAAAATTTGTGTATACATAAAACTAAATTAAAAGACAAACGTTAAACAGTATTCAAATAAAATGAATGTGTAGTAAGGTCGTCACAACTCGGGACACTTATTAGGACACCAAATATCAGTTATCCATAATAGGGGGGGAAAAAACAATTACGTAAGTATTGATGCACTGTCTTTCATAAAAAACAAACCGGATCAACGGGTATCACTCTCCAGCCACCTTGGATCAGTACAGTTAGTGTGAAAAGTGGCTTATTTACATAGTGTTTCCCCTTGATATCATTACATACAGTCACTGCTCTATAAAAGGACCAAGGCAGAGAGGCAGTAAACACAGTCGGGGGTATTCCTCCCCTCCCCCGAGACAAAGCTGGCAAGTCATTTAGACCAAAACGCTTCACATTTTTCAAACACGGACGATATTTGATGGCGCAAAGTGGGGTCAATCGAGCTCCTTGAAACGTGCGAACATGGCCTTACGCACCGCTTGCTTGTAGGTCGCGTGGTCCCAAACCACCGGCTCCTTCTTTTTCCTCTGGGAACAAGAGACGCATTTGTAAACCTTTTGTTCTTATTTGGCAGAAAATGGGTTCAAAAACCAGGCGTGGAGACGTGTGCGGTGCATCCTCACGTACCTCTACAGGCTCACAGCCTAAACCGGGTCTGTCGCTGCCTTTGTGCGTTTCCCTAGGAGGGAGAGAGGGAGGAGTCAAATCATAGATCATGGAGTTCATCCAGAGTCCCACACAGAGTTACTTTTGCTTTAACCCACCTGGAGCCTCCAGCCCAGGCGTTGTTGTGGTGGTGCTGGTGTTTTTTCTTCTTAGGCTCTGGCGACCGCACCGTCTCTTTAGCGCTCAGCTACGGAGGACAGGGTCAGAGCGGCGTTAATGCCACCACTCAACAAGAGGCGTGTAAACAGAAATCGGCAATCGTCTCACATCCTCCTGGTTCATGCGTTTCCCTTTTCAACCCCCCCCCACACTCACTTCCTTCTCCTGGTTCTCCAGTGCCTCCAGCTCCCTCTTGGACCTCTTGATCTTGAGATGGATTTCCATATTTTGCTGTACAGAGGGGGGGGCAATCAATGTCACACATTTATTTATTTATTTATTTAAGAGTCAATGCTGACCATGCAGTAACTCGATGACACTTTATGAGTTAACATCCAGACTAGGAATGCACCTATACAGGTTCATATCAGTCATCGGTCTGATTCCAGACTAAATGAGGGTGTCTGAATATAACCAAAACCCTAATCGCAATCTAATATTAAAGTGATACAACACCTTGTGGAGGTCAGAGAGCTGCTGATGGCGGATCAGAGCGTCCTTGTTGGGGAACTGTCTCCTGCACAGCAGACAGGCCAGCTTCTTCCAGTCCGTCAGCTTGTCCTCCTTGTCCTCAGACTGGCTCTTGAGGTTCCTCGGAGCCTCCGTCTTCTCCTCCTCCACCTCCTCATCGCTGCCGGCGCCGTAGTCGGACGCGAGCAGGCCCAGGGAGCCCATGGGCCGCTGGGGAGACCAAACAGAACCACGGACGGTCGTAAAACGGCAACAAAGCAGAAGTCCACAAATCTGGTCACACAGTTCATTGTTGTAAAAAAGAGCTGAGTCAGAGGTCTCTGGTTACTATGCTTACAATGCAACAGAAAGAGCATAATTGCAAGCATCCGGGAAGGGGATATGTGGAGGATGACTCACCTTCTGCTTCTCATCTTTCTTTGCGGGAGCGAGAGGCTTTTTGAACAGATCGTCCCCAGCAGAGCCCTGAGAGGATGAAACAAAGCGGGGGTTAAAACAAATGATGATTGACTGGCAAATCCCACCCTCTCTTCATAGCCAGATTCACCAGATTCACAGCTTCATTGTTAATGTGATGTGAAGAGTATACAGTGTAAGCTGTGTGTGTGTGTGTGTGTGTGTGTGTGTGTGTGTGTGTGTGTGTGTGTGTGTGTGTGTGTGTGTGTGTG
>JAOPJO010000025.1:7708260-7730135 GCA_027123675.1 Molva macrophthalma | reverse complement strand
GTGTGTGTGTGTGTGTGTGTGTGTGTGTGTGTGTGTGTGTGTGTGTGTGTGTGTGTGTGTGTGTGTCTCTCTCTCTAACCTTCCTCTCGAAGACGGCGAAGCCAGCGTCAGCCGCCTTGGAAGCCCTTCGGTCATCGTGGCCCCCGATCCTCAGTACGGGGGAAGCTGCGCGGACACTGTCCTTCTGACGGTTCTGGATCTTCGCCCAGCGCTCCATGTCCTTCATAATCTGAGAGAGGAACACACTTGAGGCTGTCAGCGATGTCTGCGTACGAGTCGTATACAAGGCCAAAACACAGACGCTGAAACCACGATGCGCTACCTTGACGGCGGCCAGGCTCCTGGGCTTCTCCTCCTTGCCCTCCTTCTCCCTCCTGGCAGTCTCCTCCTCGGGGGTGAGTGTCGGGCTGGTGCTGGTGGTGCTGGGGCCGGGGACCGCCACCACCGGGGCCGGGGAGGGGTCCGAGTCGGGCACCTCAGGCGGGGCAAGGGCCTGCTCCGACGGCTTCTTCATCTCCAGAGGGGCGTCTGCAGCCGGGTTGGACAGGATGGCCTGGACCTCGGCCGTCATGGCAACGGACTGGGTCTCCGTCGTGGGGGCCGGCGTCCCGCCCGGCACCGGGATGTAGGTCTTGGTGTTGGCATCCCAGTACAGGTACTCCTGCGTCTGGGCGTTGTAGAAATACTGCAGACCCAAAAACAAACAAAAACGTTAATAATGTTTCCATTTATTTATTTAAATCATGCGTTCAAATGATGGTGGATTACAAGCACTCCACATGACATTGTGTACTGTATGTATAATTACCATTTCAGATTAGCGAGTCACCTACAATAAACGCCAATTACTCATTGCACCGACTTTCCGCAGCATTGAGTGGCAATGCCTTCTTGTTGCATGTTGTCAGACGAGCCATTAAGCTGGTTAGCAGGTAAATATGTGTTGAACTACTGCTTACCCTGGAGCCAGGGTCGTAGTAGAGCGTGGTTTCAGGATCATAGTAGAAGCCTGAAGTCGCATCATAGAGGTAATTAGACACGTCCGGAGCTTCAGAACCTGAGAAAACAAATGGAAAGATACACATTTTGGTCATCCTACCTAAGGAACATAGGTAAGCAATCTCAACACCTTTTTTTTAAATCCCTTCTCAAAAGGAAGGCTATTTTATAGTAAATTAAAAGGCAATATTGTACTATAAAATGTAAGGACAAACCCTTATCTTAAGCCTATATATCCTGCTTAATAGTTATTATAATGCAAAAAATATATAAACAACCACCGCGATTGTTTGACTCTTGATAATTCAAGTCAACTCGGGGCTCTCTGAACGATGATTCGACTAGTCGACTCTCAGGGTCCAGCCCTAGTTACAAAACAGATTCAATAATAACAATAATAATTCATAAAAACAGTTTACCATAAACATAGTTCTCCGAGCCATCCAGGGTAGCTGGCACTGCCGCAGCTTGGAGGCCAGCAGTGTGGAGGCCAGCAGCCTGGAGCCCAGCAGCCTGGAGCCCAGCAGCCTGGAGCCCAGCAGCCTGGTAAGAGGCCTCCAGCGCCGGCGTTGCCCCATAGCCCACTGCCTATTGAAAAGGGGTGGGGGGGAAAATCAATTCACGTAAGATTCGGATTCTTCTATGATTCTCAATTCACAACCTGATTGACAACTTCCAAAAATCGAAATTATTATAATTTTCCTTCTAGCTTAGGTATGCCTTTGTGGGTTCAAAATTATTGCAATGAGTTTTTAAATAAAAACGACATCATCGTATACACACTTTACTCTGCCTTCATGCCACAATTTGCCACAATGCTATTTTTCAGAAAAAAAATCCCCCTGCTATTAAATGGAGAGCAAACATAGGTGTAAACATAGCAAACAGTAGTAATCTCCATGTTGACGTAACCTACCTGGTTATAACTGGAGTCCATCGGCAACAGGGGATGGAGACCGCCAGCCAACATATTTCCTGGAACTACAAAGGGGACCCAAGTTTGAATTCAGTTTTTCCGTATTATATTGCATCTACAAACAAAATCCTATTTTATACTCACTTAGAAAAAAAAAAACTCATGTTGTGTTTAGCATTTGGGCGAGCACAGTTCTATTTGTCTCGTATGGGAGCAGAATGGGCATAGCATGCAGTATAGTGGGAGGCTATTGCGTGAGTCTCCAGGAGGATGGCTAACCTTGTAACCCGCCACTGACTGGCAGCGGCGGCAGCGACTGTGGGAACTGCAGTGTCTGTAAGAACTGTTGTTGCTGCTGAAATTAGAGACAAAAACAACATGAATATACAGAGATGTGCCCCCACGAACATCAGCGTCTCATTTCACTGGTTTTAAAAACACCTCAACCTTCAAAGAAAAATAACACTAATAAACCTACCGCTGTCATATTGGCGTCAGGTGGGGGGTAGCCCAAGAGAGATGTCTCTGGCTTATCTTCTCGTCTGAAGCTTGAGACGAGAGCAGGAAACAAAGACATATTTTGATAATTGGTCCAAATATATGAATGGCATGTTTCAACGCCACTCTGGCATGGTCACTTACTTCTGGTTCTTGAGTGGTTTTGCGACCTCGGCGTAAACTCGAACGCCATCGATGGAGAGGGGCCGGGGCTTCGTCAGGAGCTCCACCAGACGCGTTACTTGCTACACAAAGTTAAATTCATGTTAGAGGCAGTCTTTTTGTGTAGAACCCCCCCCCCCCCCAAACAAGCGAACACACGCTCAGCTAGCACTAGGATTTGTCATTCATCAGGATATGTTCAAGCAATAATTCCCCTATTTGACTTCACGTATCCACCATGAAATACATGACTTACCCCTTTTTTGTCCATTAACATTGACAATTGTTCTTCACAAAGTCAACTCAAAATGTGGATACCATTTGAATGGGGAGTAAACAAACAAAGTAAAAGCAGCACGTAGCTTATCACTACGTTTTTAATTAATATTGTAAAAAGCTTATAGGAATCATGAAGTGCATGGTAATTGGTTGCAGTGATGCAAAAGCACTACATTGTTGTGGGTACCAGTCCAGCCAAATATGCTTCAAGTGAACTTGAAGGAATGCCTTTAGAGGTTAACAAATACCTCGTGGGAGTCCATGTCAACAAAGCAGAAACATTTAGCGCCTGGTGTTTTGCCCTTGACGAGACGGACGTTCTTCTCATCCAGATAGGCAAAGGGATCCAGGGACTTCAGGATGGTCTCCACTGTGGTTGTGGGCTTCACGTTCTTAATTATCATGGCTTGAGAGAAACACGAGGAAGACATGGGACGTGTTAACTTAAGGAAGAAGTAAATGTAGTATATTCACAGCCATTATTGCTCTGAGCCGTATGGATGCCATAGTTTTACCGGAGCAAATACAAATTTTGTACACAATGCCTATTCAGATAGAGTGAATGTCAAAAGCCAATGAGGATTAGGACCTTAGGTAGGCAATGTGCGCAAAAATGAAAGTCCCGCCCTGTACTTTACAAAAGTCGAATATGGTTTCCTGTAATGCTTATGTACATACCACGCATATAACAAAGTCAATTCTTGGAACATGAACCTACTCTTGCTCTCTTTGAAGATGGGATCTGTGTTGTGTGGGCCCTGGCGGGGCGGGTTTCGGTTGGCCCAGGGCTCGGCCTGCTGCTGGCTGTCCTGCTGCTGCTGCTGGTCCACCTGCTGCTGCCAGGCCTCCGGGGTCATGTCCGAGCTCCGCTGCCACTGGGCCGCGGGCTGCGGGGTCTCCATTAGGCCAGCCCCCTTGGAGCCGTTCAGACCGGGCTTTGGCACGTCTTTGACTGGCACGTCTGGAATGGGCAGCAGCGGCTTCTGGCCCTGGGGTGCGTTGGGAGTCGATTCCTGCCCCAAGTGGGAGATGAAGACATCGGTCAACCAACAGTTTCAAGAATTGAATCTTTAGAGGGTCAACTGATGGTTTACAGTAATGTGAAAGCTGTGAAGTGAACTTACGAAAGCAAAGGGATTCTTTTCTGGTTGGACGTATTTCATGGAAGCTGTTTTATGGCCGACTTTGAGGGAACCCTGAAATGAGAGAAAATGAGCTCACTCACTGGACAAATTCAAGTGCATCCCCTACATACCCAGAGTACCAATCATGCACTATGGCAGACTAAGCCCCCCAACCCCATTAGTCCCCTTCATGAATGAACAAAAAAAAAAAAAAGGCAACCATATGCGGTTATTTAACAAGGCTAGCTTTGAAAAAGGTTCAGAATTCCTTATAGGAAATGTCCTTTCCCCTCATAATATATATATATATATATATATCAGAGTCAAAGTCTTTGCAAGGCAACACAAAAAAGGAAACAATGAGTCCCGAATAGGATTGACCTGCTTAAACACCAAAAATGATCCCTTGTGAACCGCTTATACCACCAGCAAGATGTCAATTTGCAGTAAATTGAAACCAAAATGGGTCATACCGGACCCGATAAAAAAAAATGGTGTAAACTGACATTACTAAAAGTTACATGTGATATTTCCTATTTAAAGAACATGATACAATAGACGCTACGATCCAGGCGCTAATCCAGTCAATACTAAATCTGTTCAATTAAAACTGAATACAGACTAACATTAAGCCCATTTTAGAGAGATAACGGCTTAGCAATTCAAATATATAGACCCAGCCATGCATATAAAATGCATTTTGAAAGCAAGAACCACATTATATAGCCCTATGTCCCCATCACATACTCCTGGCATTAATACAAAAAACAATAAAATCAATACCCCAAGGATCAATATGGCTCAACGGACTGCGCAGTCAAGATGGCGCCAATGTGAAGGGCCATTTTTCAGGGCCCCCTCGAACTAATGTTCATATTTGTATTGAGCTTTCACATTAAGATAATACTAGGAAAACTACACAAGCTGCCCAAGTTGTGGCCTTTGAATTGTTCAAGTCACCAAAATATCCAAGCAGAAATAAATCAGTGTTCCAATAATCCATCAATAACTAAACAGAACTGAATTGAACAACAGATGTGCATCCCCTCTACATTCAGTTGCATATGAACGACATTAACCCGTTATGGGATAGTGTCCAAGATTGGCTTGAAAATGCACAGGACATTCACTTAAGACAAAGCAAAGCAGTCGAAAGACAAAGTCAAAAGGTCTAGAATCAAGATCATGATGATGAATAGAGACAAGAGACATCCAGACCGTCAAGTGGTTCAAGACCATCAAGTTCAGAAAAAGGGTCTCTGACCATAAGAAAGAAGCCCAGGAAGGCTAAGGATTTTTGGCAACATAGATCACATGCTGAAGGTTTAAGTGGAAATCCAGACAGGGGAATCAAGAACTTCTGAGGCATGATAGGAAGTATGTGGGATCATGTGAAAAGGTTGTTGCATTCAGACATGAGTTCATCACCTTTTAATCCACCACTTTCCCATGAACATGTTGTTGCTTACAAACGCAATTAAAATCATAAAATGCTGCCGCAACGGATAGAAAAAGGTGTCTTTCTACAAATACTGTCTGGACCACAGAGATTTTCTGACTGTGGTCCCGAAGAGAAAATGTGATCTTCATATAACCGGGCAATGGGTTCCAGGCACATTATCAACACAAACATGTAGGAATCATTCAAAAGTGTGGAGAACCATACAGGAAGGTTGATGGATTTTAACCTTTTAACTTTTTCTGAATCTATAACGTTTTTTTTAAATAATTTGTCGCATGATTTGTCGATCACAGTTTGAAACTGGCTTAAAGATTAGGTAAAGAAATGCTTTACTCGCATTAGCGATAGCAGTGTATATGATCCCAGTCCCATACAATGTAAAACAGAAAACTCATTTTGAGGAATCCCATTAACATTAGCTATAACATGTAATTGCTAGTTGCTTCTTTGTAACATGGGGCTGGTAAAAATGTAAATCTCAAAATAATGCTGTCAAATGACAACAATAAATAAAAGACACCCCTTTTACAGGACCCCATCACCCCCTCCCCCACGCTCTACTAAAAGCCTTCTCAACCCCCCAAAATCCTGTTGGGAGAGAGGGCCTTCGTAGTGACGAGGATGGGCCACCTTGTTCGACTCCATGAAGTGGACTGCATCCTCGAGGTTTAAAAACTCCACATAGGCCGTATCGTAGCTGTAACCTGGGGACAGCATTTGAAATACAGATGGGTTTTTGTTAGTCAAAGCCAGTAAGGACAGTCACGCGGTACACCATAAAATAAAACAGCACGTTGTGAATGAATCGAGAACAGTGAGCATATTTTTCTATGAACAGAATGTTTACCTTCATGACACAGACATTCAGTGTAATTTTCATTATGTTTTTTCTCTCTTCCATCATTCGAGTGTTCACTGCACTTCTGACTTTACGATGACAAGATGCATGATAGCCAAGCCTTTGCAGACAGATATCCCAAACCCAGATATGGCCAACATATGGTAGCCAGAAAGATTTTGGCACAAGAGTTTGAAAATATTGGCAGACGTTAACTTTATATTATTTTTTCCTAATGAAGATATTGTTCACGTTTTCCGATCTCTTAAGAAATTGGATCTTGACAGAAGGCTTAGGGAACGTAAATGGCAACCTTTTATTATTTTTTAAGATACATAAACTTTATTAATCCCAAAAAGGGGAACCAATAGAAACAATGAGAAGCACTATCAAAGTAATCTATTTCACTTTCGCTGACAGTGACCACTCTCTCTTGTTAGCCAACCATGTGATTCATGCAAAACACAATGTAGTGAACCACTTGTGATCAAACTTTTGGTGACTGACATCAAGTATGTTTAACATTGTTGCAGTGTTGAGGAAATCTCTGAGACAGTTGACAATGACCCTACATTCTCAGAAATGAAAGATGTGACTGTTACGACACAATACCCACTCTCATACAATCGAGCGAACTTAACACCAAGACCGGAAAAAAAGCAGCAAAGAAGCTTTAGAAAAGAGGAATGCGAAGGTTCGAGTATCGTATTGGCGAAATATATCGTGGTACAATGGGGCGCTCGTTTGCCCAAAGAAAAACATTTCCATACAGCAACTTATTTCTCACCTGGAACAACACTTTTTATTTTCATCCCCTGCATTGACACTCCATCGCGAACAACAAAGGCACCAAGAATCTGCAAAAGTATTAATTAGAGTTACTACAAAAGAAAAAAACGTCTGAACATTTAAGCGAGTGCAACACAAAATCAAATCTTACCTGCTCCATTGTGGCAGTCTTTGGGATGCCAACTATGGATATCGTATTGGAAACTTTGTCCTCCATTGACGCACTCCTGTAATCTTGATCCTTTCCGCACACATTTTGGTGAAAATAGATTAGACAGGCAGAAATGTCTTAATTTGCAACTATTAGCCTACTTTGATCATACAAAACCAATGGCAAAATAAATTCTACTAACCTGAGAGCCAGAGTCACTAAACTTCGTAGGAGGGTTGGGTTTAGTCTCTTTCAGAAGTTTATCAGGTCTCTGAAAGTCCTCATGTTTAAAATCAAAGGGCCTTGTAGATCCTGTTCTATAATCAATGTCCCTGTAGTCTTGGTCTCTGCCCTGTGCTGCGTTGCTACTTTGGAAGTCTGTCGCAATTTTGCTGACCTCAGGTCCCTGATTATGTGGCGTATTATTTGGTCCTGGAAAACAATCACTCTGCCCCTTAAAACCCGGGGGTGGCAGATTTTTCTCTTGATTGTAAGTGGGCCTTGGAAGAAGAATTGATGTACTTTGAGGCTGCTTGGGATCTTTTATGTCAAGCCATGGTTTACCCTTATTCTCTACAGCGAGCGGGCCCTGAGGTGCACCCATTCCTGGGAAAGGAAGGTTGCTTGGTGGTTTGCTGCCCACTGCTGGGAGATTCATGGCCCCAAAGGGGCCGCCACGGGAGAAGCCAATTTCTTTTCCAGGGAATTCCAATAATGACCTATCCCGGCCTTTAAATGCTGACGGAACTGGCAAAATTCCCTCTCTACCAAAACCTAAAGGTCCACTTTTGTCTGTTAAGCCCTCTAGTCCTTTACTTGTATTTGAAAATGATGTGTTTTTCTGCTTGTTACGGTTCTTCCATTCTTCAGCAAGAGTCATTTCTTCACCACTTCTATAGTCCATTAGTGAACCATCCAAAAATTCCCCCTCTCCACGTGAATCTTCAGGTCCCCTTAAACCCCGTCGTTGAGGGTTACCAATATCCGGGGACATGTCTGACCTTGATCTCTCACGATCATTATTGTTCCCAAACCGCAAGGGAGATCGATCCCTACCCCTAAAGTCGTTTGCCGGTCCGGGACGATTTCTGAAGTCCATATCTGAATCAAATCCTCCTCTAGACTGGAAGGGAGGCCCCCCTCTTCTATCGAACTCCATCATCCTTCTCTCGCGTGCGGGCATATCCAGGCGACAGCCGTCAATGTCATCCATGCTCTCCTGAGGCCTATCACGCATGTCCCTAAAGCCATCGTTCCTCTCCATCCGGTCCATGGGAAAAGACCTTCTGCCATCCATGTTTTGATTGTTGAACCTGGGCATGTCTCCACAGAACATATCCCTGTCTCTCATGTCCCTGTCTCTCATATCCATGAACCTGTTATTTTGGTCCCGTGATGGAGTACCTCTCCCTTCCATGTTTGGAGAGTTTCTACCACCGAAATTTGATTGATTTAAAAGCTTGTCTTGGATGGTTTCCTCACCCTGCCTCCTCATGTTGAAGTTGGGCTCTTCTCCAGGTCTGAATGAATCTCTGTTTGGACCTCTACCTCGCATTTCATGTGTTTCCATTTCACCCCCTCGACCCCTCGTGTTAGGACCATCCATCCTCCTCATGTCCATAGGTGGTAGATCGCGAGGTCTTTGGCCCATATTACCCATTGGACCCATGTGCATGCCATCCCTACCTCTAAACTCAGGCATGGGACCATCTCTGCCCCCAAACATGTCTCCACGACGATCACCACTGGAATACACATTACTATGGTTAACGGCAACGCAATAAATAACAAGCTTAAATACACTTACACACATATTAACAAAGACATACAAGGGAAACAATTATTAATGAAAATATTAAAACCCAAGTCTCCGTCCCCTGCTGTCCATCTGTGATTCGATAGAAATACTTAACTTACTTCTAAAAAATATATATAACATGGGGCTGTGTTGCAGCGCAAATGAAAATAAGCCGATAAGCACACATCAAATGAATTCTTACCGAAAGGGTGGCCCCCCTCGTGGTCCTTGCCCAGGTCCATCCCACATTATTCTTTACTTCTCCAAACAGTCTATCACCTGGTAAGATAGTATTCATTACAATTTCACACATCTATACATTTAAATATATAAAACAAATATAAGAGCAAACCTACCACTAGTTACATCCATTATGCTGCTATATTTGCTTCTGCTAGATCTAGGACCACGGCTACACATTGTATACTGCAACTTGTAGCTGACCTCAGCAGACGGTCAACAACACGAGCATTTCAACACATCGTATAGATCTGCTAATGCAAGATGAGTGGTCTACCACAGATAGACGACCTGCGAAGATGGTTGATGAGGCCTACTGTGGTTCATCAATGGTCGTCAATTATTAGTTATAAGAGCCGCGCGATTTATGAGAATATACACATCAATATCATAAGCGACAGTAAAAACCGGTTGTTCAAATGTAGTCTACCTCATTACCAAATAAAGCTCTAACCTTATATCTAGAGAATGAGGTCATCGGCTAGCGTTTGTTCTAACATTAGGTTGGCTAACATTAGCAATGACGGTTTATTAACCTTGTAATGAAGACGCAATAGCTCGTATTATAATACTATGAACTGCACTGTACTGATACAAGGGCAATTTCAGTGTAAATGACCTACCTGTATTATTTACTCTGCTATTTTGCTAAGTCTATGCAGGGGTCCAATTCGGAGTAAAGGCAATAGTTTAAAATGGAGCCTAGCCCACTTTTTCCGGGAGTGACGGCGAAGCCTGGCGTAGTTTAGTAGGAACCCTGGGAGTTGTAGTTTTATCAAGGCTGGGCGATTTCCCTTGGCACATGTTTCTATACAGTAACATCAATACACAAACTGTTATATCATGAAGTCATCAAAATAAATCACATGATGTTTTATTCATATTTGGACATTGCGTGATCTCAGGGGATTTCCTCAAAGCAATCAATTATAATAATGTTTGTTTTGGGGCCTGAATTGCAAAGAACAAGTAAGGTAACTTGCATATTAGTTACACAAAGTAACTATTTATATATAATATAACATAGATATGGATCAAGTTAAAAGCTTGATTACACATTTGATTACATTTTTATCCAAATTTGTTGGGTTGAGGCATGTCTAGAACTAGCTAGGGCTTTGTATTGAGTTAGCCTAGGCCTTTGTTGTTTTCTACCTATATACTGTTTTGTTTTTGTCTTTGTTTTGAGATAATGTAGCCTACAAGAGAATTCCAAAAGCCTTGGTTGTGGTCATTTTTTCCTTTTGAATTTAATTGTATTTGGATGCTATAAAATATATAGTTTGGAGGCCTATATACCGTATATAAAATATAATAGCATCAAATGAAGTAGGCATAGTCTGTTATAATGTATATCAATACTTAGTTCCATTGTTGCCTTTGCAGTACTTGCGTGGATGTTAGGCTATATAAGAAGTCAGTGAATTGTCAAGGTAAAACTCAAATTTCTTGTAAAATACAGAGAAAAAAAACGTTTCAGCATTTACAAAATTGCTTAATTTATTGAGTCACAAGCACATTAACAAATATTTAGCTCAGCTAAAATCTGCCAAATACACAAATCAAGAATAAAAAATAATTCACATGGAATACAATATAAAACAATAATACAGACTCTAAACAAATAGCTACAGGACAAAACATCAATATCAGCTGTATTAGATCCCCCAATAAAATGATAAAAATCTTTTGTAAAAAAAAAAAAGAAGAAGAAAAAGACACAAGTAAACATCACAGGATCCTTTTAAAATATTTCAGCGGCTAAGATTTTCAACAAAAGACCTACAGAAAACAAAACAAAAACATGTTCAGCTACTGTACATTAGAGCCACCTTTAGACTACCTTTCAAAGAGAAACAAACACGAGACACCAGGTGCGGGTCGGAATAATAGTGAGAAAAAACATTTTGTGGGCCTACACCGATCGTAAAAGGCCAAAATGTATCGCTTGGACATAGGCCTACGGCTGCATGTGAAAGAAACATAAATGAAGGTAAGAATTTAATAGCTTATACATTAAAAGATCATGTTGTGGGCTTTTCGGTAAACAAACATCCCCGTCTTGCTTGTGGGTTAAGCGGTCTTGTCTCCCAGAGTTTGTGCTGATGTCTGCCCGTTGCGTCTCTCCCCGGCCTCCTCATCTCGTGTGGCCTCGGCGGGTGCCTGGATGACGCCAGTGTCTGTGTCTGGAACCTGTTCCTTAGCGGAAGCGTGCTCCATGCTGGTGGAGGCGGTCCCTGGGGTGGAGAGGGGAGGAGCGGGACCACTGTTGGGGGTGAGGGATCCCGCCACAGCCCCTGGGGTGGGGCTGGAGGCTCCGGAGTCCCCCTGCTCTGGAGCTCGGAGTCTCTTCATGAGGGTGGTCACCCGTACAGCTTTCTGTAGGAGGGTCAAAATGCTTGGGTTAGTCCACTACTTGTCTGACACACTGGACACATTGTTTGTGTTTTTGGAAAGAAGAAGAGGAATACCTTCCACTTGGCTTTAGCAAAGTTCTTTTCTATTTGTGCACAAACTCCATCCTTGATATTCTTATCAGAGGCTGCGTTCCCAGATATCCTGATCAAATGAGGGCAAACATATGGTGAGGTAATGATCTGAGGAATTGCCTATGCCATAGAAAATATCTCTTTGCTGTTATTATGCTGTTATATCATCCCAAACAATTATATTAACGTTTATAGGGATGCTGATGAAATTCACAACAACTTAGCTATTAAAATAAATGTGACATGTTGCTCTCGGCATCTCATTGTCAGGAACTTAAAGATATTTTGTTGTTGTTGTGGCTGTTGTGTTAGTAGGCCTCCCTTGAGACTCAGTCTTTGCAAGCAATAGACTGAAAGTGTCAACGGTTTATAAATTGTGATATTATTACACCAACAGTTGCATAACTGTTGAATGAAAGTGTATGTATCCTAATCATGATGGTGTTTCAATGCATCAATGTACAAATAATCAAAACATCTTTTACCATTCATGACCAATAGCCTCCTGTGCAGTTAGTCGCTGATCTTGATCCACTTCCAACAAAGATGCCACTAGATTTTTGGCTGAAGAACAAAACAAAAATTAAGTATAAAACCTTGACATTTATTCAATTGATGGCAACTTCAAAAGACACAGAGTAATTAATCTATCCCTGTTAATATATTCAACTGATACCAGAGTCTGAAATGTCATCCCAGTACGGGGAATCAAATTCATAGTCCCCTGACAGGATCTTCAGGAAGAGGCTCTTGTCACGGTTGTCATACTCCTCCTCTTCAGCATCGTTATAGAAAGGAGGGTTTCCTGACAAACTGCACAGAAAATAGAGCCACCAAGATGAATGATGATGGATTCACTAAGCAAATAAACGTTTCACTGTGCAAACAGAGGGAGGATTATTTGTGTATATACTCCAATGTGTCCATGTGTTAAAGGTATTAAATAAGAGGAACCTTACAGTATATACATAATGACTCCAATGGCCCAACAGTCAACAGGCCTTCCATACCTCTGCCGCCCAACCACTTCAGGAGCTGAGAGAAAACAAAATGGCATAGTGGAGTAGAGTAGAGGAGTAGATTACAGTAGACATTGACATTTGAAAGATTCATGGTACTGGGGTTTATAGGTGATAATTGGTGAAACTCCATTATTGTACTACTAAATTAGTATAGTTTATTCGGAACCTTACCAAGATATTCTGGAGTGCCACATGGGTCTTTAATAAGTCCATTTTCCATCTTTGCTAATTGAAAGTCACTGATGACAATTTTTGAGTGCTTCAGACGATTGAAGTACACCAAATTCTCCAGCTAAAATAAAGAAACAAATTAATGCAATCAATTGAAGTGGTTTCAGCATATTAAAGGTGGACCTATGCCAACAGTCTGGATGATTGGTCATGTGGTGAAATAAATGCTTTTCTTTATCACTAGGTGTCAGCAGTGCATCTGTATACCTTGAGGTTTCTGTGGACTACTTTCAAAGAGTGAAGGTAGGCCACCGCTTCCAACACCTGCCTCACGACATTACTGGTGTCCCTCTCGGAGTAATAGCCTTGGTCTAAGATCCAGTCAAACACCTCTCTGCCTGTAGCGCTGAAAGATGTTCCATCAGGTCAAACACCTTCCACAGTGATGGCTGCTTCTCAGCAGCCATTACTGGGATAGTGGCCACAGTAATGGTTTCTGAACACAATGTTTCACATCGTGTTCAGAGACCCCCAAAATACAAAGGCCAGTTCATACAGCCTGATACAGATACACTGTGCATCCAAGGCTTATATTCAACCATTGAGGATGCTTGTATAGCACAACCTTTCCTCCAATAATACTCACATTTCCATGAAGAGAAAGTACTCTTTCTTAGTTTCAAAGGTATCGACCAGCTGGAGTATGTTGTGATGTTTAACCCTTTGGAAAAGGAAACAAGATAGTAAATATACTATAAATACATAATATGTTTGTAAATACTACACAATATTCTACAATTGCTAGAAGATTCCATCATGAAGGCTACCCTATCAACTTTATTCTAAATATGTATACCACTATATTTAAAGCCCCACAGTAGGTGATTACATATCAGCAGACATATAAAAAAATAAAATAATTTATATAATAAAGATATATATTGTATATATTACATACATCACATTGCAGTGATGTAATGTATGTAGTGATGTATTGCAGAATATAGCATAAAACATGTAAATCATCATCATTTATAATGCGCTCAGTACTTACATCTTCAAGATCGTAATCTCATTTTTGGCAGCTTTCCTTACTTTTCTTCCATCCTTTTTTAAGAACTTTTTACAGGTATACATTTTGAGTGTATTCCTGTCCTTTGCCCGGAATATCTCACAGAACTCCTCACTGAGAAAAACAATCAACATAGAAGTACAATTACAAACAAATTACGTTACATGTAAAAAAAAAAACATGAAGCAGGTTCACAGTGGAGTACTCACGTTTTAACAATCTGTCCCAGGTCATATTTGTCGGTCACCTCTGAGGGATTATTGTAATCCTTCCTGTCCCCAAGTGTCAGACAACCGAATGGCATGGCAGCTCCTGCCCTCGCCTGCACAGTCACAAAATAAGTACAAAAAACAAGAAGGTACAACAGTAAACAGAGATTGACATATAAGATCAAGTCCAAAGCTGTGATTCAATTTTATGTTAAGAGGGTAGATTGTGAAATGGCTTGTAATGGCTGATGATCATCACATCTGGTGGTAAAATAGGGGTCCTTTAAATTATACATTCTTTCAACCTTTTAAAAAAAGATGTAAGGTCACTTTTAGATAGCAGTAGCAAAGAATAGTTTCATTCACAGAGCAGCGCCATATCGTTTATCAGCAATAACAGAAATGGGATCACGTCACTACTCTAAACTATTAGTGCTCCACCTCTGGTATTGCTTGCAAAATCAATCCATGCATAAATCCCATGGGAACCCTTTATTTATAATGGTCTTACCACTTGGAGTCAATACAACCTTACATGTAGTTCAATAGCTGTATTGACCTAAGTTGTACAACCTTACCTGTAGTTCAATAGCTGTATTGACCTAAGTTGTATGTACATAATTGCAAACAGTTTTTGGTTACCCTGCCATTTCAGAATGTGTGCATATGGAAAAAAAGTAATATAAACGCTTTTCATATATTCTGAAACAATGAAATATAAACAATATCAAATAAGTCACAATAATGTAATGTTAAATTGTAATACGCTGGGTTTTTATGACGAGATGGTGATTAAAATGTGAGATTTATCTATTTATATCTTATTCCTTTAACACACAGAAACATACCAATATAGATTTACATATTTATGTAAATCATTCATCTGTGTTTTTACAGTTATGGATTAATATTAAAGCGTGAGGGTAAGTCAGGATTGGATCTGAAAGCAATAGATAAATTAGTGCATTTATTGTTTAAAGCGATTCCCTGTGCTGAATATTTAAGAGTCCTTGCTGTGAAAGGATGAAAGGCACTTCAATTCTGCTACATCAGGGACCTTTCTTCTGGTGCTTTTCAAAGTGTTTCCACAAAATGTTTCCAAAGATAATGTTATCAGTTTGGCTGTGGCATTGGAGGAAGTTCACAATGGGCAAAGTTAGTTACAAGGTCCTATTCACTTTATCATGTTCCATTTCTTGTATAAGCCAAACAGGCACATGGCACTTTAGTATGATGCTACAAGCATTACGATTATATGGTTGATTCAGTCTGGGATGTACTCCACCCTACAGCAGTTTTGTACTGATGAAATGTATTTTCAATGTGTTTATGTAGAGTCCTCACCTGACATTGCCAGACCAACTCACAAATGTGTTTTAGTCTGGAACCTCTCAGTTAATTTTCAATTTCCAAGGGGCGTTCTCAACGGGCGCAGACCAAACTGCCTCTGGAAGCAATTGGATAGCCATACAACCACTCAGAGAAACGAAACGTGTGACGCATTATCAGTAGCCATCTTGGTTGTTTATGAAAATGCCTCAACTGGGCTTACATAGGGCCCCCCCTACAGTCATCGTATACCCGCCCCATATAAGATAAATGGTTGTGAATGGCTCGACCCGGGCCAGGTCTGCTGGAAATCTGTCTGAATGGGAGGGGTGCCTGACGCATATGCCAGAGCAAATAAGACATGAGCTCAAAGGTTTGTTGGGTTCCCATTGTAGAGTCCTTTACTTGATTGTTAAATCATGGAGGTTATTAAGTCAAGTCCTATCAACATTGCAGATGCACCCTCTCTGGTTTGTGTTCATCATTTATATACAATCCCATATATGGCTCATCCACAATGAACTGGCTATAGTACAGTCATTTGTGTGTTGTCCGAATTCTATTTGTGGACACAGGTCTGTTGGTGAAAGTCTGTCTATGGGTGTGAAAGTCTGTGGCCATAAGCCAAAGTAAAGGATTTGGTGAAAGTCTCTTCAAAGGAACTGGCAGTGTCGGCACAGATGGTCGAACAAAGGCAAATTCTGTGCGGTTCATCAACGGCGACCTAACTGTTTACTCTGCTGTGCCAATCACATTAAATGTCATTAAAGATGTTTTACAATCGATTTGTTTATAATAGGTTAATAATAGGTTGTCTACTCACTCAAATCAGTGCAAGACCATTAAGAATTTAAATTGCCCTGATAAAAAAATCCCTTAGTGCCTTCATCTCTGCTTACCTTTTTGTTATACTTTGAGTGTACCGATGATCCCTGTACCTTGAGCATCACTGGCTTGCATGAACAGTTGTCGGTTGCCTGGTTACCACGTGCAATACTGCATTCAATGCTACCGTTTCTCTTCAAAAGAAGAATTTGCATCATACGTAAACACACAAGGTATTTACGTAATTTATTGTATGTATTTATGCAATTTATGTATTTCATCTTTTTAGACAACTCCATTAATAATTGATACATATCATACCCACTGCCCACATTTAGCGCATTCATTTATAGACAGTGTATCTTCAGTACACAAGTAGTGACTCCTGACTTATTGTCCTACCTGTGATGCTGTTTTGAGGCTGGACTCAGTGTTTGAGTTGAATTTTAGACTTAAACTGAGACAGATGGCCAACTTTTATCCAAATGGATTAATTATTTAAAATAACATTTTCATTGTCCTTATTTAAAGAAAGATTTGCTTAATTCAAAAAATTATTGAATCAACTTTGTGTTATTTTCCTTCGGACAGTTGAATTCATATTTTATTCTTCTAAAAGAGGTAAGGATCTTTAGTAAAACTGATGATAGTATCAAGTGGGATTGATAAAGTCCTCATCAATAGATTTAGGCAGGACAAGAGACAACCCCCTCCCTAGGTTCCTGAGACCAACTATATCCCTTTTAACCCAATAACTGTTAACATAGTCACTTTGACTTGTCTTACTCACTGCACACCAATGTATGCCATCTATATCATTAACGAGCAAGAAGCTGCTTAATCCCATCATGAATGACATTTAATTATATAGATCTAGATTTTACTGTAACTTTAAATACAAGCATTAGCTAAAAAGTAAATAGTTAAACATTATTAATGCGATCTTTTAAATGACATGAATTCTTTCATGAATTCATGAATCTTTGATGGAAGGAAATAACCAATGCACCCAGGTGCATTGGTTTAATTAACATTGACCTCCTTTTCACTTTAACTCAAGGCAAATAAACATTTATTTGATCCTCAAGCTATATTCTCTCGATTCCCAACTACCCTCAGAACCACCCGTTGTTAAAATGTTGGTTTATTTTGTGACACCAACAACTGAAAAGATGGCATGAGCATGAAGCATCAACAAAAGGCTCTTTAGAAACCTGGGTGACGTCACAGACGCCGCATCTTGCAGCAATATCTTACCCTTTTTTTCTGTCTGTATGGGAGTCAAAACATATGAAATATATGAATGAAAAATTTCGTATGTGCCTATTTCAATTATTCTAAATTGAAATCCAAACTACAGACCTATAGTTGCTGATAAGGGTAAAACAAAACAAAAAAGAACCGTAGCTTAATGTCACACTTATGTATGCATCTTTCCCATTTTAGTAGACTAAATGTGATGTTTAGCGTGTGATGTTTAGCGTGAGCACCCAAGTGTGTAGCACAAGTAGGGCCTTGACTAACACCGCCTAATGTCGACCTTTGCTCAAACGGACACTCCACACTTCGCTCCACAAGTGTTCCCGAAGAGGCGCAGCGTCACCATTGAAGTACAAAATGCGAAAGCTTTATTACTTCGACAGATGAGTACGCTTTTCTACACATTATGAACTAATCAATGAAACTGCACCATGAACCGTCTCACCGAAATCCTGGAATTTGATTCAAAACATTTGTTCGTGTTCCGGAACCGTTAAGTGCGGCAAGATCAAGTGTTTATGGGTGTGAAAGATGAAGCTCATGTTTATTCATATAAGATAAGGTGTCGGGGACAGTATGAAACTGTCAGGCTGTGAAATGGATCTCAAGACATCTGCGGAGGATATGTGGCTACGAGCAATGCGCATTTTCTATTGAATTTAATGTAGCCAAATTATACCGAATACATAGTTGCAGATCGTTAGACACCGCATGTTCAAACGCGGGCGATGCGCAATATTTCAGCGGTTAAATTTACATGAATGTTAGGCATAGGTGTTTGCATATAACAAAATCATATTTATTGCACACAAATGCAACGCGTGAAAACTGATATAATCAGTAAGGATCGTTTGATTGTAAGAATGTTGACCAAGGTGATGGGATGTATAACACGTGCAAAAGTTTTTGAAACTAATAGTGTGTGTTTTTGTAATCGCTCAAAAAAGGATAACACTCTTTTATATATATAAAAAGAGAATAAGACAATAACTGTAATTGTTTATACAGCGTATTGAGAAATACCCCAAATGACAAAGGCTATAGGCTATACCCCCACTTACCTTCAGTAAGTGCACACTTGGAATAAACGCGAATAATATCCAAAATGTGTTTTACTTCAACTTGTCTTGTAGATACTTGAGAGATAGATCTCTTGAGATAGCTACAGATCCGCGCCAATTTCAACTCTGCCTCTGCATGCGAGCACAACGGACGCGTAATGGTAACGCTATGCTATGATGCAGAAAGGCGGGGATATGCATGCGTGTGTATGGTGTGTGTGTGTGTGTGTGTGTGTGTGTGTGTGTGTGTGTGTGTGTGTGTGTGTGTGTGATTGTGTCTGTATGTATATGTGTGTGTTTGTATGTGTTTGTGAGTGTGTGTGTGTGTGTGTGTGTGTGTGTGTGTGTGTTTGTGTGTTTGTATGCGCGTGTAAGCGTGCGTGCGCATCTCTATGTCTAGTGTGCATACGCGAGTGTGTTTTTTCAGGTAAAAGCGTGCGCGCGGTCCCATACCTGCATGGAGCTTTGCATGGTTTTGAATATAACAAGATGATCCAAAGATTATGATTCCACATTGAAAGGGCATGTCCAATTTTCAGTATTTTGTCAATCTGAGGGGGTAACAGTTTCGGATTAATTCGGAATCAGTAGAATATGCTACTTTAATCCTTTTGAAGGTTGCCCTGAAGATCCAAACCATATGTTTGTTTCTACTTTCCTGGCCACTTTCAATGCCCTCGCTTTCCAGCCAATCCTGAGAATGAAATGGTTCGTTTTTGCTCATTTAATCTAAAACTATGAGCAGCAGCGTCGGAAAAGAACTAGGACTACTTGCCCATTCTCTTTCACAACGTAAATAAATAAATAATTCCGAATGATGTGGACCAGGCTCGGCAGGCCTACAGCCTACAGTCAAAGAAGAGAGAGTTCTACAAAGAACTAAGTGTTGTTCCTTTGACTTGAATATAGAGTTATGAGATCTAGGTTAAAGTCTGTTCCAGTTCAATTGTCCACAATAAATTAATTACCCAATTATTATCTGGAAAGATAATGGGTGAAAAGATCACACATAAGGTGTAGTTTATATTTTCCCCACATAAAATACATTGAGGCTTTCAGTTCAAGATGATGTTAATGCGAGTAACATAATCAGTATTATCCTCTTAAATGCTGCAGTCAGTTTCTGTTTTAAAAATAAATCCAGAACATTCAAAACACTTATAACACCTCAGTGTTGTGTCCGTGGTGTTTATATATATTAAATTATTCATATTATTGGATAGTGCACTGCACGGCGACTTGTCCAGAAATACACTGAGTGGTGGAGCAGGTAAGACACTGTTGTTAAATGGAGTCATTGCCCCATAAAGAGTCCATTGGGATGTAAGGTGACCGTCTTCAGCAATTGCTTCCCACCTGCCTACGGAAGCCAGCTGCTCGCCCCACAGTTACCATAGCAATATCCCAGGAGCTTTTTTCTTAAACACATGACTCTGATCATTCACAGTAAGTTGGGCCGAGGTGTGTTTGTGTTTATGTGTGTGTGTGTGTGTGTGTGTGTGTGTGTGTGTGTGTGTGTGTGTGTTTGTCTTTGTGTTTGTGTGTATTTTTAATGACACTACAGATTGAGCATCTTATGGTTTAGCTTAGACTAGCGAGCTCAAATCTGGGTGAACGGGGCATTTCACCTTTTTTCGTTTCATGTTTGTTTCGACCAATCATGTTGCTGGAGGTGGGGATCTGCAAAAACGAAATTTGTGAAAACTGGGCCAGCAGTAGTAAACTGTAAAAAGCTGTCTGTAAAGGTTTCCAATGAACACCGTGTAGACTGGCCACTCTAGAAATACATATATTAAAACCCCTTCCTGAAACCATCATCCACCTGCACCATGACTTTTCCTTTTTTTTAAAGATTTGTTTTAATGCTTTGTTATAGATTGAGCTAGACAGGAAGGTATTGGAGAGAGAAGACATGCAGAAAAGGACCACGAGCATGAATTAAACCCGGGTTGCTGCGGTAAGGACTGAGGACTGACTTTATAATGGTACGCGCTCTACACGGTGAGCTACCGGGGCGCCCCACCATAACTTTTCTTCGGCAGAAACGAAAACGAAACAGGAAACAAAGCGTCGTTTCCAGTTGTTGGTTTCCCGGCCAAGGCTCTACGCTGTCTCCCCCCAGAAGTTGTGCCATAACATAGGTGGACTGCTGGATCCGAGACGGTGACCCCTTTTCTCTAACATGTGGTTACTGTAATATTAGAAAAACTAGATTAGGCCTATGAAATGTGGCACTTTCTTGGAAAGATAAAACATGGATCAGTATCAAACAGGAAAACTGTAAATTATACCTCACCAAGTTCCCAAGCAAAACTTTTTCCTAATAAGTTTAGTTGTTTGCGAAACAAGCAGTTGTGATTGACAGGCAAGATAGATTATCCGAACCAATCAGTGAAGAGATGCCCTGATTGGTCAGAAATTAGCCAGGAGCGGTCCAAAATCCAAATTGGCTCATTCAGAGGCAGCCGCAGTCAACTGGAAAAAGATACTCGTAAGGTGCACTCATTTCTAACAAATAACACCCAAATAATCGCTGTTAAATCTTTCCTACAGCACCTTTAAGTCAACACTATCGGATGTTACAGCAATGCTGTCGTTCTGGACCAAATGTAGTTAGAAGGTAGGATAGGCCTACATTACTTTAATCATTCCTACATATCACATGAGTAGTTCCATTACAGTTCTGTTACTATAGGAAGTCCTATTAACCATGGAAGATGTCCACACTTATATAATGTCTTTAGATTTTTCTTTCAACACTTCTCATCCATCTGGATAATTATGGAAAATTACAAATATGCACATACGTAAAAAAAATAACAACGCTTCTTGGACCCATTCTCAATTCCCTCCCCCCTCCCATAGGGAACAGATAATGCAGTCTTTTCTAGATTTATATCAGCTTTAATTATCCGCAAGCCGGCTGCTGTCCGTGCTGTCGTAACAGCAACACATGAAAGTGGAATTTGCGTCACAGGGCCAGCTCACGCCTAATGCTCGTCGAGACTTGAACATGTAACCATGGCTGCACGGCTCGCGGATCCAGCGTTCCTTTCCGGTTTTTCTGCTCCCGTGGGGGGGGGGGGGGGGGGGGGGGGGGGGGGGGGGCGGGGGCCCCCCCCCCGCCCCCCCCCCGCCCCCCCCCGGCGGGGGGCCCCCCCCGGCGGCGCGGACGGCGGTG
>JAOPJO010000025.1:7687900-7702257 GCA_027123675.1 Molva macrophthalma | reverse complement strand
CCCATCCAAACTGAACCCCCGCATCTGAAGCCGCACCCCCCCCCCCGGGACCTCACTATTTTTCAAAACCTGGCTACGGCCCTGTGATATATCATATATATATAACATGATTTACAACAACCTTCTCGACAAATTAATCTGGTAGATTAAATTGTGCCAAGCAGGTTTCTATTTATGTTCTTCTAACTACATCCTTTGACCTCTATTGAATTTTGTATTTATTCTAATGTTTGTTTCTCTATGCCGTCGCTGAAAGAGAGGTGATGGGGGGGGCAATAAGATGAACGGAAGAGTTTACTGGTTTGACTTTTCACTATCCCTGCACAGCTTGATCACAAGCAGCTCATCATTATAACTCCCCACCTCAAAGTTACTGACGAATGATTCAGTGTGATGAATGCTCCATCCAGAAAACGTGCCGAAAACACCAGGTCCACTTTAGTTTTCTTTCCATCCATCCATCCTCACTCCCTTCTTTCTTTCCTTCCTTCCTGCAGTGTGTGAACTGTTGGATAAACCTCACAACCATACATACATTCCCACTAGTATCCTCCCGGTATCTCACTTAGGTCTCCGGCAGCTTTGATGGTTTCCTCTGAGCTGCAGCACTGTAGCAGATCTTCTCACCACGCAACATGCCGGTAGAGTGACATATACGCAAGGACGTTTGGAGGTGAGGGAGTCACTTTTTGAAGTTTCTTTTAATCATCTCCTCTGCAAACATCCACTTCCTTCGGCTCAGCTAAACAAACAAATGCAAACGTCTCATCTGTCGTTATGCTCCAGAGAGTACATGTGCAATCACGATTGTTCTGTCAAGTGCACCCTGGTGCATGGAGATAGTAGCACCACTGGGCGTGTGGGAACGAGACATGGAAATGTCTTCAGCTATTAGTGTGTTCATCACAACTAATGCATGACTGCATTAACGGCGCTGTGAAAAACTTTTGGAACCTGTTAGACGTTGCCATGTTCAGCTGAAGCCCCCTTCTGCAGCAACCCATGTTATCTCATTTTATTCATTATAATCAACATTGAACTACCTGGGCATTACAGGCAAATTATGAATCACATCCAGTTATTTGTATGCTATTGATTTTATGACATGGCTGAAGATTTGGTTCAGTGTGGTTGCTCACCCCAGAATCTGATTCGAGGAATTGATTTCCGTTGCTGGCGTGAAAGATGTATGTGTGGTAGTTGGGTCTGGTGCAGCGCACTGTTGTTGCTGCAATCGTTCCTGTTCAGACCAGTGTCTAGACTGCCCTCTAGTGGCGACGAGGGGACAGTCATGGGATTACAGTCTCTATACCACAGCAGATTTACAAGGTAGAAAAAATGTTAAAGCTGTTGATTCGTCTCCATCTTCTCTCGTGATCTTTATGGTTTAAACCACACATCCAATTTCCTTTGGATTGAGGCAGAATGAAGTGAAAAAAGTGACCTCATTTACTTAGTAGTGTGCGTAACAGTCTGTGGCACTGGCTAATGCACTGACTAATGCATCGACTGAACAACTTGTTATGCACACACAAACAAACACACACACACACACACACACACACACAACGCACACAGATTGAATATCAAGTATCATTTCAAGCAACCCTTAATTATATTAAATCATTTCACTGCAAAAAAAGACCAATATAAAAATGTACAAAAAAATAGTATTTACAATTGAGCTGCGAATGTGACACGAATAACAACAACACCACCAGTGTCTGGTCCAGTGAGCTGGTGGTTCCATCATTCACCTCAGAGTTGAAAGCGGCGACATGGGTGAACTCTGGTTGTTGACACAGCTGTCCAGTCACAGCTCTGTCATTCCCTCCTGTCCTTCTGTTCTCAGTCATGTGAAGGGGCCCTCAGAGCGGTCCCTCAGTTCAAAACAAATCCCGGTCTGACCCGGAGTCCGACTCCTCGGCCTCATCTGCCGATGCCGTCAGGGCGGGGTATGGCTTGGGCTCGTCAAGGTTCACGTAGGTCACCTTTAGGCTGATGTAGTGCTCTCCCTCCAGGCACGACAGGATCTCCTGCACGATCTGGACCAGGGCCTGGAAGGGAGGTCTCGCATCTGGCTCGGGCTCCCAGCATGCTAGCATGATGGAGAACCTTACATGAAGGAACGAAATGAATGAATGGATGGATATTAGGGAGGGTTAATATTAAATGAAGACATTAAAGCTGCAGTAGGTAAGATTCAAGAGTTGTAAAGAGAGAGCTGCTCCCTCTCTAAGTTTCTCCGCCATTGAAGTGTTGCATAATTCACACAACAGTGATTGAAAGGCATTAATGATTCACCCTAATTGGTCAGAGATGAGCTGGGGGCAATAGAATCGAAAAGGAATTGTATAAAGGCAGGCACCAACTAGAAACAGATATTCTGACGGAGCATTTCACTCACTTATAGCTAACAGATGGCTATGGTATTTCTAATAAATAACACTGCAATTATAGCTCTTAAATCTTATCAAAAGCTGCTTTAAGGGAGATAGCAACATCATAATCCATACGGGGAGTGAACAGTACCAATGATAACAGGGATATTAAAAGAAATACATCATCCAAAAAAAATTGTGAGTATTCATTTTCTCCCACAGCTTGGAATGCAGGAAGGAAAAGGTCAGCGCTTCAATCTCTCTGTGGAATATGAAGTATTTTGCCAAAGATCTCTGGGAGCTTAGGACAACATAACATTATATTGCATACTTGGACTACTCAGGAAAAATAAGAAAAACAGTATTTTTCAGTGCTGTTTTCGTGTTATTTTCGATAATATTCCTGTTATTATCACTGCCAGACACTGACCCATTCCTTCAATCATTCCAGGCATTGGGAGCTAATACATCCTAAACAATTCTATATGTATATATATTATTTCCATTACAGTGATTGGCATGCATGCATTAGAATCAACCACATGCTCATTTGTATATTCTGTGTTTGTGCAGTATATTCCTCAAGGGCTCTCAGAGGAGCCGTCGTAGTCACAGCCAAGAGGGACTTAAACAGGCTTCTTACAGGGCGTCTGGACAGAACTGGGGCTGGGCCAGCCGCCGGCCCTTCAGCAAGTAATGCGTGATGTCATAGGGGTCCACATCCGGGTAGGGCGTGGCTCCTCTGGTTAGCAGCTCCCACACCAGGATGCCAAACGACCACTGAAACCGCGACATGGGACATTTTGTACAAACATTAACTTTTATGAGGAAGAAAAGCATATATTTCTAAGCAACGGGAAAAAGAAAGCCTCGTGAGACCATCCAGATATTCAAGTTTCTGTTTCGCAATGAACATCAGCCTGGCCATGGCCGGGAAGAAATTGATTTCCAAATATGGGCACAAACTTATGTTGTTCAAAAAACTCCAGCCGATCAGACAAACTAAATAAATGAGGCTCTTCACTCTTGCCGAATCAGGTTGGAAGTAAAGCAAAAAAGAGCAGATTTCTGTTACTTTTTTAACACCCTCATTCTATTTATCTATTTCGGATAGACAGATATGATTGCACCGTAGATTGCTTCACTTTCCTTCTGCCCAAGGAATGCGGTTCTCCTTGTTTCTCATGAGCGGGAAATCACCCCCCCTATCATTGATCCTATCATGTTGCTTCCTTTTATTCTTGGAAGAAGCTTTTCACGGGTTCAAAGCCACACCGATTTGATGAGGGAAACCGAATGTGAACTCACAAGATCAGGACGGTCTCACAAGACTATGAAAGGGCAACGACAACAAGCACACTCACAACATCTGACTTGGTGGTGAACTTTTGTGTTTGTAAGCTCTCGATGGCCATCCATTTGACTGGCAGCTTGGCCTTCTTATGGTCTTGTATGCTGTAGTATTCCTTGTCAAATATATCCCTGGCCATGCCAAAGTCTGCCACTTTTACTGTGAAGTTTTCATCCAGCCTGAAAAGACATTGGTCATTGGTAGAAAAATATATATCACCAGAACAGGTTCTATTTAAAGATAATATACAAATGGGTGTAGTGTACAGGAGCAGGGTTGGCAAAAATGAGAAATAAATCTATCCAATAAAAATCTATTGAAAAACAAAAACATTTTGAAACAAAAAAACGGAAGAGGTTACATGCAGCAAGGCATGCAGCAAGGCAACAAGGTAATACGATTCTGAGAAATAAACATGAATTGTTCGTCAGAGAACACTGAATAATAAATCTGAAGGGTTCTTGGCTTGAGGAACGAGCCAAGATTAAGAAATTAGTAAAGTTTGCAGTTTCTGCGTTCACACAAGACACACATTTACACCTTTTGAGTAGAATGCTGCCATTCACACAGCACTGGCTATGCCATTATAGTTTATACTTTTGCGGCGAAATAACTGCAATTAGAAAAACAACATCTGTCAAATTCGCTGTGTTGCCTTATTTTAATTAAACCTGTGTCACTACCCGGTGCCAGAACTTTACCGGTAATGTTACAACGTCTGACGCAGGGAAACGGATTTGCCGGCATTTCAATACCGGCTCCCATGCACACGTGCCGTTAAATTACCGGCGCAGGCTGCATGTAGGATCTATTATGTTCCATTCCAATGACAATTATTAATATTCACACTTACATGCAGTTACGTGCAGCCAGGTCTCTGTGGACAAACTTCTTTTGCGACAAGTACTCCATTCCCTTGGCAACCTGCAGGCCAAACCCAACCAGGTCCTTCACCGTCGGGTTCTGCAACAAAAAACAGGGGAATTTAACCCTAACGTTCCACCACTCTAAGCTATTTCTATGAATCACATGAGACATTGGGTTCAGCACTATTTCAACTATGCTCATATTGCTTAACCAGGTAATTTTCTTTATCTGAGGATGACTCACCCTCTTCTCAGACCGGACGAAATGTCTCAAGTCTCCGTGCTTCATGAAGGGCAGCACCACCAGGGGGAGCCCTTCCTTGGGTAGCATGATGCCCAGCAGGGAGAGTATGTTGGTGTGGTGGAAGCCCTTCATGATGATGCCCTCCCTCAGGAACAGGTCCACCTCCCCAACATCACTGATCCCTGGTCACACAACACGTAGTACATCAACACACACTGTACTTCTGCTGTTCACACAACACATCATCACACACTGTACATACTCTGTATACACAACGCATCGCCACACAATGTACATACTCAACAACACATTTCTTTTGCTGTTCACACAACACATAAACACACACTATACATTCGCTGTTCAAACAACACATCAACACACACTGTACATACTCTGTTCACACAACACATCTACACACAATGTACATACTCTGTTAACACATTGTAAAACAACACACACTGTACATACTCTGGTAACACATCACATAGCACATCAACACAGTATTATGCATAGTGTGGACAAAACAGGGCTGGAGGGGCATAGGTTAGCGTTGTCATTGGCTGGACAAAGTAGAGACAAAATAGGCTAAATACACGTACTGTTCAGTGATTTGACAGCACAGTGAATCTCTTGGTCCTTGTGGTCCATCAGATAGCCATGGTATACTGTGCCAAAGTGACCTGCATCAAAACAGGGGTTCAAGGTTATCGCAGATAGCTTCAAAGAAAAGTGTAGAAAGAATGAAAGAAAGACTAAATAAAATCACTTCAAATCGGGAATGCAACTCTCAAATCAACCACTTCCTGAGAGCCTCTTACCTTTGCCGATGACCTGGCTCTCCTCCACTCGCAGCATCTCTGCAGGGATCAGCACATCCTTGACCTCTTCCAGAAGGTCAGAGCGAAGGCTCACCATAGACAGATTTGGCTGTAGTAATAAGGGGAGGGACGCAGAGGGGTCGTAGTTGGCAGCGTACCAGGGACCCTGGAAGACCATTCCCCCTGAACCCGATGTTTGGCTTGACAGATCTGATAGACAGTGGGACAAATGAGAGGAGAAATTAAGGCACAGTACCTCATAGAACATATCTAAGTTGTAAAATAGATGGTGAGAGAATGAGTGAGTGAATTAATATTCATGAATCTTTTGGAGTGCAAGTACTTCTGCGGTAGTCTCCAGTAGGTGATGTTTCAGCGTTGTTGCCCATAGGACCCCGCGAAGACATCCGCGACAGACGGAACTCTAACTTGTCTAGATAAGTTACAGAATATTGTATGAGAAACTGAATGAACGAGTGTATACAATTTATAACGCGTTGTTATTGTTCAACTAGCTGAAGCAACACTAGCCGAGTAACTCCTCACTTTGTTTCGTCTTTCTTAAACGGGTCATCCCAAATAAAGCCAGGGTGGCTCCTAGGACCAGTGCAGCAAGGATTCCCATGACGATGCCGGCGATAATGGTCTTGCTGTTGTTGTCCACCCTGACCACTCTGCCTATATCTGTAACGTTCCCATTCACGCACACCTAGAACAGTGAAGGAAAACGTAGTTCATGCCATGCCAAATCAATACGGTGTCCATCTTGGGAACCGCCAGGTGAGTTCCACAGGTGTGTAAACAAATTAGATCACATGAACAAACTCAATTGAGGTGGATGTTTTTTTTTATCACCTGGACAGGTAATCCTTCAGCGGGTATGACCAAGCCTTTTGGGATTCTGCAAGTGAGCTCATTGTTCAAGACCGTGACCTTGCACTCCATGCCTCCGATCGTCATAATGATCTTCATACACAGATCCACTGTATTCAGATTGTAATGCTAAAAAAGAACCAATAAGCGTCATGTTAAAAGGCTTTATTTTAGTGTAGTGGCACACAATCTAGGTTGGATAATGTAGTGGATATTTTGACTCCCACCCGAAATGTACTGGGTTCAATCCCTAATATCCTCAGACTACCTGTAGGCATCCTTGAGCAAGATGCCTTAACCCATACCTGCTCCTTAACGACATGTATCTGCATTCACTGTTGTTCACTGTGATTAATCGCTGAGTCGTGTGGGAGGGGCCCATGTCCCGTGTCATGCACATAGTGGTGAATAGTGGGCAAAGTGGTGAACATATAGTGGTGAACATACGTGCATTGAGACTTCATCATCTCCCTGGTTCAGATACAAGACATGCTCCTCGTTCTCAAACGGAATGGGGGCGGCGTCCGGGTGGTAGTCAAAACGGTCGTTCCAAAGTTGCTGGGCTCCGTCCATGACGAAGGAAATCTGCCCGATTTCCGTCTTCTCCTCTAAATTGTCTCCCGGACGGACTGGCGCAAGGCACTCCATGTGCGTGGCGTTCACTTTACCACTGCACACCTGAATTGTCCAAAGAACAATGTTTTCATTTTTCCTTGCTAAAACCTCCCTGGGCAAATTCTCGCTCCCTATGGGTAATTGCCTTCTTGGCAACTAATCCCATTTTGATTGGAACAATATCCAAATCAATTGGTTTGGTGCCATAAAAAGCTAAACTATGATATATAGAATGCAAAAAAACTGATACAGGTCATTTGTATATCTTTCTTAAACTTAAAACCTGCTCCAAAGTCATGTTAGACTGTTTATATTTTCCTCTGTATTATATAGTATTGAACGCTCGCTCACCCGTCGGTACAATTCCTGGGGTTTGTTTTTTGGTTGGTACTGCACCACCTTATTCTGCACAGAGTCAAGGTTCCGGCCTTCCACTATCAGCTGGGAGCCACTGTAAGGAAATCAAAACAAACACAATCAGTGTTATCCTTCCGCAGACTTCCAATGACAGGGTATTCACATCACTTTTTTCTCCTTCAACTTTAAACAACTTTCACTTTCAGATTGGGGTCCACGTCCTACCTTCTGTAGCTGCATTGGGGATGTACGGCGGTTATAACGGGGTCGTGCCGGTAAGAAAACTTCTTCGGGGAGGGCACAAGGAAGCTGTCGATGAAGAACCGGACTGGAACGTCTCCCACAGCTGTTGACGACTTGGAGATGCACACCACCGAAGACACGCTCCCACTCCCTTCAGTCGTACTGGAAGACCGAGAAGAGACCGGGATGTGAATTTAAGTCACAACACCCATACCCTATAGGGGTATTCCTAGACTCACAAGTCTCCAAATGCTGTGCTCAACCAGAAACTGAGGACAATCTCCCAGGTTTCGTTGCTAAAACTGGGTTGAAAATTTTAAAGCAACGTGCCTGACAACATGGTGACATGCAGAAGTTGTGTGTGCTTGTAAACACCGTCTTACCAGCAACACGTGCATTATAAGATGGCGCAGCCGAAGGAAACTCCTAAAAGGTTTGTTGATGTTTGTCGCAACATAAATTCGATAAAACAGAATCAAATAATGTAACGTCGCTCGGGACATCCATTTCCATTGTTTAAAAACACCAAAATGTAAAACAAAAGGTTGAATGCATGGAACACTGCAGGCATGTAGGCATGCGTAAATATTGAAATCATTATTCATCAGAAACATTTTGGTGAAAACATATGGTAGCCATCCCACCACCCTGCCGAGACCCACAGATCATGACATGGGAGTCCATAATTACTTTTGAATGGGGCAGTCGATTCCACCGAAGTCCACGCTTCTTCGATTCCCTGAATTGAGATGGCTCCCAGTCAGGGTGATCATGGTTCCTCCAATCTTAGGTCCGTAGTCGGGCTTGACCTCCGTTATACTGGGGACCTGGTTAGAGTGAAGTACGAGAGTCTTGTACCGAGTCACATGACCTCAGGCATTACCATAATGATGTCTCTACTAATATCTACCTGGCTACCATGTGTATTTGAGACCATCCGTCATGAAAAAATGGATCCTAATAATATCACAATCTATATAATGTTCTTAACTTTTCTACTAGTTAATTTAAAAGGCTTTGTATAAATTCACCTCCCTTCCACTCTCCAATTGAAAAGTATTATGATATTCAGCATTCACATGGCCACTGTAGCCACAAAGTCTAATACTGAGGCCATGCCAATCTCCTGGCTTCTTTTTGTGTAGATTCCTTTAGTTTTCATGCATGCTTGCAGAAATGTCCTTTCCCCCCAATAGTGTATTGGAAATTAGCTAAGCCATTTTCTTATATGGACTCCGGACAAAGTCCACAGAATCAGGTCTGGGGTTCAATCAAATACTTTGCTGTCAAGAAGTGCCCCTTAATAAAAGATTCTTCATCAACCCCTTACCACGAAGGAGAACCCTGGCGCCTGCGATTGGCCTTCGATGGAATAGCGACCCCTCACCGTCCCCTCGTGCACTTCCACGGTGACGTTGAGAGCCTGGGTCACAGAGCCTTTCTGGTGGCGGACCTTGCACACCAACCTAGGTTACCAAACACAATGTACAGCAGAGACCGGATGAGCTGAGATAAGATGAGACCAAAACTCTAGTGGCACAATGAATAACTTTACTTTGTTTAGCAGCTGCTTTAATCTGAAGCGACTTCACATAAGTACATTCCACCATGAAGATACGGCACAGAAATTGCAAGAATCACGGGAGTACATCAAATCAATCAAATACGCAAACTGCATCTGTATAGCATAGGTTTGATTACGAATACAGTAAAGGCAACAAAGAACATAATTAAGATAAGAAGTTAAGAACTTATTTAACATAACACATAAACACAAACACACACAAAAGACATAGAGCATGTATAAAATCAACATGCCAGGACATGATCCAACATAAAACAAAACATAAGCACACATTAAAAAGGTCAGTGTGAAAATGTATGCCTTTGATTTAATAGTGTGAGAGAAAGATGAACAGAAGAATAGCTACCTCAATTGATAAACCCCATATTGATATATATATATCTATTCTTATTTTTTTGTTGACCCTTATGTTTAACATTTTTGTACATTTCCCATTTTGATTGGGCTTACTTTTTCCTGTTGCTCTTGGATGTCAGGACGGTGCACAGGGTCCCCGAGCCGACTCGGACTGTGTGGGTTTTGTCGCTGATGGCAGCTGGTCTTGAAGGGGACTGAAAATCCCAGCCACACAGTGTCAGCTCTGAGTCAGCCCCAGTTGGTGCCGTCTTGGGAAAAAACTGTGCAAAGTAACAGAGAATGTGGACGATAATTGTGAGGGACTTCTTGGGTTGTTAAATAAACTAGAGTGTCACTTCCCTAGCGTTGGTCAACTTAGTGTGGTAGTGTGCAACTTTAGAGTGAGTAACTAAACTGCCGCTGACTGCAGCCACAACTAATGTTATGACTGAGTCTTCTACAAATGTATACATGTGCCCTCTTTTTATGGTTAATGACCACAAGAGGAATAACAAGAAATACTTTTGACTCACCTGATTTTAATCTATTTTAACATGCTAACATGTGCTGAGGTCTGGTTCAAACTAACACACGTGTGATTAATTAATGGAGGAAAGGAGAGCATGTATGTGTGTTTAACTGTGTGATTTATAGGGTGTGTGGCTGGGCACTTGAGTGAGGCAGTCACTCGCATTTCAGATTTGTCAGCTCAAGGCCGGTATTTACCAAGCCTCTCAGTTACTCCTAGCAACTGCGCTAAAAGTGAACTCATGAGTTATAAACTTATGACTAAAAGGACCTGGAAGTGAGTTACCAAGGCTCCTACACCTACTCTCAGCCAAGGAGTGAAAGACATCACCATTTCCGACCTAATCAATTAAACTATATTAAATTAAATTCCATAGCTAGAAAAGGTAACCCTAAAGGCATATTGATATTAAGAGGTTAACAAGGCACCACCCCTGCGGTTCAAATAAGGCGAGATGATATAGTATTTTATAGCCTAGGATACTGTCAGTTCTTTGTCGTTCCGTTTACATATTGCAACGTTAACGGAATACGATTTAATTGCAGTTTAATTGAACCAATTAACACATCCATGGCCGAAACAAGGAAATTCAAAAAGGGAATCCAAAAAGGAAAATGTCCGACGGTGACTAGTCGGCAAAAAAAGGACGGTGTGGAGGACTATATCGACCCCCATCAACAGCACGTTTCACTGTACATGCACGCCAGAAGAGTGGGACGGCGATGCCCTCCTAACTGTGTCAGAGTTTAGAGTTGTGTGAGTTATGAGTGACGATTAGGACGTACTAATATTAATAACTTACTTTTACTCCTAAAAAGTAGGAGTGGGACCAAAATGACATCAGTCTCAGACCGTGTGGCCACCAATTTCCTACACTGAGGCTTGATAACTACTGGTCCTGGGTGGTCCTAACCAAAACAAAGAGAATGGGCGTAGCTAGCTAGCAGCTAGCGGTCCAATCCGGCTAACGTAGGCAGATAAAGGCGGATACACAAACAATCTGCAAAGTTAGGTGTGCTGAGCTGGCTTCACCCAGCACTGCCCCAGCCTATCTTTATCATCTTGTAATGTCTAATAGAGTCTGCACTGTAATCTACTGTATCCCTGCCAGCTACCGGTTCTGTATCTGTTGGCCCTGGAACTGTATGCCCATACAAACACACACGTAACCAGACACATACACACACACACACACACACACCCACACACTTTGACGGATCTACCTCTGTGATAACAGGAGCGCAGGACATCCTGTGCCACTGCAAGGAGCACTCGTGTTTCCTGGAGCAAGACCCCGAACACCAGCCACAGCCCATGAAAAGTGGGGCCGTCAGGCAGGAGGAGCAGGTGACATAGTGGGCACAGCCGGGACCAACAGGGGGCACGGTGAACACCTACAGAGAGGGGAGAGAGGGGGTGAGAGAGAGAGAGAAAGCGAGAGAGAGAGAGAGAGAGAGAGAGAGAGAGAGAGAGAGAGAGAGAGAGAGAGAGAGAGGGGGAGGGAGGGGGTGAGAGAGAGAGAGTGTGAGAGAAAGAGAGTGTGAGAGAAAGAGAAAGGGAGCGGGCGAGAGAGAGTCAGTACCAATAAATTAAAGGAAGATTAGGCGCCAAGCACATTCAGAGTGGAAGAATCGTACATAGTATAAAATGTTTGCCAAGAAAAATAAATTGTGTCTTTTTTGATAAGCTTAGAGAGATGGAAAGAGAGTGAGAGAGAGAGAGACTTCATCACGTATTATGCACCTTATTCCCGACCACAAAGAGCAGTGAGTCCTCGGTGTACACAGATGATATGTTCGCCACAGAGGACCCTCCCAGGGAGAAGTTTGCAAAAAACACAGGGCTGGGCAGCCTCAGGATGACCTAGAGCCGGAGCAGGAAATGTCAAACTGAGGCTAGGATCTAAACTGCTGGAGGACACATAAACACCAACGTAGCAAATTGAGCTACTGTACATAAAGAAAATAATGTTAAATAAACAAAATGTATTCATTGCCATTATCCCCGCTAGCCATGCTTTATACTAAAGTGACCTATAGTGATAATGAGCTGCTTTTTATTCACTTCCAATTTATGAGTTATTTATTTTTAAACCAATGTTCCGATGACTTTTCATGTCATGTTTACTTCCACGTTGTTTGTCACTGAGCCGCGTTGTTGTTTTTTCACCGAGCCGTTTCCTTGTTGGAACATTATTATATATCCTACGCATAACTCGTCGAGGTCTTCTTCATACCTGCAGGATCCTTCCGTCCGAGGTGCCGAAGTGAGCCAGGGTGTCGTTATCTTTCGTGGTGACCAGGACCGTCGTGAAGAGCACACCTCGCATCTGCCTGTTGAACAGGTCCAGTCTGTAGTACGGTTTGGACACCAGGGTTGGTGTGGCACTGCAGTTGTTGTTTGAGTTCTGTTGAGAACAGGGAATAGAATTGGTTTTAAACCCAAGACCAATTATTATTTATTTAGACTTTTCTTTTTTTTTCAGTGGTAGCCGGTTCTATTATTTTGTTTACTCTCTCTGTAGTACACACAAGCAAGTCCGGACACAAACACACAAGCACTTTAACATTCAAACACACACAAACACACACACACACGCCCACACACACACAAACACACACATATCAACATTCAAACGCACACAAATGCAATGCACACACACACACACACACACACAGACACACACACACACACACATAAACATTAAAATGCACACACACACACATGTCTTTGCGTGCCCGTGCATGCACAGACAGGAAGACGATGCATTGACCAGCAGAGAGAGTCTGCGTTCCTTCTTTTGGGCGGAAATTGAAGAGCTAGAGGACATAGTGTCTGTTGCAAAACGCTGAGAGATGAGATCAAGATCATTAAAGAGTAGTGAACCCTCGCCCCGAGACGCCGCCACACACTGGCTCGGCTCCAAACAGAACACAATTCGCTCCTGAAAATGGAAAACAGATGTTCAGCACTTGGCACTGTGCCACTGTTGGCTAACCCCTGTGAACATAGAATATTTAAGGCACAACATAACATGGATTCTTGGCATTGTTGTGTCTTGGGCACTAGGGTCAACATAGAAAACGATGAGTAATGTTTGAAGTCTGGATGATACGTCAATCCTAATCGTAAACATTCCAGGGCTGCCCAATTAGTCCGCTTGCCCCGACACGCCTGAGTGTCCTCCTGGCTGTTTGAATGCCATCAATCCACAAGTCCTTTGATCCTCTGGCCACAAACCACACTCAAACACTTATTAGCCCCACATGGACACTGTATAACCAGGTAAACCATTCAAAGAGCCATGGACACTTCTGAATTTGAATAGCGAATGCCTTGAATTTTTTCTTTTATGTTAGGGAAATCACTGCCAGCATGTCTTTCCTTCCTCTCTGTCAGGCCCGTTTCCAGGGGAATGAATAAAAACAAAAAAAAAACAGCCAGGCACAGCCAAGCAACTCCCTTCCTCAACACACGCAGACATGCACACACACACACACACACACACACACACACACACACACACACACACACACACACACACACACACTACCTCACAATAGTGTGCACATGCACATATACTGACACACAGCCACAGAAACACAGTTTCCTCTTTCATAGTTGAATAAGCCCCACATGCAAAGCAGATATGATCCGAGAAGCATAATAAAATAAAGGACCTATGAACATTTCTAATTTACTACTCAAGAGATTTAATTATAGTTGACGTTTCACTTTAGGAGCATATAAGACATTTTATTGGGTGTAATTTTATATACCATGAACAGCTTACATCAGCGGATCATATAACCCAACATGACTACTGTCATTATTTCTAATCATATTATCTATAATTATATTATTCTACCATATCATTCATTACAGAAAAAGAGTAAAATGCCGCACAACAATAAAGTAAGTTGTCTGCATGTAATATAGCTTGGTGTGTGTTTGTGTGTGTGCGTGTGTTCGCGCACTTATGTGCATGTGTCTGTAAATGCGTGTGTGTGTTTGAGTGATAGAGCGAGAGAAAGCACAAAAGGATATGGGAGCAAAAAAAACTAATGAGAGAGAGAGCGAGGGACAGAGAGAGAGAGAAAGAGAGAGAGAGAGAGAGAGAGAGAGAGAGAGAGAGAGAGAGAGAGAGAGAGAGAGAGAG
>JAOPJO010000025.1:7632381-7652100 GCA_027123675.1 Molva macrophthalma | reverse complement strand
TGTGTGTGTGTGTGTGTGTGTGTGTGTGTGTGTGTGTGCCTATGCATGTGTGTGTATTTTTATGTGTGTGCATGTGTGTGTGTATGTGTATGTGTGTGTTTGTGTGTGTGTGTGTGTGTGTGTTTGAGTGTGTGTCTATTTGTATGTGTGTGTGTGTGTGCGTTTATGTGCATGTGTCTGAATACATGTGTTCCGTGTCTCTCGGCAGGTTGCAGGAAGGGAGTACACCCTGTGGGACGACTTCCCGGTGGAGGGCCGGCGTGACGGTCAGCAGGAAATGACCTTGGAGGGTCTGCTTATACATATGAAGGTGCAGACTGCCCCACTCACACACACACACACACACACACACACACATGCATACGAACTCCCACACACACAAACACTCCCTCACACACACACACACACACACACACACACACACACACACACACACACACACACACACTGTGACAGCTCTGATTGAGTGATTGACTTCAGCTGCTCCATCTATAAAAGCATGGGTTGAGCGTCTACTTGTTATTAAACTCTTCATCTTCCTTCCACAAACACAATGTTCATTGTTTTTTTGTGGCTTTTTTACAGCTGCCGTTCACAGCTTCTGTCATGTTGTCCAACGTCTGCTACCTAGCCGTTTTTTGCATCAACCGTAGACAGATTTGTCCCCTACTCCTGGAAGTCTTTCTCTGTATACTTAGAACCTGTGTAAGCATCAAGGTCATCTCCAGGATAATTGCCAGCATGCCCTGAGTCATTTCTTAACGCAAGACAATACTTGCCCTGAACTTCACATTGGCTTTCTGGTTCCTCTCTAGTTGTTTTCCAAAGGGGAAGAGGAACAAAAGGGGAAGAGGATTTTGGCAAAAACATAATACTCCCATTTTGCTCCAGTTGTATTTCTATCTTTGTATCACCAGGACAGACGTTGCATTGTTTGTAGGGAGGGTTAGCGTTTCCCTTCTGAGGGGTTGTTTGTGGGTGCATGTCTCCTCAAACAACTGCTCTCTGGAGAGACCTTCTTTACGGTACTCATACATGCTCTCAGATGATCAGAGGTAGTGGGACTGGGTGGTGACCTCTCTGTCGTACAGTTTTAGCATTCATCCCATTTTAAATGTTGCTCTTTGATCCTCTGCAGGACAAGTACAACCTGCACGTCAGCAGTCTGTACTATGGGTCTGCCGTCCTCTACAGCTCCACCTCCAAACACGAGGACAGACTGATGCAGAGGTATGTCTGATCAAACGGGGAACACAAACATGCAATTATCACGCACTTCCACCATGCCTGTGCTTTGGAAAAGTAGTGTGTGGATCTAAAAATGGATGCACTCAAGGGCACGCACACATTTTTGTATTCATTTTCTGTAGTATGTTTATGTATATAATATACATATATATCAGTGTTTTATCTTGTTTTAGTTTTTATTTGATATTTTTTATTCAGCATAAGAAATGTGGGTCAAGAAAATGACTTCAACAATGACAAATGTTTCTACATCTTCAATATAAAAGCAAACACACAAGGGCATGCACATATGCATACACACACATAAACGCACACACACACGCGCACACACTCACACACGCACGCACAAACACACACACACACACACACAGTGGCGCGCTGCACGCACCACCGAGGCGCTGCGTGTGTTTGTTTAGACTCTAACGGCAGGACGGGCTGCTTCCTCTGTGGTGGTGAGGAGGGACAGTGTTGAGGGATCTATCACGAGACACCCACGGCTCACTTCACACCAGCCCACAATGAAGACCCACACACTGAAACGAGATGTCTCCTCTTCGAGTTTCCCCTCCGGTAGTCTGTCCAAGTCCGAGAGAATAGTTTCATTGACCCTGTTTTCGTATTTATTTTCCTTCTTCTGGCTCACGCTTCGCAAACGCCAACAGCTGTCGGGGCATGTCTGGCGTTTAATAGTCCATGCCACTTCATCATCCTCCTCATCATCATTATAACCCTGAGGCCTGAGGACGAGCTGTCTCCTGCCAGGAACTCTCAGCACTGCGAGCCTTTCGGGCCCTGAGGATATTCATATGTGCAGCAGCAACACCCAGAAGCCAGCAAGATTAATGACTCAAGTTTGAGTCTGAACTAGATTCAGCAGGATGATAAACAGCCCTACATGATACATATCGTCCTATCCGTAGCTATTCAAATGTTAATTTCGTCTTCTATTTTAACCCGGGGCCCGAGACTCCCACCGACTACCTTGTGTTTTTACTTCATTTTTAGTCTGTGGAGCGGCTGTTGTGTATGTTTGTCTTGGCTTCTGTGTTGACACCCGGGTCCCAGGGGAGCAGGGAGCTAAGGGGGCCATCAGGAGGTCTGCTTGGGGCCCGGAAAAGAGAGCAAAAGTAGGGTAGCGAGACCCTGGCGTGGTGGCTGATGGTCCTTCTAGTAGTCACATCCTGAGATCTTGTACCTGCTTCCTACACGTCCTGTGTTGGGTTGGGTTTGAGAGGAACTGGAGGGAGGGACCGGACTGACATGACAAACAGACATCTGATAACAGCTACAGATGTCCACCTCTGATCTTAACTAACAATGCTGGAAATGGCTGAGAGACTCCAACCAGCAGTTTTTTTTACAGAATGACCTTTTGACACACTCCACTTGCGGTGAAATGATTATAATCAAATCAGGACTAAACTAAATATTACACAGTGTCAAATATGAGTTAACCAAAGAGCCACTTTGGATGTTAAAAGAAACACAGAATAAAATGAAATAAATTAAAAATGACTTTGGTTTTCATCAACAGAGTGTATCTTATCAAATCAATGAATGAACATTTAATTCATAGTCTGAAATATGACTATATTACTAAATACAATAATTAAAAAATGTATATAACTAAATATGACTTTTTTCTCCTTAGTGTATCTGATGTGGTGAGGCTGGTGACACGATCAGAGATTCCTCAACACAAGGACATTCTAGAGATCTTTGCCTCGTTTACTGAAGACGAAGACTGTGAGACCGTTCCACCGATCAGGTACCTGCTCCGGTGAGGATGTCAATGAGGACAGCAACGGAGCTCTCTTCCTCATTTCTTTTAAAGGATCAATGGTATAAAGGAACATCGGTGTTCCAAATATTTGGCAAAGACGATTAAACTACAGATTTTTACCCCAGTCTGTCATTAGGTGAAATGAAAGGTTCTAATGTACTTGTTGTGTAACTTGTAGGCCACCTCTATGTTGTAAGTGCATTTGTGTCCAGTCGCACGATTGCAATGCTTGATGCAATTGATAGGCTCTTCACGCATATGAACCATCAAATGTACCAACAATAGTGATATGCTCTCTCTAAAGTCTGAGGTTCAAACACCTCTGTCCTGCCAGACCATAGACACATCTATTACTGTATAGATGTAAAATACTGTATTCGTATTTTCGTTCTCATGTAGGTGCCAATTGTATCTGTTTATCTGGGGCTGTCAATCTCTATTAATTTACGAAAGCTTCTCGCTTGATCCAGGGGCAAGCGCGAAGCGAAGTCTAAGTGATTTATCTTACGAATCTAAGTGATTTGATCTTACGGTTAATCAACAATGCAAAAACATTTGCATTTTTAATGCTGTGACTGTTTCTGTTGATGATTAGCTGCTTTTATTACCAAGTGTCACAATAAAGGTGAGTCTGCCAATGAGGAACATTTGTCTTTCACTTTACTTCTCCAACGGGATTTGAATATAGAGAACCATAGAATGACAGTGCTGTTGCAGCCCAATCGACTAAGTAAGTGTGGGGAACCTTTCAAACGTGTCTTACCTAGCATCCAGTGCTAGGAACAGAACAATCAGTAAACACTCTCCTGCTCCCCCCTCCCCATCCTCTCACCTGCGTATCTGCATCACAATGCAGACTCCGCCCACCTTGCCATTTCTGCTCATTAGCATAGTTTTCCAGGACAATGGCCGACTGTTCTCCACCTCTGTGCCCTCGCATAGCTCCAAGCCATGGTATGAGACAGGCTTTTATCATTCTTTTAGCAGGACACTGCATTACGTTACAACCCCCATTTATATCGCCGATGAGCCGCATCAACAAGATTACGATTTTCTTAAAAGAAAAAATAATGATCTTTTTACTTCTCTGAACTTTCTCCAAATTTAGACAAACACATTTTTCATATTAAATAGAAAACCCTTTTATTACAACAGCATACAAAAATGTACCAACATACCAGATGTGAAATTAGAATATCCTTCTATATACATTTATGGAACAGGATTGTTGTCGCTTTTTCCGACACAGCACAGCGGCATCGTTCAGATGTATCCAATAATATCGTTGCATATGATCGGCTGCCGGCTGCCGGTCTTCATAAGGGCATTGAACTGGTAGAAGTCTGAGTCCAGTTGGTGAATGCCAGTGTGGGACTGGTGAAAGAAGGGTTTGAGGGCCTGGAAGCCCACAGGGCAGGACATACGTTTGGGGGCCTCCAGGGGTCTGCTGGCCCTGTTCGAGTCTACTGGCCGGCGCCTCACCTCCACACCCTTGGACCTCCCCGCCAGCTTCCTGCGCATGTTGACCAGCAGGTCCTTAGCCAGGCGCCGGCCCGCGCTCGGCTGGAGTTCTGCCGGCTCGGGACACTCGGGCAGATCCATCCAGTTCTTGATGAGATCCGCGAAGCTGTTGTCCCCGAGAACCAGCGGCTGGCGGTTTCTGCTGCGGCTCAGCAGCGCCGCGGTCCAGTCCTCTGCGCCGCCGCACGCCTCGAACGACGTCCAGCGCTCCAGACACGCGTCCGACGTGGACTTGGGCCGGACTCGGCCCGTGGCCCCCCGGTTGGTGCGGAGGCAGGCGGAGGAGGAGACGCGCACGTTCCTGGTCCTCCTGAGCACCACGCCCTCGTCCTGCCAGGACGCCTCCGAGTAGCCCGAGTCGAGGTCCAGGCTCTTGCGGCTGCTGGGCGAGCCGGGGCCCAGCCGCCGCTCCGCCTCGTCGGCCTCCTCCTCCAGGGGGCCGGCCAGGCAGCAGGCCGAGTCGTAGGCGCTGGCCTCGCTGGAGCTGGACGCGCGGAGCCGCGTCAGGCGGGACTCCCGGGACTGCCGGGTCCTGTGCTGGCAGAGGGGCGGGACGGGGAAGGAGCCGGCGCAGGGTGCGCTCAGGGGCCGCGGCCGCCCAGTCTGCTTCAGGTCCTGAAGGGTTCGGATCATCTGCTCGCCCAGACACACGCTCGAATCGCCCAGACACCCCTGGGACCCAAGAGAGAGCTGAGGTTAAGAGACGTAAGGCACGTTTGTGGTTCTAGCTGAACGCCGTCCAGTGTTAGGACCGCAGTAACACGGCTCTCTTTGGACTTTCCCCGTCCAGCCCTTGGCTGCCCTAGCCCCCGAACAGTTCCCTTATGTTCCTCTCTCACTTCTGAGCCAGTAAGATTTTTACCAGCTGAGATCACTGAGTGAATGCGTGGCTCTTATAACAAGGCTAGCATTCCTGACAAACCTCAGAGCAACTTTATGGGTAAAGTGCTTCGGATTGAACTTAACCCAAAAGTAAAAACACTGGAACAGGATGCACATTTCATGCAGGGAAATGCACCCTGCTTCTTTAAGGAAGGAGAAAGAACGAATCTTTAGAGGAACGGGAGCCAACATCCAAGCCCTGGTTTAACCACAGGATGCAGTGGGCTTTTGGGAATTATACAATAGAGAGCTGACCAGCACCATGTAATGTTCATATTAATGTATGAGTATTCTTTTTTTTTCATTGTATTGACTTTTAGCAGCAATTCTAGAGCCTAAATCCATTGGTGAAAACCACCGGTCCAACGCTGTGTTGTTATCACAGCTGTGGAGCCGCTCAACCATTTGGTCCCTTGTGAGGCTTGACTTGGAAGAGGAGTACAGACTACAGACGGAGCCCCGCTCTAGAACAGCCTCTCAATGTATGATTTAGCGTACTGTACACACACAAACACACACACACACACACCTAAAGATTCAAACCGTCCACAACCATAAGACAACGCTAAAGCTGTGTTTAGACAAATCTGAAGCTTAACTTCCACCCCTTAATGGTATTTTTTATGCCGGTTGGTCGTGTAGAGATGACCATGAAGGCAATGGTTTTAAACACAGAAATTAAAAGAACAAACAAACATGAATTCTTACCATGTTTTTTCTGCGTCTTAAGTGGATTCCAGGAATTCGTCAAAAATTCCTTTAAAATGAAAAAATAATGAATTAGTATAGTAAAAAAAATCATATAATGTAGGCTTATCATACATTGAACACACTACAATTCCCAACTACTCTCCCCAAACATTTTAATAATAGGAGCAGTAATAGGCTATTATTTAATCTAAATAGGCCTAGTCAGTCCAAAGCCTACAATTAATAACAGTAATAACAATACAACTCACCTTCGCATATGTTTTGACATAAATCCCCGATAGATGAAAAAAAAATCAATTTGCGCTCCTAACTTCTCCAATGAACGGTTCACTCAGATTGCAGAAGCAAAGGCCTGCCTGCACACTTTAGTGATGTTCAGCCCCTCGTTTGCAGCCAGTCAGAGGCGTGCTTAGAAACATCAGCCAATAGGAGGTGCTCTGAAACAAGATACTTAGTTGAATTTAAGCATGTCGCTTCGAGGGGAGCCATGTGGTCATCTTTCACTATAATATACATAGACTCTGGTGTTCTTATAGTTATATTATTTATTACAGTGCTAATCCTACATATTTAGATGGTGCATTAAGTTATATTCAGCAATCGTATACCTTAATAATAAATACCGTACATAATTACAGTAACTATTCAATTATTATTAGTTAAGCTTAGATAGGTTATTGGCTTGGCAAGCTAAAACACCTTCGTACTCTGCTGACTCGCATATGCAACTTACTTGAAATTCAGAAGCCATCGGGGTTCACGTGTCGCCATCTTGTGGACCACCTCATCTTCTGTTTAATTTACCGTCCCCGTGAGTTCAACCGTTTTCGCACCTTAGCTGTAGTCACTCAAACCCTCAACATTCCATCCATTGTTGGAGTCCATTGTCATGCAATCTGTGTAGAGCAATGTTTTGCAATGCAAGCAAAGCCTCTGTCGATCCTTCAATTATTATGCAGATCGTGAGACAATTCAAGAGAAGACACTTCACATGCATTTACCTTAAAAAATACACAGGACATTTCAGTTTGATTCACTTTTAAATTATTATTTTGTAATTTTGTTGGGAATCTTGTTTCTATTTTGCAACCTAGATATGGGCATCGGTTCCATTCATGCTACATATGCAGATTCGTTGTGATACACATTTAAATAAAAAAAATGTAATCTGTACCTAACATAAATGAACACCAACAAAGTATTATGTAGTATAACATATTAGTATTCTCTCACACAAAACCATTTATTTCCAATAGCGTTTCCCAAACTTTTAAAGTGTGTCCCAGGATGACACATTTTTCAAAGGACCACACCACAGAAAGGCCTACCAAAACATGATTTATTTCATGACAGTTGAATAGATTTGATATGCTCGTATGCTTAGTATAGTTGTGATAAGAGTATTTGTCAAGTGAACGGACTATCAGCAGAAACAGCCCTAGTTCATTCTAAGACCGCAGGCTACAGCGCCATACCCGCAAAAAGATAACAAGGCAAAAAGATAAACAAAACATTTCATTTTAGGAGGAAACATTGGCTTTTGAAAAACCTTGCACGGTTCCTTAAATGACGATTTGCGTGTGTATTTATAAGTGTAAATATTAGTCCTTTGTCCTTAAGATGATTTAACCATGGAATGTTACTCAATTAGTGTGGCGTACAGGCTAGTGAAGCATGGGCCGTATAGTACAGACTCTATGTAAACCTTTACCCTTAAAACACGTTTCCCCCAATTCAGTTGGATTTTTACAATCTAAAAAATATGTTCGGTTCATTAAAATGAAACACAGTTAGCCCATGTATATTAGGGACAATTTACTGGTTGTCTAGCTCTAGCATGTGGTCAAAATAAAAAATAAAATAAGGTTGAAAAAGAAGAGTACAAAATATCAAAAATCTACACTAAATGAAAGAAAAAAAATAAGTCATTTTTTGTGCAGTAGCGTGGGAAACCAGTGTTATGGAAGGCATACTGATTTGGATCCATTTATATTCATAGGTTTGCAAAACATAATAGTCTTCTATTTCCTACTTGTATACAGCGCGGTAATAATATCCCATAAATAAATGCAATTAAAGACCCATCGACATAATTCAGAAAAAATCGTAAGGTCGGTAAAAATATCTAGCGATATAAAGTCTCAAAAGAAGTGGTAACATTATGACGCATGTGAGAAAGGAACGCATTGAAAGGACGACAAACGATTTGCGAGCAACGCGCGTCACTGTTCCAACCCAGTGATCGAACCCCCAACCCCCCCACTCCCCCACTCCCCCAGCTCGATGACATCACACAGCGGCATGCTGCAGCTTCTAGAAAAGTCCGCAGTCCTTCAGGTTGTTCTTGATGATGACGTCGGTGACGGCGTCGAACACGAACTGCACGTTCTTGGTGTCGGTGGCGCAGGTGAAGTGGGTGTAGATCTCCTTGGTGTCCTTCTTCTTGTTCAGGTCCTCAAACTTGGTCTGGATGTAGCTGGCCGCCTCATCGTACTTGTTGGCCCCTGAGGTGGTAAAAGAAAAGTACGATCAAATTTAAAAAAATGACATGACGGTTCACGTATTTAAGACGCGTGTGTTTGAATATTTGCAGAAGCTGTTGATGTTTTAGGCATATTTGTGTTGTAGTATTGGAGCTAACCTGAGTATTCTGGGTAGCAGATGGAAAGCGGGCTACGGGGGATCTTCTCCTCAAACAGGTCCTTCTTGTTGAGGAAGAGGATGATGGACGTCTCCGTGAACCACTTGTTGTTGCAGATGGAGTCAAACAGCTTCATGCTCTCATGCATCCGGTTCTGGATGGAGACGGAGGGGCTTGGTTACCGGCTAAAGCTGCCCACAATATTTGCGATGTCATGTGGATGACACAAAAAAATGGCAGCTGCCTGAAACCCTTTCTGCAAATGTTTTCTTTTCACTGATAAACAAAAAATATTTTTTGACACTTTCATCTAAAGTGACTTACAGTGAATTCAGACATATGTCGTTAAGGAGCATTTAGTAAATTACTTTAACAAATGCCTACAAGTAGGTTGCGGATCCCCAATGGCCACAACCTAGCTGTTGGCATCCTGGAACGAGATGCATTTGCCTACGTGCGTCTCCTTTAATACAAACAATGTGGAAAGGCCGCCAGCAGGGGGCAATATTGAGCAAACTGTTGAAATTGGACGGCGCACAGAAAACTCATAGAAGGTTCTGTGCAGTGTTAGGAGACTTTCTTCAGTGAATGAATGCACCCACCTAGGAGTCAAATCCTCCTTCTGAAACTTAGTATTGTTATGAAAGGAAAATATATCATCATGAATTCAAAAAACATGTGTTTACCATACGATGCCTCCAGAGCCTCCTTGTTTTACATTCATTTACATAAAGATGGGTAATGTATCCTAGCTCTGGGGTCAAAGACCCATATGGAAGCGCTGCTGCTGCAGGTTTCGTGCTGTGTTCAGTCATTCTTCCTCACCATCTCCTCATCCTCGGCCAGCATCAGGTCATACGCGCTGAGCGCCACGCAGAAGATGATGGCCGTGACTCCTTCAAAACAGTGGATCCACTTCTTCCTCTCGGACCGTTGGCCACCCACATCAAACATCCTGTGGAGAGAGGAATTAGAGTGTAAAGAGGCGGAGTTAGCGTCAGCGCGTACGCGTACGCACGCGCAAGCACACGTGCGCGCACGCGGCGCATTGCGTGACCGTATTTAAGGTCACGAGAAAGTCAATAGAGAAAGAGAGTGGGCCAGTGGAGCTGAGAAACGACAGCCTGATTTGCTCTCCGCCTCACAACAGACTGAGGCGGGGGGTAGAAAGTCAGGTTCTATTTTGGGCTGCACATTAACTTCTTAATGAGGTTTGATGCGGTGATCAGGACGCGGGTTTTTGTGGAGGATTGCGTAGCATGAAGGTTAGCGGGATGATAATGCAGGGGTAAAAGGCAAGGTGAACCCTCATCTACTGCACCTATTTCATTGTCGATGAACCCGACAGATTAAACATTGAGCACAGGTTAAAACAAATATTAACCTGTATGGCATATCGACGCCATTTGTTGGTGAAAGAGATGAGTCTGTGGAGCTTTTAGATTGGTTCCAATAGTTACTTCTCGGAATTGAAATGAAATCTAAAGCAGTGACTTTCGTCTTATTGATTCTCCATCCATTATTCAGTCCCCCATAAGCCTCGAAGGCCGCTTTACGAGAATATAAATGCGAGAGAAAACAAATCACGTCTGATTACAGATGGTCCTTTCAGGGTCTTGAGCCAGAGACAACACAACAAGCCAGACCTCTCTGGCTGATTAAACCTCTCTGAATGTTTATTTGAGAAGCAAGCATTCAAAATGAACATCTCCTTCCCATTCCCACATAGTATCCTGGCTGTGTGTATTGTGTCTTAAGTCCTACACACAATATTCAAGTTCATGTTGCAGCCTGGCCAAAGTGCCAAGGATTCCTTGAGCAAGGCATGCCAACCTTTGTCCCCTTGCATGAGTGGGTGCATGGGTGAATATGAGGCATTACATGTAAGCCACACTGAATGGCTGTAGTGGCTTTATGGAACACTGTAGATGTGTTCAGCCCAATTATGCTGATGTCTCCCTCACTTGAAGTGGAGGTCCTTGAAGGTGAAGTGGGTCTCCACGATGCCCGTGGTCTTCACACGCGTCCGCAGCACATCCTGCTGGGTGGGGATGTAGTCCGCCTTGGCTATCCTGTCCAGGTCGTTCAGGTAGCTGTGGGAGTAAACAGCACAGATGAAGCACAGAGCCCCACACGCTAGTGCACGGAAGACCCAGGTAAGATGCAAGAGTTGTAAAGAGAGAGAGAGAGCCGAAAACAGCACATGGTTTTAAAAATAAACCACCAAAAAAAAACATCCCCTCTCTCTCTGCTCCAGTCCTCCCTACGTTTCTCAGCCATTGAGGTGTGTTGCATTTCAACCACCTGTGATTGACAGGCAAGATGGATTTCTAGAACCAATCAGGGATGCCCTGAATAGTCAGAAATGAGCCAGGAGCGGCCTAAAATTGTAATTGTCAGAGGCAGGCCCAGTCCACTAGAAACAGATATTGTCACAGAGTACTTCACTCACTAATAACTGACGGACGGCTATGGCATTTCTGACAAATTACACAGAAATTACAGCTCTTAAATCTTACCAGGGATTTTAATGCAAACGATAAACTTACGGTGGCATGGGCTCCTGTGGCTGCAATAATGAATGAATTATCATTTCAATAATAAATAATTTTTTCTCAACTGACAGTAACATTCTGTCAACATGAAAAAGTGTCAGTTAGGGGTTGAGTGTGACAGTTTGTTTGCACTTATCTATAACTATAAATACTATAAATACACAGAGCCCCCACCGCCCATGAGATTCTCACAGTGGAGAGATTACCATGGCAACGTACTGCTTCCCCTTCAGTAGTATGTATCATATTGAAACACAACCACATGGAGAGAGAGAGAGACAGAAATTCCAGCAGTATCCTAATAAAACAAAATATGACTTTTATGTTCCTTTGGGTTTCTTTGCTGATTTAATAAATCATTTTTTTTCTGTTAGTCTGCTATGGCAGATATGTGAGTCAGCATCACTGCAGCCTGTGTTTATCAGTATCTTCCAGAGATGGAGCATAAACACAAGGAGCAAGCATAGGCAAGCTTCTACAAAAACACTGAGACACAGTAGGTAAAAAGATCAGAAAATTAGTGTTTTGATTTAATTTGATGGTCGTCAGATGCATATTCAGAGATTATCACAACAAAGTTTTGAAACTGAACCAGTCATAGAGGCGGTGAGTCTCTGATAGCGGCTGAAGGACACAGCTTGCTCTACTTGGCCAGGCATTACATCACCGCCCAGGCCTGCTGGGAGACCTGATGCTTTTAGTGGCCAAGCCAACCTCCACTCCAGACCGCAAACGCACAAGCAGGAAGATGACTGATAATGCTATCTGTATTATACGAATTCAGTCCATTTAACTTTCAAATAATAACAAACACAGCCAAAAAACGATTTGTTCAACAGAACTTGCTCTTGCAAGAAACATATTGTCCTTATATAATTCAGATACTAAAGATGACATTTTTACTTGACACTTTTACTTTTACTTGACAGTGACACCAAAAACCTGCCAGGACTCAACATGAACCTGGAACTGAAGATAAAGTCACACATTAATGATCCAGCGCCTTATATGGAGCTTTTCACAGGTTCTTGATTATAATTATTTATAACCTCATACTTTTCTAGTCTTTGTTCCCTAGGTGATTTCACAAAGAAATGAATTTCCTTGCATTGACTGCACAGAGCATAGGAACATAAAACAATAATATACAACAATATAATAACAATAATAAAAGCTTTGGTTGGAGGTATGCTTGTGTTTTGTTTCTTTCTTGTAACAATTCTTACCAAGTGATTTTCTTGGTTTCCCTGAAAACCAAGAAAATGTGTGTTTATGTAAGGGTTAATTAGTTAATTGGTTTTTGGCTGTGTGTGGTTAACTGATTGCTTTCAGCAGCTGGTTTTTAAAGGCCAGTGAGAGGAGCCCAGTCACCACTTCAATCTCAGAAAAGGGTGTGTGTGTGTGTGTGTGTGTGTGTGTGTGTGTGTGTGTGTGTGTGTGCGTGTGTGCGTGTGTGCGTGTGTGCGTGTGTGCGTGTGTGCGTGTGTGCGCGCGTGCGCGCGTGCGCGCGTGCGCGCGTGCGTGCGTGCGTGCGTGCGTTATGTGTGTGTACGCGCACGTTGTTTTATAATACGTATTGTAATTTCAAATGGTTTTTTCGTGTGCATCTAAGCTTTTCGAAACTGAGGCGGGAGTTGTACATTTCGATGTCGTTCCCGTGCCCCAGGACGACAGTCTTCCACACATGTATCCTTAAACACGTATCCACGCGTGGCGCTGCACTCACTAGGCGGCCGAGTCGTTGAGCTGGTACTCTCGCGAGCGGGTGAAGCAGCGCTGGACGCCGCGGTCGGCCCACAGGCGCCTGATTACCCGGGCCAGGTCTTCCGGCAGGACGGTGTGCTCCTCCGCCTCGGCACACAGGACAAACACCTGCCGCGCGTCGTCCTGGTGGCCGCAAGTCACGGTCACCAAGAAGGAGAAAAGCAGTATATTCCTCAACTGAAGTGTACTACATTTTCTCTGGTGAAATCTTGATTGCCTTGTCGATGAGGGTGCCCCTCAAGGGTTCCTTAGAGCACTTTAAATAAAGGTTGATGAATAATAGAACCTAATGCAAAACTATGGGCTACTGTCGCTGAAGAAAGAACCGTTTGAGTGCGTGTTAGGACTGTTTTGCTTCTCAAGGGTTAGTTGGCCATTTAGACGGTTTAGGGTTAGTGGATGTCGTATAGTGTGGGCCTGTGAAGTCCTTTGAAAGTTGAAATGATCAAGATCAAATAAAAGAGACTCGACCTGAATATGATTATTTAGTATTTAATATTTTTTGCCTACAAAGGATTTGACAATTGGGTGGTATTAAATGGAAGATGTGAGAGTAGGCTATTTAAGTTTTTTCTTTTAACTGCACAATAGTGTAGTGGCTACAAGGCTGTAGGCCGAAAGGTCCTTGGTTCTTGCAATAAACGCTTCTGCTAAAAGATTAAATAGCAAATGATAGTACCAGGCACCAAGATATCCCATTGTGTATTTATAATGCATTATATACATAAAAAATGCAAGGGTGGTGCGAATTATAGTGAAGGAGGCGTAGGGGCTAAATGTCTTTGTTCCTTTATATTAATTTTCTCTCTACCGATACTTGTGCGTATGTTTATTCATGAGTGTGTTTTCATGTACATAACATACAATAGTGTGTGTATATACAAAAGTGATACCTGCATACTATGTGCTGTGTGTGGAGGCTATGACTCATCAATATGATCACAGTAATTAGAAGTCTGCACATAGTCTTTCACAGGCTATCAGAGAAAGAAATAATAGGAATGAGTATAAACACCATCAACACCACGTTTAGGGAGATGAGAGTATATGTGTGCAAATTCATTCTAATGTGATATATTTTGAGACTGTTAAAGAGAGGGGGAGAGCCAAAAGACAATGCTATCTTTAAGCCTTTGTCTTGGTGGAACCTGTCTGAATGAATAGAAAGTATGCCAAATATGGATCAAAACCAGCCAAATCAGGCCATTATCAGCTGTTTGTAGATAGCTGGCCCTTTGCAAATTCATCTCTGCTGTTCCTGACACTGAAACAAAGCAAGCAACAAAGAAAATGTGCCGTTGTAACAATGTGTCCTCGTGACAAAAGCCTTAAATACATCTTTGCCTACTAGCCCACTTATTTATGTCTGCCTCTTTTTAGGGTTTCCTTGGAGCTTAGAGGCAGGAATAAAGGCAGTACTGGCAATGTGGCTTTTAGGTGTTTTTTGGGTTGCAATTTAGTCTAACAAACTGCAGCAAAGAAATCCTTCTTTCGTTCTATCTGAAGCACAATGCATACATAAAACTGAGCATCTTTGTGTGCACATGCTTGTGTGTTTATACATGTGATACTGTACCTACATCTTGTATATCTTACCTCCCTTGCAGTGTCACCATAGTCAATCTTAAGAGTGGTCATTGCTTTAACAATGGCCATGAGAGAGTGAATGGTATTACTGTAGACCACAGCTCTGTACTGTTTACACTCATCTTCTGAATAGCCGTCTTCATGAATGATCCTGAGAACACAAAACACAAAACAAAATATATTTTATGTAATGCTGTGTAGGAGGTGAGGAAAGATGTCAGACAGTTGGTTGTAGCTAACGTTAGCAACCATGTCATTCTAGTCTAACACTGTTGAGATAGGGGGAGATTGCCTGCACTATGTTTTGGAAAATAATGACTAATGGGATGTTGAAAATTTGACAGTCCATTAACTCCATTAGACGGGATATGGCTACAGCATGCGCATAAACATTACACATATTACACAATTGTAGAATATTATGTATATATTATGACCACGGCTCAGGTTCAGACTAAACACGTTTGTTCTGCCAGAGGGTTGTATGTGTCAGAACAATACAAGGCCAGGCCGTCACTACATATCTCTGGCCTGGATGGATGCTGACATTCTTGTACTCATCCAGATGGAGCCTGCGTTTCTGTCACTCACTTCATCTGCTTCACGATGGTGCTCTTTCCTGACTCGCCTGCACCTGTTGGGACAAACAACAGGTTACAGCATGCTTCAGTGTCTTCCATCCCCACCAGAAACTAGTATTTTACATGTATACATGCCACACTTTTGCTAAGCTTGTCCAGGAATAATCTGGGATCCAGCAGTCCTATTTTACAGCAGAACTTTTGGGGAAAGATGTCACAGATCCTGGGCTGGAGACCCGGACGGCAAGGGGTCAAGTCACGCTAAAATACTCTGAAGAAAACTAATTTGCGTGTGTGGATGAAGTTTTCAGAAGGGGATTTTCAGAAGGCCAGTGTCTATCTACAATGGCCAGTCTGCACAGTGTAGATTTAAAACCTCTACAGACGTTTTCTTTCCAGTGTTTACTACTGCTGGCCAATATTGTGTTCCCCAATTACTCGCTTAACGATCCCAGCCTCCGGCGACATGATTGGTCAACAAAAATGAAGTGAAAAAACGTCAAACGCAGATCTGACTTCGTCTGCCTTCAGACTTTAGATATGAATCTAAATCTGATTTGTGGGACGACTCCAGGACAAGCTCAGCAAAAGTGTGGCATGGTCACAAGTAAAGCAAAAGCTTCATGCCCATATAACATCATCAATGGTTTTCAAATGATATTCATATAATATCATTTGAAAATGTAATATCAACTATTAACTTTTGAATCATGTCATCCATAGAGATGTCCTCATCCAGGCACCGAGGTGTGGTCATCCAGTTGGAGTGGATGAGAGCAGGTTCCTCTGCACTACCTCAGTAATGTCAGGGGTTTCCACAAGTCTGTCTCCTCCACTGCTTCCTGTCATCCCCCGTCCACGTCCTGTCACCCAGCATTACCCCTGCCTGGGCCTGATGCCCCCCAGGAACCGTCGTCATGGTCACACATTGTCAATAGTCTGGTCTCCCACCTGATTTTGGTCCGCTTCTCTAGGAGCAGCTAGGGACTGAGGAGAGTGGATGGTTGTGTAACCCTACCACTAATTACTTTTTGTCAAAGCCATACCTTGCTCACAATGTACCACAATCCAACATAACATAAATGATTAATAGTTTAAATAATGTTACCTTATTCTATCAGATTAATTTGGCCTACATGGACAAAGAATCAGAAACAACCAGCTCACAACATAATCACAACATAACTTCTTGTTGTATTACTCCTCATTCAGGATCTAGGATCAAGCTCTCTGAGAATGCAAAGGTGACATTGATCTTCTTGATTGTCCTCTGAACACAGAATATTGAATAACTGGGAATGGCTGTGAATCCAATTACCTTTCTGTTGTGGGTTGCAGAGACCCAAGTTGTACTGTTCTGTGTTAATGAAGATGCTATGCTACGTGAAAGTGACATGATGTGATTAATGTGTGATGAAACTAATGGGCCAGGATCAATGTTTTAATTAATCCCAAGGTACACCTGTGAACATCTAATCATTAGGCACAACCGCATGGCAGACACGTGAAATAATTTATTAGGATAACACAAATGAAAAGCAGAGGCCAAAGGACTGCACTTGATAATCAAAAAACGATTGGTCAACTACAACTGTTTGAAATTAATTGACATGACTGGATGCAATATTGACTTTATTGACTTGGCTTTTCAATCAGCGTGAGCCCTTGCATATTGAGTCTAGTAGTGGAAATAAGTTGAATCCTGTATGTAATGTAGAGATGATGTACATGTAGAAGATTTTAATGAACAAGCTGCAGATAGCTCAGTAGTGTGGTTAGCTAGCTGGTGATTGGTCAGGTGTGCGATTAGCTAGCTAGTGATTGGTCAGTTGTGTGAATAGCTAGCTAATGATTGGTCAGAGGTGCCTTAAGATAGCTGGTGATTGATCAGGCGTGATAAGCTAGTACATTACCAAGAGCCTTCAGCGCGTTCCACTTGCCAAGGGAGACCAGCTAACCATTTGTTGAGTTTCATTGAAATCAATCCAGTAGCCTCTGAGCTCTGTGAATTGAAGTGCCTCTGACTTCCCAGGAATTAGCTGGGAAAGCTGAGGTTCCATCATTCCCACTATCAGTAAGTATGTAATCCATGCTGGGCAGCTGGGGCCCAGGGCTAGCATAATGAGTAAAGTCAGTTAGGGATGCACCTGTGACACTGTAACACCTGTGGGATTCCCAAATTGTCCCAAATTACACTAAATAACCAAAAAAAAGGAATATCGCCTGAAATGAATAATCAACAACAATGCTCCAAATCTATTTTGCTTTCATCCATTTTGTTGTCCATTGGTCAGGTTGTGACTGAACCTCCTCTTCCTTCTACATCAGCTGTCATCCCATCCCCCAGGGTCGGTCTTGACTTGCCACCTCCACCATCAGGGTGTCAAGACTTATTCCCTTCAAGCTGACAATCACGGTCATTGAGAAGGTTAAAAGCTCCTGGAGGACTTTGTGACACTGACCAAAACACACAACAATGACGTTGCTATCGCTATTTACAGCTCTGGGCAACACAAAGTGGTGGAGACATTATTTATAGAATAAGCCCTTTCCCCATGATGAGCTGAGCAAGGTTGAGGGTTCCATGCTCTGGAAGGAATCTGAATGTGAGAGATATAAAAAGACTTTGATTGTCCTATTGGATTACATTATCTGAAGAAATGACTGAGGTCCTAAATTATGCCATTATGTACAAAAACATGTACCATAAAGGAATCAAATTCAAATTTGTATTAAGGCGCATGCTTGCAGACTGCCTAAAGACTGCCTCAACACTCGTAAACACACTCCTGAGTGTGTCTACTGCACAGTTGGTCTCACACCAGGATCTTTAGTAAGAGATAGTAGCATAACTACAGTCTGATATGCAGCCAATCTTCATTTTCCTGCCTTATTCTGCGGATAGCAACAATCCCCAGACAACATGACCCGAATAGACTGCGACAGAGTGAGCTAAAAATAACCACTTATTCGCGAATCATAAAACTCTGATGAACTCAATTTGGTGAGTTAGTAAACTGGTAACCAACAAGCAGAGCATTGTTAGCACAGGTGTGTAGTAAGCCACTAGCGAGAAGATGGAGCAGAGGAGGGGGGCGATGGCAGAGGGGGTGCAGTAGGGTGTAACCCTGCAGAGAAGAGATGTGCTGAAAGTAGGTCATCAGACTTGGAAGGTACCCTTTCACATTTGGGACCACATGGGGGAAGAGAAGCATGCCAACCAGGCTAAACCCAAACCGTTCAACGCCCTTGAAATTAGGAATTAAATACCCATGTGCTATCATCAACCACTTTGACCTAGGCCTACAAGGCCTAGGTCAAAGTGGTAGGCCTACAAGCTACTGTAATCAATTACCCCAACTTAATGTGTGGTATTTTATTAATCTACTGATCACTTGGGCCCCGCATGTGGAAGGTAAGCAGTGTCTTCATTAAACCATATTATTCCTGTCTTTATATTTATTATTGTTTGAACTGAAGTAAGCACTAACTAAGAGTAAGATTTATCACAAGACAATCAATGGTGGTTTTGTTTTGTAAAGTTCATGGAACCCAAAGGGGACAGTTTAAGTGTGAGTCTGAACAAAACAGAACAGATACAACAGCCATGCATCTTTATGATCGAAGCATGACTTCACTTTTCTCTGGGGGGACTTTGCTTAAAAGGTCACAAACCTGAACGCCATTTCAAATTGACATTTACAAATGTGTGCGGGACAGAGCACGGCAGCGTCACAGGAGGAGATGACGGCTCAGCGCTATGGAAACGAGGGCCACGCAATCACCACGCGTCACATTAGCTACAACGCACACACACAGTGGTCATCGAACACACCAGCGTTCAGGCTGAAACATGCATTTCTAACCCATCCATTTGTTTCGGCACCATACACCGGTACATGTGTTTGTGTGTGACTGAACTGAACTCAGAAAGGCTTACCTCAAGTGTACACTGGGGATAACATATATCTGAAAACCTGTGAAATACGGTTGCGTTGATTGGCTTTTACAGATGAAAGGGGCGGGGCAGCAGCCTCTCCAGTGTCTGTCCTCAGATAAAGGCGTGCAGGAGCTAAACACAGAGAGCGAGTTGCGCGGGTAGAAAACCTTTCCCTGCAGGGGAGCGAGTCATACCAGTGTTTGTAATGTCAACCTGACACGTCCATTACGTCAAGGTCCCCGCTAAGCTAATACACCCAGCCTCTAACAGCCTGGAAGACCACATCTGGCTTGTTAGGCTGGAAATTACGTATTTCATAATTCATAGTATATACTTTGTATGTGACGGATGGGATGGGATGAAGCTGTGTAAAATTTGTTAAAGGATATATATATATATATACACAGCTTCATATATATATATATATATATATATGAAGCTGTGTGAAATGTGTTGTGAAAGGATCACACAGCTATGAATACTATGAATTATGAAATTATTAGTTA
>JAOPJO010000025.1:7586498-7608029 GCA_027123675.1 Molva macrophthalma | reverse complement strand
TGTGATTGGCTGATTAGAAATTTGCGTTAACGAGCAGTTGGACAGGTGTACCTAATAAAGTGGCCGGTGAGTGTATACTGACTGCTGCTGACTAAGGTGGTGTGAGTAACTAAGTTGAAAAATAATATGTTGTCTTCAATTACATTTTCTGAGGACCAGGAACAAGCTTTGCTTATTGGTAACTGACCAGCACTTCTCCGTTTACAGTGTGCTGGCGTTGCTCTCTCGGATCCTCTCACGCATAAACACACAAAGACCTTGATCTCCAAATCCCAGAGAGCAATGCTCTCTCTGACAATTCACTATAAAAGGTACATAGCAAAGCAAACACGTTTGTCCTGAAACCTTCCTGTCAAGTTTATAAGCAAAAGGTTTCTCCAAACAGTCACTCTTTCTTTGATGCAAGCACAAAGGCTGGGCTCCGTCCGGTTTGAAAAATGCCAGAACAATGCACTTTTTCTTGTATTAAAAAGACCAGTCTAAATTCCATACAAACCTGAAAAGTACATGTTGGCTGATAAAGTTCTTATCAAGTATGGAGTTGTTTTCTTACTGAATGGTTGCTTTTACAAAAGCTTTTTACAAATAAAACCAGATATTCAGTATTGCATGAAACCATTTCTCTGCTAAATATAATAGCTTTACTCTTTGTTGACCGGACTGATGTTTATTTAATCACACCTGCTGCTGATCCCCTTACGCTCCCATGACATAAAGACAACAAACAGAAACGTCACGCTTAGACAAAAGAAAGCAGTGTTCAAAATAATAATTGGTATGATGCTCTGTAGATGTTTTCGGTTAAAACCATAAACATCTACATCCAGATCGGTCTAAACTGTCCCAAATTGGTATATTAGGGGAATGCCATGCCTCCCACCTTTCACTAGTCAAGTCAAGTCAAATTAGTTTGAATAGCCCTTCATCACAGTCTTGAGATGCTTACGCTTAGCTCTCACTAATTACAATATATCTTAATAGATAACATTTTCTGCTTCTGATTTCTTTAATCATTCCTGGGAAAATGTTACCATTTAAGTGGCCCAGCTCAAGATTATAGAAGAAAGTGAATAGAATAGGTATAAAAATACTACATACTACTAAAAGTACAGTAAGGTATACAAATACGAAAATATTAGTTAGAAAAAGTAGTTATGGCAACTACAGTGTGGCCACACTGGGTAAAATATGTATTTTTATATGTTTGTGTCTATCCTGAAAACTGCGAATTAACTAAAAGCACAACATTGTCAGATACACATTCTATTCCTGTCAATCCTCTTTATCCATTGTGATATCAACACATAATGGCTGTGATTATATATATATATATATATATACACACACACACAGCGAGATACTGTCTGCAAAGGTTGGCAGAGACAGGTTGCATTGTAAACACAGTGAAATGCTGAAAGTGTAGATTCAAGTGGGTATAGAAATAACAGAATCCACTTATTTGGCTGGTAAAGATAACTAGAATATTGCTGATATAGATATGAACACACAAACTGATTAGACATGAAAAGTGTCCTCACTTAAAACTACCCTACCCAAATACAACAGAAAATATCTAGAATAAAACGTTTATTGGTGATCGTGGTAAAATAAATCAGGCCTATTAGTGTGGGTTATATTATTAGGCTACTTTAACAGCAAGCAGTGACACATGCTTTACAACTGTATGAAACATGTGATTAGATCACCGATTAGATCCGAAAGAATAGTTCAGTGATTATCTACATGTGGGCTAAAATACGGAAGAAAATCTTGCGCACACTGCACTCAGTATTTCTTCTATTGAGCAACACATTGACCCAGCCACCAGTCTATCTCGACAAATATAAAACAGAGCACCAAGCATTCTAGTTTGACACACCCTCCCCTTGTGAACCAATGGTGTCCCTATTCAAACAGAACAGAAACAAGCCTGGTTTATTAAGGACAGATGAGCAGAGGCATGCACAGGTTGACACAAAATGGAGAGCCGATTGCACAAGGCAGGGTTAACATGTACCCAGGGGTGGCAGGTGAACCGTGGCACCCCACAGGAGCCCAGCAAGAGGAGAGGATAATTACACAAGAATGTGCCTTATGAAGATACTTAAAAAAAAAATATGCTCCATTCATGATTCCAATTTCATCTATATATATATATATTGACCTGGTATGGAGACTGTAGAGCTGGATTAGGGTTGTCAACAGGGCACACGTTTTCAAGATTCATACTAGTTAATCTAATCCTATGTAATTTCCTGTCTCTAATTGGATAAAAACGAAAGGATTAAAGTCAAGATTCCTTTGATGCTCAAAAGAATGATCAGCACCAATTTCTGACTGGCTGCTGCTGTGAAATTAAATAGGAAGGGCGAGTTTGGAATTGGAGTAAAACTCAAAACCATATAATTATACAATTCAGACAAAGACCATAGACTGCCTAATGTCATTTATTTCATGTACAACATGAGACAATATTTTAATAAAAAAAAAAAAAAAAACTGTACAATTAATGTTAACATGCTGAGACAAACAAGGAACAGGAAAATAAAAAAAAAGACAATAAACAGTAAAACACTCTGCATATGTACAAATTAATTACAGTCCTCAACACACTTCTTCATAGGTTGACTCTTATTGGAAAGGGACATCTTGTTGCTCCCAGCAGTTAGCCAGTTGTCCAATAGCAAAGGGAGGGAGAACGTATTGACACCACAGTTAGTTCCCAGCTCCATCCAGACAGCAGCTCAGTACAGCGGTGGCAGCACGGTGGACCGCGCTCCCTCACTCTATTTCAGTGAACCGCGCGAACATGGCTTTGCGGACCGCGTCTTTGTAAGTGTCGGAGGCTGTGAGGTTGTAGTTGCTGCCTTTGGTTCCCAGACCGGCTCCCTTCGTTCTCAACTGAGCCTGAAAAAAAAAAAAAAAAAAAAAGACCAAATAATGAACTAATTAATTCCACAGTTCGAATTTGTATTTTCTCAATTCATGCAGCGCACAAATTGCTGGACATACGGTAACTGTTATGCCAACGAAAAAAAAAAAAATATTCGGTGGTACCTGAATGGGTGCAGTGATGCCCTGCTGATTTCGACCTAGCCCTTTGCCCTCTCTCCAGCCCATGGCCTGCAGCATCTTGTTGCCGATATTGTCGCTGTTGAGGCCGTCCTTAGTGGGCTGCTCATAGTTACTGCAAGGAAATGGGATGAAGCAAGACGTAGGTTACATGTCATCTCGATTACATTAGATCACGTTAAAACGGCCCGCAGATGGAGTGCTTAAGTGGCTTTGATAAAAGCAGATTGTGGCTCACCACAATCTTGAGTCAGTTCTACAGACAATTGAGTGCTAATGTTACAAGTCTGTGGAAGGTCCACACTTTGCCAAACAACACGTAACCATCGATGCCTTGAGATTCTCTGCAAGGCTGACTGCTGAGAGATCCATTTAAAAAAAACAAAAACAACAACAATCCTGTATGAGGGAACACTTCTTTAACAAGTTGCACTCTAGTGTCACGGCTCAACGTCGTGCATCACCTGACTGTGGCCAAACCCTTCTACAATGGCAGAGGCCAAACCAGTGGGCCCCCCCCTCAGGCCCCCAGATAATCAAACATGCCCTTTCAAGCTCACCTGCAATTAGGGACTTGACTGATGGAGACTATTGAACTTTCGCTGTTATGTAATAATACTGTTCAGTTCTAGTTATTTTAGTTCCCTTATAAAATATATTCAGCGATATAGGTTACACAAAGCAAAGTATTATCTGCAAAAAAAGGTTTATGTTTCATAAAAGATCAGGCTAAGGGATGCAGAATAAAAAGGTAATGCATAGCATGATCCATGTTTAAACTTACATGACGACTGGAGCCGGCTGCGCAGCAAATTTCTTCTTCTTAGGGGCTGGAGGTTCGGGGATGCCATACTTCTCCCTCCGTTCAGCCGCCCGGTCTCTGTATTTCAACTGTTCAACAAGAGGAGGGAAAAGCCTTTAAAGTTGGACACAGGGGCAGCAATCAGGGTACTAGCCTAGCTGTAGGTCAAAAAAAAAGAAAGAAGAAAAACTACATAAACCGAGGAAATATCTGCATTCTCGGTGCCTATCTTCCCATCACTGAATGACACCGAGCCGGTGTTCTGACACACTGAGCACTCCGCTGAGGCTGTGCTATACCTAGCATGAACCCACAGGCCAGACAACAGGGCTCCCTCGCCACAATGCGCAATTTGTCTGATAGAATATAGTGCCTTGTCACAAACAGCTTCAATTTAAATAAACCAATAGCCTATACTTTCAACATTTCCACAACCGCGGTATAGGTCACAGTAGCCTAAATAACTCTTTGTAGCCTAAATAAAGCTTTGCTTCGTTGTCTACTTACTAGCAGCCATTTCATATCCTAGCTCGTCGAGTCAAATGTAAGAAGGCCAGTAGAACAGGCTGCCATGTATATTTGTTGAGCCTATAGCTTAACATGCATTTTAATATGAAATACATACGTTTCTGATAGGTTCAAAATAATGAGCAGGCTTTATGATTTAAGATGAAAGCATGTGAAAGTGAAGGGCTTCGGTAGCCCATCCTGAGAAGGTAGTTCAGTTGGTCAGCCAAAAAAAGATGGTATGAACATTGTACAATGTTTTATATACAGTAACATACCTCCGTCTCCTTCCTCTCCAACTCCTCCAGCTCGGCCTCGCTCAATTTGGATCTACGGAGAACTTCCAAGTTTTGCTGTAAAAAAAGAAAAAAAGACCAGATCTGTTAAACACTGCTTTTAACCGACAGTAACCGTTTGAAATGGCAATTTATGATCGTCACTGCTGTTCAGTGTAAGCGGTAACCTTACCTTGTGCAGGTCAGAGAGCTGCTGGTGGCGGACCAGGCCGTCCTTGTTGGGGAACTGTCTCCTGCACAACAGACAGGCCAGCTTCTTCCAGTCCGTCAGCTTGTCCTGACCATCTTCCCCGTAGTCCTGCTCCGCGCCGGCAGCCTCCTCAGGGTCACTGTCCCCGCTGTAGGCCGCCACCAGACCACACTGTTGGGTGAACAAGACGAGGGGAACGCAACACACCGATTAGCGACTGCGAGAGCCGCTGGACCAGCAATGCATCCAAACCTGCATCTGTTGGTGGGAGGAAGTGCAACATTGAGACGGCTCTATGCAACGGTGGCGTGTCTCACCTTGCTTGCGTTTACGGAGCTGGATGGCAGCTCTTCCTCCACTCCTCTCGGTGCCTCTGGCATGACGGTTTCGAAACCTCCCATCTGCTGAGAACAAACCCCACAAGGCCGTTTAGAACCGCAACACAAAGCACCATGAGAGGCCATCTTCTGAACACGGGGGGGATCAAGGTACCTTCTTCTCAAACAGGGTGAAGCCGGCGTCGGCGGCGGCCGCTTCTCTCCGCTCCTCGTGGCTGACGGGCTGAAAGCTGCCCTTGAAGTTCTCCTTCTGCCTGTTTAGACTCTTGGCCCAGCGCTCCATGTCCTTGGCAATCTGGGAAAAGCACAGCCAGGCCCGCTTCAGTACAACCACCGAGATACCGTATCTTTATTGCACAATGCCTCTACCTTACAATAGACATGATCCTAATCACAGCAAAAATAACTACAAATCGATGACCCAAGTATAGCCAATACGCGCAACTTCTAACCTGCTGTGCAGTCTTGCTTTTCGGCTTCTCCTTCTTATCCTTCCCCTCTTTACTGGTGGCTGCTGCGTTGCTGGTGCCGGCCATGCCGTCGCCCGTACCTGCGTCGGCAGCAGCGGGGACGTATGACTGCTTTTCGCCGTCCCAGTACAGGTACTGCTGGGTCTGGGCGTTGTAGTGATACTACAGGGGGAAACGGGGAGACGCGCCGCAACATCAGAGCCCATTTTGAAGGGGTTTCAGCCAACACACGTGTAAAGTCGACAGGTTATGGCTTGTGCATACCTGAGAGTTTGGGTCGTAGAACAGGCCTGTCTGTGGGTCGTAGTAGTAGCCAGAGGATTCGTCGTACTGATAGGTGGATATGTCCGGGGCAGCTGCCAAAGCGAAAACACATTTAACATGTGTATCCAATCGGAGACATAAGGCTAACCTCTTAATGACGTCTACATTTTCAATCCTGCACCAAATTTGAGTAGCGGTTAGAAATGTATTTTTAAGGTTAAATAAATGAATGCATACATAGTATAATGAATTCAACAACACTCTAGCCAGGAGGGATTGTTTGGCATGGGGGTACAGCGTGCTCATACCAGCGCTGGCGTTAGGATTTTGTCCGGAAGCGTGTAGCGTGGTGGTGGCAGCTGGTCCGCTGACGGTTGCGGCAGCTGTCGGCGGCCCATGCTGGTGGCCTGCATCCAGCAGGTGGCCAGCGTGAGAGGCCTACAAGATGCACTGGTTAGGGGAGGCCTTGAAAACGACCGCTTCATTGCATTGTGGAAACTGCGGTATGCGGTGCGAGGACTAGTGGTTAGGTCTTACTTACCAAGACCGCCGGCTGGCCGATGATTTGTGGTTGGTACACCTGCGCGGTTTGGGAAATGATCACACCGGCTGCCACAGGTGCCGCTAGAAGGAAGGAAATATATTTCTTTACTACAACTAACTCCACCATATTGGACCACAATCAAGATCGTTAGATTAAGAGACAGTTTGCATGTCGATTTTATGAGCTTTTTTTTTTATCCAACATAGCAAAGGAAAAGCTCATGAATTTGTAAAGTATGGGCACAAAAGATTTGAAACTGATAGAAACTAATAAATAATAGTGGGGACAATATTCCCCTTTAAAAAGCTTATTATCTACCACTTGAACTACAATAAATAAAAAAGTCTTCCCATTTCCATCCAAGCTTACCTCCAAGTATGCCATTGGCCTGGGAAGAGTCCGTCCCAGCTGCTGGTTGGTAGTACGCCTGGTAGTCCTGTCATCAGGCAGTCATACACAGTGGTTACCAACCATGTATGACGCGTGAACACTTTTCTGAGACAGTCGCTGTTGACCTGAGATACAAAGCCTCCCGGTCATGGGGATGTGCAGACAAAGTGTCTCGACTGACCTGAGACAATGGGGCGTAGCCCTCCTGCAGATAGCTGTACTCCGACATGGCGTCCGGGCCCTGCTGTGACTAGAGACAGAACAAGGGTCCGTTTGCTTTGGTTCTCCGTTTGATATCCACATGAAGCACATCCGGTATGTTCTGAGAGCACTTTCGACCTACCTGAGTGGAGGACCACTGGGCCGCAGCGATAGCCGTGCTGGCCATGGAGAAGGCACTGACACGATTCCCGTCGGAAAGCAAAAGGTCCCTGATGGCACAAGCTCTTTGATTAAACAAGCTAGTTTCCTCATTAATTCACAGGCCAAGTCTTCATACACTAGAAAATCCCACAGCAGGCCCAGAGAGGACGTACTTCCTGGCACTCTTGGCGTAGTCCACGCCTATCGTCTTCCCATCCAGCTTCAATGGAGGCTGCAACCCCTGCAGGATAGTCAGCAGCTGAGAAGCCTCCTGGGAAAGAAAAGTATGCGGATTGTAAGACTGGTGGGATTTTTATATTTATTTACACACTCTAGTGGCAATTGGGCAAAACGACAACATAATAAAAAAGGGTACATTGATTAGCAGTAATCACACTGTGTAAATCTTATTGAAGTGAATGAATGGGTTTAAAATATTGTAGACATTGTACCAAAGGAGAGGAGAGCTGCACAAAGGCAAAGCCTCTGTTCTGTCCCGTCAGCTTGTCTTTGATGAGGCGGATGTTGTTGGGCAGGAGATTGGCGTAGGGAGCCAGCATTGTCAGGATCGCCTCAACAGTGGTCAGAGGGGCTATATTTCTGAGGATGATCGCTGCACAGAGGTAAAAAGAAAAGGAGACATAGCCATTAATAACGACACCGTGTCGAGCGAGAGCTGCAAGACCAGGGCAGCCTTGTTCTTCAGTAGAAGGTGGTTGAGGTCAATTAACTTACTGTCCCCGTAGAAGTCTGGCGTGGGATGGGGCTCGGTGACTCCGGAAGCGACGCTGCCATCACCCTCTGTTAAGAGAATGACATAATTGACATGGGGACATTAGCGTCGGTTCCCGAATTGTGGTTTATTTCCCAATGCATTGGCCTACATGTTGTGCATCTGTCCATCTCAAATACATTGCCCTAAGGAAACAGAGAAAAACAATGGAGTTCTGTTCTGATTGAATGTCCTCCTAATGTCCCATTAACACAGCAGTACCGTCTAGTGGTCAGAATGTTCCACTCTCAACCGAAAGTTTCAGGGTTTCGAACCCCCTGCTGATCTCTGACTACATGTTCGCATCCTGGAACAAGATGCCCAGCCCCTTACCTAACTCTGAACGACCCTACATCTGTACTCACAATTCGATTTTTAATCTGCACTCGATAAATAGCTTCACCCTAACCGTTTCCCACTGACCAATGCAGATAGGTGTAGCACATGGGCATCTATTGGTTTTGCCACGTGCTGCAGCCCAGCACTGTGTCTGAGGATGTCCAGAAGGCTGCAGCTAGCGGCCTCTTGTTTGACAAACTACTTACCGGCTTTGGTTGCTCCACACCTGAAGCACTTCAGCCTCCTCCGGAAATTGTACAGGCCACACTGAAAGTAACCGTTTACATCATTTTTATTGATTATACAGCTAAGGCCCTGAATAGTGCTGCCTTAAGAAAACACTCAATCCAAATTGATGCAGCATACCGTACTTACCTGTGATAAGACACCTTAGGCTTTTCTACTCATTACCTCCCCCCAAATACGTTTACCATAAGATAGACTACAGGACATTACATATCGCTACAAAGAGGCCTAGAAATCGAAGGGGATCTTCTGCACAATCACAGACGGGGCAAAGTGGCTATGACATCAAGCCAGAGCATTGACTTACAGTGTTACATAGCCAGTCTTCAAACTTGTTCCGCGGGTTGCTGTACTGCATGTCCACATATTTGCCTTGGATTGTCAGACGTTTCTGCAAGAATGGGAGGGAATGAAACAAAATCAGTCCCGTTTTTGCGGTGGGTCCTGTTCTCTACAGACCAAGTAGTGATGGAAGGGAGAAGAGGGGGGCCCTCCACTCTCAGATAGCCTGTGAGTTAAAGGCAGCCATATGGGTGTGTATGTGTGAATGGTGCATAGAGGGCTCTTTAAAAAAAAAAGGTGTTTGGGACCCGAATGCCCAGACTGAGCTGGAACAAATGTCATCCTGATGGAATTGTTTGACTGCCTTCTGTAAAACCAGGGGTGGGCATCCCGCACCAAACAATAGAACAGGGGAAAATGAAAGTCATAAATAAAACAAATTCTAGGTCTCGGTTAAAGAAAAATGTTGAGGTGGAAGTCTACATTCAACTCTGCAATGCCACTGACAATCTCTTGTTGCGTTCTCCGGGGGGGTTTCAGTGATAATATATAGTCCTTGTGGGATGACAATTTCATCATCTTTAGAGTTCTGGGAGAAGCAACATGAGTGCTTGTGGCCGTGTATTGAGTTTATTCACCATCCTTTTTTATACTGTATTTGCATTTTTCACAGTGCTTATTCAATGCATTCTGGTTGCTGTTTAGATAACTTTTCATATCCCCAAGGTAAATTCTAGGCTTGGCGATTGTAAAGCAACCTGATTGGTCTCCATCCATCGGGTAGCATCTTGCAAGTGATAAAAGTCCACGAAGGCGAAACCTCGGCTTATACCTAGAGACAGCATTCAAATATAGACGGGAGGCGTGTTAGTCAGAGTCCAAGGGCATATGTTTCAAACTCTTGTCACAAACTGCTTCATGACCCAGGTCCTCTGTTTGGCAAACATTCCCTACCAGTTTGACCATAGCAAAACATCTCGGTGAACGTCACTTCTTATACCACAAAGTGTGGTGTAGGCACTTGATATTTTCCCCAAAAGGAATATTCCTGCAGATTCCTACTTACCCTCTACATCCACACATTGGAATAATACGGAGGCCATTTTGTTTTTTCGTTCCTTGTAGAAATAATCCAAAACCATTCTTCTACACTGCTATGCAAAACAGGACTACACAGAAGCACATTGGCCCTATGGTCAGAGATGTGGGGATGGAAGGAATCCATGGTACACTTGGCCCTCACCTGTCTTTTTCTTCACCAGCCTGATGTCTACTGGCTGTGGGCCCTCCAGGTGGTCTATTGCACCTCGAATCTGGAAACAAACACAGAATCCCAAATGTTATTTTACAGCATTCAACATACTGCACCTTATTCAAATTCTAAAATGAATTCCCAATACACATTTGAACAGTCCCAACTCCAAGCCAAAAATAAAAAGGTTGGCTCCATGATGGACAAATCAATACTTACTTCATCCTCACTGATGTTATGAGGCAGCCCCCACAGCATGATGGTCTTGCTCTTCCTATCATCTCCGGGTTCTCTGCGGTAATCCTGCTCTGGATAGTCTCCATCAGAGTGATAGCCATCTTCTGATCGGTCGCTGTTCCGCCTTTTTCGCTCTCTCTAGTAGATATGTCCACAGATAAAAGGAAAGTTAGGAGGGCAAGTATGGGCATATTTTAGGAATCCTCTGCAGTGCAGAGAAAAAGCAATGCCTGGAATGGGCTTCTACCTCTGGACTCTGGTCTCGGTTTCCTCGCCGGTCTCCATCGTAGCGGTCACCGCGTCTGTCTTCACCCCATCGCCGCATGTCGTGGTCTCGGTCCGGTTCTCGGTCCTGGTCACGTCCTCGTCTCTCCCGCCACTCCGATTCACCACGTGACTGATCCGAGCCATATCTGCCGCTTCGCTCTGTGCGACTAATCCTATCCAGAAAATCCATGAGATGCACAAAGAATTGTACACTTATTAAAATACTATCCATCTATTACAACTAGAATCCGATGAAACTTAAAAAGCCAACCATTCTCAATCTTCCATATAATGGTAATTTACGAAACGGTAGTCTCACAAATCAGACTTTAGATTAACATCTAAACTTGGATAGCAGAGAGCTCAAATCTCTGTCAACGGGGCATTTCACTTTCTTTTGCTTCAAATTTGTTTCGACCAATCGTATCGCTAGGGGCGGGGGATCTGTAGTCGCGTGTTACATGGAATGGATCTCTACTGGAAACCACACGATGGAACCACAACAAACTATGTATTCCCATTGTCGTATCCCTCCTTGGTCAACAGCGTCCATAAACTTGGCAAGCATTGGTAAACTAAACTTTTGCCGTAGCCGGTGGGAGACAAGATAAAATGTCCTGTCCAGACGCCAACATCCTTAGTTTAAATATCAAAACTGTGTAGTAGACTGATCACTGTAGGGATACATTTGTTAAAATATTCTTCTGAAGAATATCTCCGTAACATAACAGGAAACCCTGCGCAACTCCGCCCCTCCCAATTTCGGGTTTCCGGCCCTGCCGCTGAACAGTCTCAGCCCAGAAGTTCGGATATAGCCTAGTTGAAGTTATGGATCATGCATGGTAATGCATTCCCTGTCAAATTGGCAAATTTGACATTTTGTTATTGACGTGATTTCATGACTCTTTTCGTTCACATTTATTTTGCATTTATGGCATTTAGCACACGCTTTTATCCAAAGCGACTTGCATTTGAAATTAAAGATTAAAAGAAAATGTGAATAACCAACTTCACCTAGAGCTAATAAATTGTACCTCGATTATTTATCATAGAAATTGATTGAATTGATTGCCGTTGTCGTGCCAAAACATTATCGACTGCAAAAAACTGATTTTACGGCTGCTTTCATCCGGATCAAACAATCATAACTTCATGTCCGTGGTAATCGCAACGGTATGTCTTTGTGAAATTTAAACGTTTCTTGTGACCAAATAACAATTGTGGCCAAAGAAGTGTCTTGAGGATAAAAGCATAATCAGGCAAGACATTTACGTGATAGTATAGTATTGTTTCCGATGTTTAGATGTTTGGTAACTTATGTCTAATATCGTTGTTTGGGTCTAACGTTATATTTGGAAACTAGACTGTATTTAACATGATTGACGGACGGGTTATAATTGTGCGATAATGCATTATTTGACATGCTCTGTACCCTTGATTATAACCAATCCAGTCCTTTGTACTATTTGTTTATCTTTAAAGCGGCAATACAAGTCAGACGGCAATCAGTTTTTGGCGGACGATCACTTCAGGCACGAAAGCTGTCTAATAAGGTGGCCAGGTATGATGTGTCTTTTACTCACCGCTTGTCGCCCCCCATGTCTGAACAGATTCACCAATAACACGACCTTAAAACAAGAACAGAAGTGTCCATGGAGACAATACGAGTATCATTAAACAGTTGGTTCAGTATTTAATAAACAGCGTATGAAAGATAACAATCCATTACCAAGCTGATAAACAAAGACTAGGCGTTATATCGAAACATGTTGAAAACAATTCCGTTCACTTGCGCACAACGACCTCGTAGCTTCTAAAGAATGATGCGGTTAAAATGTACCAAACTTACGTATTAATGGAGAACGTGTCGCACCGCTCAGAATATGTTATGAATGGGTGATACGCAGCTTTTCATTCGATTACTAGCTTAATTGCAGTCAACATCTAGGCCTAAATCATTAGCAATTCAAGGACTCGCCTAATCAAACCCCCGAACACTGCGACGTGATCCCTTTCTTTATCCCAACATGCATCGGGGCAAGCCAACGTGCATGCTGGGTATTTTAGATCGATAGTTAAGAGGTTGGGCAAGCTATCTGGGACATGATATGCATCCATGGTTGGGAGGTTGGTTTCTAATGTAATATGGGAATCTAATGTTTTCTACTTCACTATCACAGTTAACCTTAATTAACCTAGGATTTTCTGAGTCTGGAATTATTTAAAAATGAAACATTTGCACTTTTCACATGCTGAAGTTAAATGTAGGTCTACCTCCATTTCAATGCTACATTAGACATGTATACAGTTTTGACTGACATCATTTGCTCAAAAAGAGCAAGTCGAATTTTAATTATTTTTAATAAATAAAACCCACCAAGCAAGTCCATTGCGTTAAGGGGGGGGGGGGGGTCTCTGACCACTGTTGAACGGTAATTTGATTGGTAAATTGACAATACACCTGGATTTATAAAATAAACATGTACACAAAACAGAGCTTGAAGACAAGGGCCTCAGCCCAACTTCACAAAATGACCAGATATTAGGCCTACCACTTTTAATCTAGTGTTTTACGGTTGCACATTTCTTAACACAAAAGCACAATTAGACTCACAACATGGTCTATTTTTTGAATAGTACATTTCATATAGATTGACATGATTTATATAATAAAACATACAAGAAAACAGGAAGTCATTGTTCCCTTTATTACAGCATTAAAACGAGTTTTAAATTACCAACAATATACTCTACAAGGCCATACGGCTGAATACACAACTAGTAAAGCATGGCATGGCACAGGGGGTTATCAATTTATTACCCTTTGTATTAATGAAATAGTAGAGAACAGAGGTGGCACTAAATTGTGTTAAAATCTGATTAAATATAAAGATGCTTAATATTGTATAGAAACAAAGGAAAAACAGAAGGATTTGCAACAACATTTAGAGGGGACAAATAACGCTCATACATACACACCATACTCATGTATCATATAAAAACTGGACAATTAAACATATTCACATGGTCCCAAAATGAACATGACTCTCCAAGACATTGAATGAAAAATATTAAATGGTGGTGAAGGGGGTAGGTGATGCTTGGATTTCCACATCCCGCGACGTTTCTAGGTTAAAGTCTCTCCTTTTGTGACCTGTGTGGAGAGAAACAAGCACGTTAGTCTTATTAATATGTTTTGCTTTACATCGATGTTAAAATTAAATTAACCATCTGTTTACGTACTCTCGCTTCAATGTACTCAATCCGCCTTTCCAACGCTGTCAGTTTCTCGTTGAGTGTGGCCAACCGGGACCGACACGACATGTCTGTAACAACATTGCAACACATTAGGTGTTATGGACGTTTACGGAACCTCAGTGTAATGTGTCCAGTGACAGCAAGTTAACCCGAACACTGAAGGGAACAATATTCGATAACACCGAGACAGGGTTCCAAATCTAACCCTCCCCTTTAAGCCGTGTCCTCGAATTCATCAATCGCTGTAACACTATCATGAGTAGCAAATAAAAAATAACAATATATAGTATTGGGAGTGGCCGTAAATATCGCATTCATCTTACGCTAGCTTAGTTAACCACAGCAGCTACGTTAGCTTCGTTAGCTGTACGGGGTATTGCTACAACTACACCAGTTAATATCTCATTTTCTGAATACGAAAATGAGATGTGTTGGATATTTTTTTCTTACCAAAGGAATTCAGAAAGTCGGCAATTTTCTTTATACTGCTTGTGATGACTTCTATGTATTCTCGATTGGCCCAATCTTGGTGGATCTCTCGTTGCACTGGATCTTCCTGCCCCGCCATATTGCTTTGGTTCAGACTGACTAAGTTACTGACTCCATAGGCCGATGGGGGGCGCCAACGAGCTGCACTACCTACACATTATATACGTTACGCTCATGCTTTTAAATATAAGGTATTTTGCGATAACAAACGAAAACAAAAGCAACCAACCGATGTATCTATCTTGCCTTAAATGCTCCACATTTAAAAGGAACACACTAAAGCAGTAAATAGCAATGGACATTGTTTGATTTCTAAAGCCATGACAACGACACAACCCACCTAATGTAGCGTCATAATGGTATCATCCAGGAAGCAGTTTCAAGTGAACCAAATATACTTGCGAGCTGTGTCCGCTAAGTTACAAGCATGTGTTGTACTCTATGGATGTATTAAGTTGGACTCTTCAAACGAAATATAGAAATATATTAACAAAATCTAAGTTTTAATCACTGAAATTATTTTAGACTTTTGGTTCGGCGTTCGAACCAGTTGATTTACCAGCATAGGGATCAGTTATGTCAGAATGGGAATTGCTCTGTATAATACTTAGTGTTCTGGGAACCATAGTTGGGTTAGTTTTGTACTTGAGACATGTCTCCGAGATTAACATACGGTCTGGCTGTCCTCCAATCAAGAACATTACACTGGCCTATAAATTCAAGGAGGGACCATACAGAGACTGGGACCAAGTTTTGATGGAGTGTAGGAGTATTGAACCTAAGGTTGCCAACATTCGGGTATTATATGATGATCCTAAAAAGGTAAACCTGCATATCCCTTCTTAGGCAATTAAATCAGTACATATGTTTTGGTGTTGTTACAAGCTTCGTATGTGGCTCGTATAAGATGAACGTCAATTATCCTTTATTATGTTTTTTAGTCGACCGCTAGATGGTGGTAGAACCATGTTACATAAACAGTAACGGTTATAGTTAATTTCAATACGTTTTTGGTCCTTACCTCTTAAGTCTTTATATATTGTCTCTGTTCCAACATGTGCATGTTTGTGGACCGGTATAATGAGTGATTTCTCCACTATCTGTGCTCTACCATCTGGATGGTTGTGCTGTTTTTCTAGACCCAGCAGCATCTGTAGGATTGTATTTGTATTACTTTTTTCAAATTGCTTGGTTGTCCAAACATTAGTTCATGGTTTAAATGGTCAAATATATGTCCCATGTTGAATGTGTGCCAAATGAATGATATAAAATGCAGGATTTCTTTTAAAAAGCCGCATAGTGACTGTAATGACAGAGGCCAAAGCAGGGCCCTGCTTTATTATCTAGTCTTAAAGCAGACCAGTCATGTGAAAGGGCCCTTATAACTAGTCTTGAGGCCCCATGATTTCAGTTGATTCCCTGGTGCATATCACTCAACACATTTGCACTAAATCAACCAATTGAACCTCAACACAACCTGGGGTCATCATGCATACCAGCTCGTAGGTAATTTCCGTTGGTCCTAAGTAATTTAATCAATCCATCCGCTACGGTGAAACCCAACTATTAATAAACAAAGAGGAGACCTATACCATCTTATAGGCCACAGGCCTTGTCAACTATGTAAAAATATGCAGTAGGCTAATTTTCTATCTCAGCATTGCATAACAACCAATGGCTGTGCACCACAACGACGGAATGTAACCGGAATTGAATAGCTCTCTTTCTTGCCCCACTTCCAAACCCTTTTGTTTTATACTATCCATTTTTCCCAAAGCCTGCAATTAGGCTAGCTATGGGTCCTTGCTCGTCTGCACGCAGTCACAGCCAAGTTCTGATCCAAGTTCAGCTAATTGGCTTAATGATCCCAGCTCATTAGAGTCCCAGCTCCAGAATGCGGTCCAGCCGCCAACGTTATTATTTTATAGTTTTTTGGGAGGCATATTGACATATATCCAAAGAACATATGTCCAAGGATGAGGAGGGTTCAGTTCACTTTGCTCTGCCATTAATAATTGTTTAAACAAACGACATGTGCAAAAGCTTGCGTAGTAGACCCTGAGATGGTTGCCATGGATACAGGGCTGGTTCTAGCGCTTTCTCTGGCTTCAAACACCAAGCGGGGATTACAGACCCCACTCACTGCACCCTCGTTCTGGACAGCTCTTCGCACCTTAAATGCTGGGAGGGGTTTTACTTCTTCTTTCCCAGTGTGCTCCCCACCCTAGTACCTTGTGTGTATTTGTTCCTCTTTCATTAGTATGAGGTAGGCACCGTACGGGGAAAGTGGGACAGGTTGTGAATCAATAAAAGGGAAAAGACTAGATGTGCTGCACAGTGGCTTCAAGGAGGCTTTTCCGGCCAGGGTCAGATTTCTGAGGCCCTTCGGACCAAAACACTCAAAGTGAGGAATTCTGTGACAACCAGAACTATGCTGGTGGAATCAGAATGACTCATCTCTCCACACACCTATCTCTCAGATGGTTGTTATGTGGTGGTCACCATAGCTACATCACAGTCAAAATAGGAGGCAGGACCAAGGACAAGTTAGGTGACGTCAGTGAAAACTTGTGAAAACAGCCATTCCCAGTTTAATCCGCAAAGACGTTTCAGTTCAGTTCAGTACTACCATGTTTAGTTTATGGATAGAATATATGCTGTTCAATTTCACTTTCACTTCTACTCTATTGATTTGGAATTTGGGAGAACATGATACGTTCCTGAAGAGTGCTCTATCCATTGTAGCTGGAGGGCTCTCATCTCAGCCGAGTGAACAGGCTTGTTGATAACCAGTAGGACAGAGATTCACACTGGCACTGCTTCTCTATTTATCCCTTGTTGTTAAGGAAACTAAGCCATTTAGAAACAATAACTACTTTCTTTATAAAACTGAAATTTAACACAATTATGTAAATCAATAAAGTTATCTCAATGACGTGTATGGCATACCCTGTGGTGAGAAGACCATTAGTCAGAGCCTATTCTATATGCTGAATACCCTGCCTCAACCAGACTTCTAATATGCATGCAGTACCTATTACAAAAGTCCTCTGAAGTTGTTGGCGTTGGACGCTTTCCTTGACACTATGGAATGAAAAATCAGGTAATCCGTAGCAAATTAAAAATTCCACACTGGGTTATTTTTTTCCCCGGCTCTTGAGGGAATTAAATGTATAACCTTTTGTGCACGCATGCACATCCTCTTACATGTTGACCCCTATCTCTGCCTTAGAGGGATTACAATATCAAAGTACAGTTGAAGCTTGGAAATGACTTCGCCCTGAGTAATTACCGACATCTTGTGAAATGCAGGTGGTAAATAAGGTTAGGCTTTGGCCGCAGTGCATAGCCCAAACACATTTCAGCCAGTTACGGCTCAAAGCGTGGGATGTATAGTGTAATAATAAAGCTAACAAAACAAGACGTATGAAGGAAGAACAACCCTTACTCAGAACACCATCGTCCCCCTGAAGGGGCTAAGAGTGGACCATGGTGAAGAGGCTTGCTAGAGAATTGTAGTATTGGAAGTTCTTTTTTTAATGGCCATTCAGATTGTGGTGAAATGTAATGGTTGTTGAGCTGCCAAATGCTCCAATGAAGCTAGTGCTCTGCCTCACACTAATGAGAATATATCCCTTAAACATGGGCACCTGCTTGGCATTGAAAATCATTTATTTTCAGCTGACGTGTTTGTTCAATTTGTATAATATGCAACATATATTTTGGACTCACCGTTTTGTAGACCCTAGCCATTTGCTTTAGCAAATGAGATTAGGTGGAATACCTAAATATAATGTGCAAGTCTTAATGTTTTGATCCGTATTCTTGTAGGCCCTAAGGGTTTTTAATAGAGGGAAGGCATAGTAATGAAGACTTTGTCATGCCATCTCTCATTCGGGGTGCTCTGTGGGTTGATTTCTGATAATGACAATAATACCAAAACCTTATATCCAAATTGTGAACAAAAATGTGAGCTCACAATGAAATGTTCTATAATTTATCCAGTATACGGTTGTGATGGTGTCTACAGTCATCTCATAGCCTATACTATCACTGGTTACCACAATACAATTGAAATATTGACTACTATAACAAAGGCTACTGTATATATATATAGTGCTCTCCACCTGCCCTCTCCCAGTTCATCATGATACAGTATCTTTGAAGGTACTTTTTAATATGCAATGTATAATAATAATAATAATAATAGTAATAATGTATTATTATTATTATTATTATTTTTATTATTATTATTATTAATAATAACAATTTATTATTATTATCATTTCTTCCTTTCTGTGTCATCATGTAAAAATCTCTCTCTCTCTGTCTAGGCAGAGGGCGGCCGCTATGCTGTGGGCAGTATACTGAGAGAGGGCGGCCGCTATGCTGTGGGCAGTATACTGAGAGAGGGAGACAGCAGGAGCAGCGAGGAGCTAGGGCAGCTCTTCACCAAGGCTGGCTTCCAATTGTGCTCTTTCCCTGAAATCACTCACGCAGTCACTGCCTCCTGCCCCCACGGTACACCTCTCTCAGTCCTGCTAGGGGCAAGACGAATGTACACACGACTGGAAGACTACATCAAGGTATTGTCGTTCAATATGTAACCCTAACCCTCCTCCTGTATGCTAATTACCAATACAACAGCAATCAGTAACAGTGGTCTACACACGAAACAGAATATAATAAGTAGTGTGAATGGTGATGGGCTGAAAAGGCCAGTACTCACTTGTCATTTATGGAGCTTGCCTCCTCGGTTCCAAGCCCCCCTGGAACACAAATGGTAGCACACAGGAGAATGGCCACTCGAGCACTCAGTGTGTTTGCTTTGTCCAAAATGATGCATAAAGCACTGAGGTACTACACTGTAGAATAGCCCACCCAAAAGGACAAGGATTTACAGATAATATGTTATTGTGACAGGACCGTTTATTGTTCCGTTTGAGAAGAAGGGAAACACAATCAATACATAACCGGGTGGTGTTCATGCACAGGTAGGTTGTAGTTCCAGCTTTACTATTCAGACATATGCAGACATGAGATTCCCCTCAATTGTAGAAGTCAAGGGGACTTGGGTAGAGAATATGTGTGTGTGTGTGTGTGACCTGACTTATACATCTATAACCCAGCACACTTACTCCTCTGGCTGGGCGCGTCTGCGTGCCACACTAGGGCGATGAGTCAGGGCTGTGTGCCAGGGAGATTGTTGACAAACACTAGTTTAATTATGCTGCATGGGAGCACAGGTGGCTGCGCGCTGGGAGGCCCGGCCCGCCTGCCTCCTGTAGTACTCAATATGGGTTTGCCCTCTCGTCGGCCATCTGCCATCTGCCTTGACGCTGTGGACTCCCGGTGTCTTCCAAGAGACACACTTAACCCGTCTTAACAGGGGTCAGCCACACGGCCAGAAAGAGCCAGGATCTCCCATTGTCCGGTAACGATTCGTTTTCGGTCTTGTTAGGTTTTCCAGTTGTTGTGTGGTTGTTGTCCTACCTCAAGGTATTTGATTCGCTATCTCAATCACTGAGATATGTGTCGCATGCTTAAGTCATGCAAAATATTTCCAAGTAATATCGATAATGGGGAGGGGGGCGTGCCTGCCGCTTACATTCTGTAGCTTCCAGGATTGTTGAAGTAGAGCCACTGAACCTCAAGTCTGAGTCCTCAGTGCTTGAGTCCGAGTCCCATAACATGAGTCTGAGTCACACCATAACACGAGTCTGAGCCACCACAACATGAGTTTGAGTCACCATAACATGAGACGGATTCATCATTACAGGAGTCTGAGGCGCACGATAACATTAGTCTGAGCCACCGTAGCGTGAGTCTGAGTCACCAGAATTTGAGTACCATACCTGACATCAGAGTCCAAATGCAATCAGTGCGAGCCCGAGTCCAGTGGCGAGACATGAATATCTGTAACTCTGCAACACTTGCTTCTGAAATATGCATCACCACAGCAGAATAAGTGAAACTGGTGTTGTTCAGTGTCTTTCCACAGTTTGCTGTTTATACTTTTTGTTCCAACTTTTAGAACAGTGGGGATCTGCTAAGATGGAAAATAACAATCCTAATATTAGCAAACTGACAAAACTTTAGAGGTTATAGGAGTTCCAAATAAGTCTCATTATTGTTGAGTAGAAATACAAAAAATAACCGGAAAGACACACTTCCGTGGGGAAGCTATTCTTTTGTTTAAGGGTACATGTTTTACATAATTGCTTTTTTCCCTTACGTGCACAGAAACGGCTTTGAATACACTAAGTAGCTTAATGAAAATAAATCAATGACATAAAACAATTAAAATCCCCACAGATGAGTATACAAAGTAGAAAAAAACAAATGCCTCTTAGTTGAGGTGTGTGTGTGTGTGTGTGTGTGTGTGTGTGTGTGTGTCAAGTACGTTCCTAAATATGACCCATGTGTGTTTGCGAATACTGCGTGTGTACAGCTCACAGCTGGTCGCATGAACGCATTTAAGCATATTTTTCCCATTCCACGGCGATGACCCCACCCTGCCAGAAGAGCAGCGCGCTCCGTTCCCATGACTTGTTCCAGCGTATCATTATTCTCTCTGTGCACCTGAGGGTCTCTTCCCTGCCCATGTCTCTTCTGTGGTGCTGTTGATGTTGTCCCAGGGGGTCACCGGCTTCACCCTCTCTCCCTCCCCACCCCAACCCGCACCTCGCTGAGCTCCCATGGGGGCCACACTGCACCCTCCTCTTGGAGGACTCTGTGTTGTGTTTTCATTCCACAGCTCCCTGTATCTACTCTTGTTTTTAAACCAAAGCCTCGGGACAGCATGCTGATCCATGCTGGGATTTCTTTTCTGTATTTCTTCTTCTTAAATGTACTGTTTATTCATTTTTGATGATCCAATTGTCCATTCATTCCATTATTGAAGGCGTGGCCGCATCACGGCTTGGCGTCAGCTCCCACCCGCCACACTATTAGGTCCTATAAGCCCGCTGTTATTTTTAACGCTCATTTGCCTAAACATGCTTGGCTCCTGATGTCTGTGTGTTTACTCTGCCGCTCCTTCCCTCCCTATACACGCACAAATAAACACATACGCAGGCGCAGACACACACACACACACACACACACACACACACACACACACACACACACACACACACACACACACACACAC
>JAOPJO010000025.1:7530100-7544017 GCA_027123675.1 Molva macrophthalma | reverse complement strand
CACACACACACACACACACACACACACACACACACACACACACACACACACACACACACACACACACACACAGTGAGGGGAAAAGGCGAGGGAAAGAGACAATGGACTGTAGTATAGATATTTGGTGGTCGAGACCGGGTATCGGAAAAGGACAGGTCTTACCCATCATCTGACCCTGTGATCATATGCTCCTCGTTGATCAACTGGATGCAGTCGATTGATCCCCTGCAGGGGAACCCAAGCAACACAGTAAGCTGGTCAGGTTTATGCAAGAGAACAGGAACCTATATGGACCAGTTTGGTTCAATTAAAATTGCAGATGGTCTGTTAGATTGTTAAAGTTCACCGTTTTGTAGACATAATGCCACATGTAACGTACGCACCTAAAAATGACAATGGATTGATTTCCCCATAGGGGCAGTTTATATACAATCAATTTGACTCCAAAAGAAAACATGTTTTTATTCTCACGAGTCACCAAGGGTCAATGAAGGTGTAATGTCTGCTGTTGTAGGAGGGGCCACTTACCCGTGGCCGTGGAACACCAGCTGGGACTCCTCGGTTATCTTCCAAACCCTCACGGTGTTGTCCCGGCCCCCCGCGGTCACGCAGCGCTCCCGGCTCAGACAGTCCAGCCCTGTGATGGCGTCCTGGTGCCCGAAGCTGCAACACACAACCGCGAGGATGATGAATATGATGGGGGACAAGTGACTGCAGACACTTGTGAATGCTGGGCTTAAGGGTAGAGGGAGATACTCACAGGGTCTCCACATAGGCGTTTTCATCCACGTTCCACACCTTGACAGAGCGGTCGTGGGAACCACTGTAGAGATCGTGGCTTCCCGTTCTGAAGGAAAGAGCCTAGAAGCAAAAGAATTTGATAGAAGTCTCATGAGGAGCCCTGGTCCAGTTTGCACAGCCACAAAGGTCAATGATGTTCAAAAATAAAAGCACACATTTTTCTTCTTTTAAAATGCGTAAATATTTGTAAAGATGATCATGACAGCTTACCGAGACAGGGCCTCTGTGGCCTTTGAGTTTATATAGTTGTTTACATGTTTCTGGCTCCCAAATTATGATTGATCTGTTCATGTCTCCAGTGGCCTGAAACACACAGAATGAGTGGCCAGTCAAACTTAACCGTGGAATCTGGGCACCGATAAGAGTATCAGTGCCACAATTATTTGTTTCTGTAGAGTGTCTTGTCTGAGCATCCATGGTAGAAATACTCACCAGGTACTTTCCATCTGAAGAGATGGCCATGCACAGGACTTGCGTGGTGTGGCCTCCATGGCGAGCCTCCGTCCCCTTTCTTCCACCCTTTATTGTGTGCAGCTTCTTTCCAGTCTCAATGTCCCCTGATCATAACACAACAACATATACAATAATTGACTCAGACCTCTAAAAAGCTCTTATCATTTAGGGCATCATGGCATTTATTCATGTGCATACTCACATTTGATTATAGAGCAGTCTTTAGAAGCAGAAAAGATGTACTTTTCATCAGGCGAGATGACCAGACAAGTGACTGGGAGTTGATGTCCTCTTAACAAACGGATCTCAGAGGCGTCTGGTGGCAAGAGCTAAAAGTACAACAAAGGGGTCAAAGGTTAACATGTCATCTCCTTCATGGATGTCCTAGGTACTCAACCTACCATAGAAACCAGTGACTGGAAGGAGATTCTATTCACACTTACATCTTTGGCTATACACCGCTGAAGTTTTCCTTTCTGTTCAAGCTGCAGGGAAATATAAGACACAAAATGAAACCTTCTATATAGGCTCCAATGTATAACCAAATCCAGCAAACAGCTAACAGCAGACAACTAAACATACTTACAAGCTCATCTTGTAGCCTCCCAGCAACCAATTCAGTCTCAAAGGACACTTGCTCTGCCTTTTTTTCCTCTAGGAAGTGGAGAAGACGAATGCAAGGCATTTTAAAGTAGATCTAATGCGTCAACTGCAACAGCATGCACTTGACTCTATGCTAATGCGCGATTGCATGCACCGAGACTTACCTTCTTCTCTCAATTGATCAAGATACAACTTAGCTAATCTGAGTTTTTTTTCTTGTGGAGTTTCATCGAATTCGTCCTCCTCCCCTTCTCTCTCGTTTTGCGCTGCAGTGCTGTTTGATGGAATCAAGCGTCATTAATTGAATACATCTGGTAATCGATGAACAGTGACTGTATAACCGTAAACATTTTATCTTACCTTTCTGTCTCAGAGTCACTGGAAATCTCTTCGTTGTGTCTGGAGTTCGGCTTCTTCGCCCGACTTTTACTATTGCTTCCCAGGTCTTCGTCGTTCTGCAAAAGTATAGCTATATTTTTTAAAGCAAGATAATACTGCTTCACGTTTGAGATCGTTAAACAACCGATTGACAGTTCAAAGTAAAACACCAAAAACCAAAATATAGACAAGCCAGGTGGCGGTTCTCACTGTGCTTGAGCTATACGTTACCGCTAATGCTTCCATTTACCTTGCGTTTAGACGTCGCTAAACTGTGTCCTTTCTTGGGAAGCGCCGAGTTCCCGATGTTCTTTATAAAGAACGTAGACGACATCATGAAACACAATAAGAGCCGAATATATTCAAAAGTTTACTGCTGAAATTATTTCAACAAGCGTTGGTCCCACATGTGTGCTTTTCAACCAAACTATGAACATAGGAAACACGCCTCTGGTCGCATACGTCGCTGATTGGTTGATACGCACCTATGAATTCTCCCCGCCTATAATTTGGGCCTCATGTCCCGCCTTTTGTTAAAACGCATACAAATGATTGGACAAGCAAGACTAAAACTCAAGATCTACATTTCTATTGGCTAGAGGTCGAATATATTTGAACAGGAAACGGGTACAGAGACAAATACTTCCCTCGAACATTGCGTGCCAACAAATTAGTTCCGTACATAATTGGAAAACGGAAAATCACAGTACACATACACGTTTTATACATTAGCAACGTATGCAGGCATATATAAACACATTATAGATATTTAACTAGTATTTAACGTGAAGATTTATTACGCACAATACAAAATCTAACTAATATCATGTCGAGGTCTATGTACTGCACTACTGCAGTACTACCACTTCCTTTACTACGCAGTATTTCCATGTACTGCGTGTCTTTTGTTCCTCAACGCGTATCTCTACTTAGCACCCCGAAGTCCAACCGATTTGCCAGGTGAGCTCACTATCAATACGCAGAAAAGAAAGATATGCAAATATGGATAAATAGGGAAGAGAGACCTTTTAGAAATGGGAAATAGAGTCCACTCAGAGCAAGGTGAGGTCTGGAAGGAGGGGCGGTGAGGTGCAGGGGGTGGAGGATGCTAAGTAACTTTTTATTCGAATTAGATTCAAACTAGACCATCTTTCTAGGTACGAGTGGAAAAACTGTGTGTTTAACTTTCAATCTCCTGGGAATGAAGGACGGATGTTTTTATCTGTTGTTTTCAGGCGTGTATGCTCATGCCACCCAAGAGGGAGACTGTTGCGGCCACCAACCCAACGCCAGTCAAAATGATGAAGATCGGCACAGACGCTCAGGACTTTGTGTGTGATCCGCTGGAGGACAAGTATAGATTCTCTGAATGCCCCAGCTACTCACCTTTCGCTCATCAAGAGGTTAAATCTTTGTTTTGCTCAGCAAAATATTTTTTCAGTGAAGTAAAATATCGTGGCGTTTTTTTTTTTAAATAACCCAAAACAACTCATTACTTTTGACTTGAGCAGAGCGAACCTGCCGCTTTTGAGGAGGAAGATGGAAGTCCAGGGATTCGAACCGACACGATTAGTCTCCTCATGAAAATAGAGCAGCTACAAGCACAGCTGAAATATGAACGCAGATGTCGGATTCTGGCCGAGAGAGAATTGCGAGAACTAAAAGGTGGGCCATGGTTCTTTTCGGCAATGGATGATGATGTTATTTATTAAGAAAAAATATTCATAGATAATTTAAATCAAATGCTAAAATGATTCATTAGGATTTTGCAACTCATTTTTTTGCAACTCTTTGAGCTGCATTCTTATTTATAAAAGGTGCTATATAAGTAAAGCTCATTATTACTACTCCATAAAAGTTATATAAGTGAGTTGATTGTTGGGTTATTATCTATAATAATACATAATATATTTACAGAGATGAACGGCCTTATGCTGCAGATGAGACATACAGCACATGAGCTGCGGGCAACTCTGGACCAAGTCCGTCAAGGGAACAGCGACGCTATTTCATCACAGGGTCTGGCAGAAGAAGAAATCTCCTTGGTTACAGATCCAGATGGAGAAATGAGAATACCGTACCACATAGCTGAGGTGAATGTCCATACAAACTTTTCTCCAACCACAATATCAATTTAAGATATTTTTATATGTCAATCCAGGAAACAAATGTAAACCAATATTTTCATTGTGTTGATCAATGTTGGCTAAGGATTCATCTCACAATGAAGTCCTGATAAAGGAAGGTGAAATAAAGATGTAGTTTGTTACTTATAAAGAAAACACTATAGCAGCGTTGGAGCGAACTGTTCTTCTCGTTCTCAGGAGGACAGTAACTTTCTATACCTCTCGGAGAGCCTGAGAGTGCCGAGGAATCTTTACGAGCGCATCTCTGAGATCACCGACTTCAGGAAGTACACGTCGGCCCTGCTGATGATGCTGTTCGACAGGGAGACCCTGGCCACGCACTCGCTGCAGGGCCGACGCACCAACGTCACCGGGGACGAGTGTCAGAAGCCCCAACTGCCCCCCGAGATCCTGAGCAGTATTATCGGTGCGTAGAACGTCGTGGTGTCTCCGTTTGTGAGATCGCTGCTGGCAAAAGTCGCTGGTATTTGTGATGTATATCCTTGTGTCTGACTTTTGTCTTTTCAGATCATGTGGGAGTCAAGTTCGCCGTGGATGGTAGCCAGATTAAAACTGCGATCCGAACGAAACTGAACAATGAGGACAAATTATTGAAAAAGAGGATGGGGATTAATAAACACGACAACAAAAATGTGTTTGGTCAAAGCTCTAGCTTTGAGCACAACTCTGAACAGAATGCCGAGGGGCAAAACACTGAAAATGATTAATCCCTCCTTATTAATAGTTTTATTTTTTTGTGTCTTGTTCACCAGTATTAAATAGCAGATGGCTATGTTAGTAGACTGTTTTTTTTGATGGATACATTTAGAATTTAAATAATGGTATTTAATTAATGTTTAGATTATAGCTCTTTATATATTGAATTTACAACTAATTATACAATGTCACAATTGTAGACATGCTGTTATTTGTAAGACGGTGTCTGGTTCGAAACCCACCCCATAGATATTGCATTCGTTAAAACAACGCGTTAGAATGCAGTTTTTGAAATGAACTATTTTTCCTAGCTATTGAAAAGTGTCAACTCATCAATGGTACTGTAATGGACATCACTGTGGACAGAGTATTTAGTAGTTTTGATTATTGTTAGATTTTATCTACTCAATACAATATCTTATCAGCCAAGTCTATGTAACTTATAGAAACGTCATTAACAATAGAGGGCTATCTATGTTTTCTAGCCACATGGGCATTGCATATAGACGGGTAGTACTGTGTTGCTGGAACAATTAAATGTCAGTACAAATAATGTGTTTGGAAATGTGTTTCAGTGCGTCCTCTGTCACACTGCGTGCACATTTGGTCTGTCTGGCTATCTCAAGGTCCAATAAACAGGTAATATATTTATATTCTATCAACAAATGGGCATGTGTGTTTTCTTGCTTCCAGCCATCATGAGATGCAATAGTGGGATCCTTGGTTTGGGTTGTGTTCCACCACTGACATACAACTGAAGGAACTATTGAGATTCATATCCTTTCAATCTGGAACCTTCCAACCCCATGAACTACAACCGGCAGACATAGCTTTGCTCATGGGGAGGGTTGCCTTAATCATCCTTAATGACTAAACGCAGCAAGTTTTGTTTGACCACATGCATTGTTGCACTCAAGCTGTGACACTATGTTACATTTTATGTTCAGGATGTATATATTTATTTGACATCCACATTGATACTTCAAAAGAGGTTCTTAGCAATTTCCAGACAAAATTTTTACAACCCAGGGTACATATTTAACACAAAGGTGACTCATCTGACCTGGAAGGAGCCACTGTGTCTCCAGGCTCTCCCAAAAAGGGAGACCTCGTGGAGACACGGCTTGTTTGAGTGCTTAATAAGATGGCATCTTCTTTAAACGCAGGCCACTTGAAAGCTCTTTTTGTTCCTCCTGGCCGTTGACTCACAGCACAATGCACTTTGTTCCTACAGTACACACTTCTACGTATGACACAGAAGTCATACGTAGAAGTATATAAGACCTTAGTTCTTTGTTTAGAAATTGTACCTTTTTGGTACTTTTAAGTGATTGGTTGAACTGATGAGCCAAGAATGGAATGGCAGCCAACCAGCTGATCCATGAATGACTCTGCACTATTGTCCATGTATGCCAAACTGATGAAATCAGCTGTGCCCTTTGAAGATCAGTTGCAAAAATATATATTTATGTTTGTATATAAAAAAAATGGCTACATTACATCTGTTTCTCATCTTCCCTGTCTCATCTTAGTTTCCCATTGATTTCTGAAGGCTTGTTTTCAAAAAGCCCACTTTTAGAAGACGTAGAACAAGCCTGCAGTTCCGGAGCCTGTGTACAGTCAGTACCACTGCTACCACATAAAGGACTGTGTGTGTGTGTGTGGGGGTGTTAAAGCTCAACTTTATTTTTCACATACAAACAAATCGTACGTGTACAACTAGAAGTGAAATGCTTACTTTTCCTGCTCCTCCGACGTGCTTAGATCAAGAAATTATACAATACACAATAATTATATATATAAGAGTGAACAGGTGAAATAAATACTAGTGTATAAATAAAATAGAGTATAATTAAATAAAAACACAGTATATATTGTGTTAGATGTGCGTGCGTGTGCCCTGTGAGGAAGGGCGGGCTGCAGAGAGAGGGTCTGTGGGTGTGATTTTGTACATGATTCTGTCTGCTGGGACTTGGCCCCACCCACCTCTCAGTCACCACAGCTGGCTCTGTGGTCTGACAGCACAACACCTACCTCTGGTGATGTGATCCCAAACCCAGTCCCCGGGAAGTGCATGTATGTGTGTGTGTGTGTGTGTGTGTGTCCTCCAGAGAGCTGCATTAGGAGTCTGGACAGATCCATTGGCCGGCTAGTCTTTAGGGAAACTACATGGGGCACAACCATAAGGGCGCACAGGTGGAAACCCAATGGTTTTAAAAGGATTCTTCCTTTTTTTTGTACTGGTTCTGGAATACTTAGGCCTACACGTCGCGTGATCAATTATTCAATTCATTTTTCTTCAGGAAAGTTGTCTGGTAAGTCTTTGTGTTCATTGTCTAATATGTGTCATTAGGAATCAAGAGAAAAGATAAGAGGCACACTTATCTTAGCCTTTAAACCGGGAAACTTCTTATCAGTTTAAGAAAAATGTAAGGCAAAACAAAATACAGAAATTGCTGAAATGATAGAAACACTAAGTTGTAATTAAGTTGTAATTAATTACAGCCATTCATTTTGTTACAGCATACTCAAGTCATTTTGCAACTTTCACACTTGTAGATTGTGGACTGGATAATGTAGCTTGATAATGTAAGGTCTGCATCAGAAAGTAAAGACATACATGCAGTTATGGTTAATAAATTGACTCAGCAAGTGCAGCAGCTGTGCTTAGTTTAGTGTTAGCTGGAAGGATTTTATCTGACCTGATTATGTTCTAAACTATAATGTTAATACATAACAAAATGTGTGCTAAATTATTCCCATCTTAAAAAATATGTCTGGACATAGACTGACATCACTTCACTCCAGACCAACAGCAATAAGACCAACAGCTTTGTAACAAAAAAGTTACAAAGCACAAGACAAAACTAAATCCGATTTGTTATCATGAAGAATCCTTAAGAACCTTTTAGCATATTCCACAACTGGAACATCATGAAAATCAGGACAGCCTTACATAATACGCATGAAAGTGTGCACATAGCAGTGGTACTGGGGGGATAAAACCTGTAAACACTGTGTGTGCCAATGGCTGTCCTCCAGAGGAGATTACTGACACACACAGCAACATGTCTGAGTGAGCAGACACATGTATTTAGGACAGAGCACGTGGTGCAGTCATATATTGGAACATGATTTAGATGTTCTGCTAAAATATGTTTGCAATCATAATGCATATTGCACAGAGATAATATGCAGAATCTGGGACTATCATAACAGTCATAAATAACACACAGACAGACGGGGGAGAAAAACAAACATAATCTGTAGGAACATTGTCATGGGATGGGATTCATGGTGTGGTTTATGGAGCAGAGCTCTGGTGGTTGGAGGTTGTGTCTTTGATGGCATTATGCAGGCTGACATTAAGCACATACTAATCAATGCAGCCATCGCCCTGCAGCTGGCCTAAAACAACCACTCTCATTATCTTTCATTTCAAAAGGGGGGGGGGGGGACAGATGCAGCCCGGACAGGTCGTCCTCTATGAATTATTCTTATTGATCACGTCCCCAGCTCTCCTCGAGGGGACATCATCCCGTTTCACATAGTCCCACGAATGAGGAACAGGGTACGGGGGATCAGTTCACTTCACCATTCCTTTAAAAAGATGGTTTCTAGTATGAAAGTAGTATAAACCCTTTCGAAGGAGAACTGCAGCACATATAGTATGTGTTGCAGTAACTGTACTGTACTTACAGCACATGACAGTACACTTACACTAGCTGGGAGTTACAGAATGGCTACAGAATGTGAAGTAGGCACTTTTTTAAACACATATAGAACCGCAAGACTGGTTGCACTTAGCCGGTGTGTTTGCCTGGATCAGATCCCTTGTATTATTAATCAAACAGAAGAGCACTTATTACACAACAATGTCATACTTGTTACCACACGGTCTGACTCATTTAAAAGAAATAATGGCAGCAAACAGTGTTATTATCAACAGTTGAACCCATTGTAGAATGTACAACGCCTCCAGGGCAAAAAAAATGATCAAGGCTCCCTGTCTCTCTTTTAGGACTGAAGAGGTCCGCCATGTGACCACTCAGGGATCTCTCTCTCCGGCTGCGAAAAGATGGAATACGCTGGAGGGCTCCGGACACTGTCTCTGTGAGCCATGGAGGAGGTTCACTTACTTCTGACCCCCGAGGTCAACAATGAAAGCACCACGCTGTGGACCCTGGGACCCTCAGCCGTCAGCAGACAGCTGGATCCCCCGCCCGGCGCCCAACCGCTCCTCAAGGACCTGTCCGGGATCTTCTTCATGGTCGCTCTGAACGTCCTGGCGCTCCTCGCCAACATCGCCGTGATCGTGGTCATCCTCAAAGCCCCCCACCTGCGCAAGTTTGCCTTCGTGTGCCACCTGTGCGTGGTGGACCTGCTGTGCGGCGTGCTGCTCATGCCCCTGGGCATCATGTGCAGCTCGCCCTACTTCTCCGGCCTGGTTTTCACCGTGCTGGAGTGCCAGATGTACGTCTTCCTCAACGTCCTCCTCATCGCCGCCTCCATCTTCACCATCACCGCCATCAGCGTGGAGCGCTACTACTACATCGTTCACCCCATGCGTTACGAGCTCAAGATGACCTGCAAACTGACCGCGGCCGTGGTGGCGCTGGTGTGGCTGGCCTCCGCCGCACTGGGACTGGCCACCGTGTTCGGGTGGCCGTCCTACAAAAGCCGGGGCAACATCAGCGCGGCCCGCTGCTCGCTCCACTGGAGCCACAGCGACCACCAGCGGGTCTTCTCGCTGCTGTTCTGTCTGACGTGCTTCTGCCTGCCCGCCGTGGTCATCTTCGCCGTCTACTGCAACGTGTACAAGGTGGCGCGCGTGGCCGCCCGGCAGCACGGCCCTCTGCCCTCGTGGACGACCGCCACTCAGATGAAGAGCCGCTCAGACTCCCTCAACAGCCAGACCACCATCATCACCACGCGCGACGCCCCTCGAAGGACGGCCAGGGACCGGCCTTTCGGAGGCAGTAAGGCCGCCCTCACCCTGGTGGTGATCGTCGGCCAGTTCCTGATCTGCTGGCTGCCTTACTTTGCCTTTCATCTCCACCTGAGCCTGGAAACCTCGTCCACCATCCGGGAAGACCTGGAGGACGCCGTCACCTGGCTGGCGTACTCCTCCTTCGCTTTGAACCCCTTCTTCTACGGGCTCCTGAACCGGCAGATCAGGGAGGAGCTGGACAAGCTGCGGCGCTGCTACTCGGCCCGGCCCACGGAGCTGTTCCTCTCCAGCCACGAGGCCTCCGGACACGAGAACTTCCTGCAGTTCCTCCATAAGACTAGCTGCACGGTGGACACCCGCACCAGCTTCACCGCATCCAGTCCCAGGTCCACACTGGACCAAACCCCGCAGCCCGGCGTCAGGATACCGGGGCAGATCCCAGAGGAGTTGAACTAGACATGAACCGAATACAACGGTTTATCGAGGAGGATATGATGCGCCCCAGCCAACAGCCAACTGGCTGTGCTATGTCAGATACATAGCATATGGAATATTGTAATATGTGCTCTTGTATTTTGAAAAATATATTTTGAATTTGTTTTTAAAATGATTAAAGGGTAATTATTGAGGAATATGATACAAAGGACATGCATACTATATGGGACCCTTTTTTTATATATATATATTTGCTACAAGATGTAAGTTTTATGGTGATTTGCTGTATTTTCTTTGTGTTCTTTTTTGTATAATAACGGGTAATATCACAGACTTGAAATGTAAATTATAATACAATTCATCGGTTAAACATAATGTGTTAACTGGCAAGTATTCTAGTTTACACATTATCCATAAGTGCTGGAGAACTTGTATTTTTACAAAATAGAAATATGGTAATGACAGCAAAATGTTTGTACTTATCTCAAAGCTCTGTTATATGTTGTATAATCATCATTGTTTTTGAACAAGGCTATTAGATAATCAATGCAATTAATCAGTTGCATTGATTATCTCATAATAGGAAAATGTTTCCGTTTATGAGTTGCCAGTGTCTATTTGCCATTCATGTACTTTAATTTGAATATGTTATTAATAAAAATGAACAAATCTGATGCAATCAGTCCAAACATTTGGCTTTGTATCCTTATAACCCCTTTCACTCCCTGTCTTTATATTCACTTTACCTTAAATGTACTGGCCATCTCATCAAGTAATCATCAGAAATTATCTTACCATTGAAAATTATTCATTCATTTTTGGCTTCATTTTAAGAAACAAACATCATGTTTTTGGCACGATCAAGTAATTGGTTTCTTCCAAGTTGTATGTTTTGTAAGCGATTCTTGGGGTGATCACTATATACCCTTTGGCTGGTGTTCATTTATAGAAAGTCTGTAACTGAAGCCACCAATGGCCTATGATTACATAAGAAGAAAAGGCCATTTCATAACAGCTCTTAGTGTTAGTCTCTAAAAGCCTCCTATTATGTGTCCACGGGCAGATTAGATGATGAACATCGCTAAACATTAGCAGATAAAGTAATCGCTGGGGATAATATAAAAAAAACCTAAATGCAATATGGTGTTCATGTTCCAGTAATTAAAAACTAATTAACTCTAACTCTTGTGTTGAAAAGATGTATAAAAAAATGAAAAACGTTTGTTGTGACGGATGTGCCAATCATGGACTACAAACAAAGGACACACTGAACTAGATCTACATTTCTATAACCGTGTGTTTAGTTTCATCAGTAACATAAATACATTAGAGGGATGGATGCATATGAAATAGCATCTGTTTTGAAAAGTCATGCCATCTGCCCTAGTTGTCATGGGAACATGTAAAACGTACAGGTAAAAGGTGTAACAAATAGAGAAGGCAGGACCATAAGGCATTCTTTTAACAGGCTGGAAAACAACATGTATTGAATTGTGAAATATATTGATATAACCTTAATCCGCTACATACTGTTAAAGGAACTTATTCAGTGGCACAGATGTGTAATGGAGAATGCTAGATCTATTCCGTGCTGTGTGAGAGACACTAAAAGCCAAGCAAATGTAAATATTCTTAAGCTCAATCTGGTCTCACGTTGTATACTCAAGCGCCAGCATGCATGCATGCATGCACACCACAACTCGGAATATAGGATTATAGGGAGTTAATATCGAATTACATAACTATAGTGCCACGAGAACAGGACTTTTGTGTACCCAAACATGTACCACACACAAGAAAAAAAACACCATTTGAGGATATAAGGTCGATTTATCTTCTCTTAACATCAAACCACCTACTTTGGGATGAAGAGATGAGAGCCCTTGTGTTCTTTTGGACTATTCTGTGCATTGCTTGATGCAGATACTGTTGGCCAACACAAGGTCAATGCAGTGTCAGGAGCTTATGTCACATGCTGTTAAGTGAATACCCAACAGCGTTTTTCATAATTACCTCATTAGAGTGAAGGACCTTACACCTGAAAGACTTATTTAGACTAGATTTATTCAAAAGGCCATGGACATAATAATTGTAGGCCTATTCAATGTGTAGATCAAACACAGTCCTAGCTGCTGGGGAGAAAATAAATAATGCACTCAATGGTGGTGCAAGGGATGTGTTACTCGGGCTGTTTGCCCAACGCCAACGCCGTGTCAAATCACCAAACAATGTCTTCCAAGAGGTTTGCTGTTTCTGCCGTCTGTTGACGTGCAGCTCGACTATATTCTCTGTGACCAGACAGGGTGGTATCAGAAAGGATGTGAGCCGACCAGACAGGATGTGATCAGACAGGATGTAAACCGACCAGACAGGATGGGATCAGACAGGATGTGAGCCTACCAGCCAGGATGTGATCAGACAGGATGTAAACCGACCAGACAGGATGGGATCAGACAGGATGTGAGCCGACCAGCCAGGATGTGATCAGATATGATGTGAGCCGACCAGACAGGATGTGATCAGATAGGATGTGAGCCGACCAGACACCATGTGATCAGACAGGATGTGAGCTGACCAGACGTCATGTGATCAGACAGGATGCGAGCCAACCAGACGGGATGTGAGCCGTCAAGATGGTATGTGAGCCCATCAGACACGATGCAATCAAAGGGCAGAGGTGTGATTGATGTCTCTGCCGTTCAGCTGCTTGACCACATTATTACATTATGCACACACACTTCAAAAGGAAGAACAAGAGGGTCCTGCATGAAGGGAGACGGGAGGAGCAGTCGCAGGGTGCATGCCCACCCCCAGATGAGGGAAAGGATTAAAGGATGGGTAAATACACAGAGTTTTAGTCCCTGTTGATGGCTGACTTCTGTTTCACTGGTGATTTTGGGGGGGGTTGTCATGTCATGATTTGGCATGATGCAACAGCTGGAGTAACAGGTGCAGAGCAGAAACAAGGAGGGATGTGCTCTGGTTCAGTTATTAAGGCTTTAATTGAAATGAGCTGTTCGGATGACGTTGAGCCTTTTTTGGTGTATGAATATAGTCCATATCCATTCCATTATTGTCTATTCACTTATGAAATGGAGATATGGGTCATAACGGGGTGGGACGGTCAAGTCATTTCTGAATGTGTGTGGGTGTGTACACTATGCTTTCTATTACTATTCACTATTAAGTCATTTGGTAGTGTTAGGCATCCTACTCGGTGATGCCTACATAATAGACTGTGGACATTGGGGTTCAAACCAAGAACCTTTCGGGTGGGAGTCAAACACCCTAATCACAAGTCTATCCTGGAACCAGTTTTCTGTTTTTGTCTTTCTCACCCCTGCAGGTCACTCTGCTGTTTTTTTCCCTCCCCCTTGCTCTCTCTCTCTCTCTCTCTCTCACACACACACACACACACACACACACACACACACACACACACACACACACACA
>JAOPJO010000025.1:7515063-7527759 GCA_027123675.1 Molva macrophthalma | reverse complement strand
AGAGAGAGAGAGAGAGAGAGAGAGAGAGAGAGAGAGAGCGAGAGAGAGAGAGAGTGTGTGTGTGTGTGTGTGTGTGTGGACACAGTGTGTCTGTGTCCGTGCTTTCCTGCAGTGGCTATTACGACTGCACAGAGCCACCCTTCTGGCTGTTATTCATACCCTGGGAGGAGGCAGGGCCACTCCTTCAACACAGAGAGGAGTGCTCCACACATGGTAGACAATCTGCGAATACCTCCCAAGGCGCCATAAGCTTCCTAAAATAGCCCCAGTGCTCTGGCCACCGACACACAACACACTCCCACAGCTCCACCCTGTGCACACATTACAGAATGAGGCCCACAGAGCTGCTGAAGAACTAAGACAACTGTGGATTACCATTCTGTTAGTATTGTCCGCATCATTTCATTTCGTTCACGGGGTCGTGGCAGGAAGCATGATGCGGGGGGAGGATTCGGAGGAAGTGGAGATCGATTTGAGCGACTCAGACGCCGGCACCGAGGAGGACTTTGAGGGGCGAGACGGGCCGCTCTGGAGGGCCCCGGTGGTGCTGGAGGACGAAGACAACATCCACACGAGTAACCTGGTGGAGATCAGCGACACCAGGCCCCTGATCAATGCCAGAGACCCACGAGGGATCAACGAGTGTCTTCAGGTGCTTCTGTCACCAAGTATCATCTCACAGTTCTGATTTTACGTTAATAATCAAATAACTAATACTATTTAGATTAACCATCGAATGGCAACTAATGGTCTGATGGCAGATGAGCTCAATTTTGAATGAACGGGGCGTTTCACTTTTCTTTGTTGGTTGCCTGAGGAGGGGATCTGTAAGCGCGTAGCTGGCAAACACAAACTCGGCCAGCAGTATTCAACTGTAAATAAGTGGCTGTACAGGTTTCAAATCAACATCGTGTAGACTGTACACTGTAGAAATACCCCTGTTGAAATCCACTTCTGAAAGTTTCATCTACTCACTCCAATGGGTTTCTGTTTGGTGGGATATCTCGGAAACCAAACAGGAAACAAGGCATAACTCCGCCCCTTTCAGTTTTTGGTTTCCAGCCCAGGCTGTCTCTCCCCAGAATGTCCGCCATAACATAGTAGGACTGCCGGGTCCCAGATTACTCCCGCAGCCCAGGTGCAGCTGAATGTATGGTTCCGGATGGCGAGCACCACCCATTCTCTTGCTTTTCTGACCGATGTTTCTCTTCTCCAAGGTGACATTTGAGGACGTGATCGCGGAGCCGGTGTCGGCCCGCAGCACAGACAAGGTGTGGTTCTGGAGCAACGCCCTGTTCGAGGTGTGCCGGATCTGGGTGTACAGGGTGGTCAGCCTGCTGCTGGCCCTGCCCATGGCCGTCCTCTCGGGCGTGCTCTTCGCCGTGCTCAGCTGCTTCCATATCTGGTGGGTTCCGGACAAGATAATCATTGATCCATTGGTTGATTGATTCTCTATGAGATTTTTTATTTGACACCTTTTTTGTGTGTGTGTGTGTGTGTATGTGTGCGTGTGTGCGTGCGTGCGTGCGTGCGTGTGTGTGTGTGTGTGTGTGTGTGTGCGTGTTTGTGCATGTGTGCATATGTGTGTGTGTGTCTGTGTGCGTGCGTGCGTGCGTGTGTGTGTGTGTGTGTGTGTGTGCGTCCACCATGCGTTCCTCTCCCACCAGGATGGTCCAGCCCTGCACGCGGTGCACGCTCACCGGAACCTACTGGCTGCAGAGCCTGTGGGCCGTGGTGCTGGAGGTGGTCGCACGGCCCCTGCTCACCAGCGCCGGGAGATGCTGCGGGGGCTTCAGCGTCCACCTGGCGGACGAGTGAGCTCCACGTGGACAGCGAAGCGCCATGTTTCAGCCGGCCTGGGCCGACGGATGTATAGGCCACGACATGACATCTGCCCACATCCCCTCTGGCACCACTCCTTTGTTGTGATGTCAATGGTGGTGGTTGAGGTTAAGGATTTGTACGGATGGATGGACGGAATTGGGCGTGTCTCCAATTCACTGAACTTGGTGGTTGTACAGATAGCAGGAAGAGGTGTGGGCAATATCATTTTTTGAATGGTTTTGGCTCCTCAGTGGTTTTAGCTTGTGACCCATGATTGGGATGAAGCCCTGGAGCCGTGTGATGCTTCTCGTTCAGTTTACCTGGTGTGTTGAGCTGCCGTAGACCCATTCTCATTGGATGTTTTGAGTTTATCCTACAAAAGAGGCATATGTTTATTTAAGTTGATATTATATCTGTGGTCAAATTACTTGTAGTTTCATACATCTTGACTAAAACATTTTTGACACCGTTTGATTTCAATGTGATTTTACTTATTATTGCTGAAATATTGGGAGACAAATTTCAATTAGACCCACAAACGCACACACTTTTTTGTGTGTTGTTATTGTAACTCGCTATCACTGTTATCAGTCATTCAGCACACCATCTTGTTGTATTGTCATTGCATTATTGTCGTCTTACAAATATTGTCACATATCATGTTAAATATTACATGAATTCACTTTTAGTTTTTTATTTGAAGTACTTTTTTTTTAATATTGTAAAGATGCAAATACGTCTATGATATAACATAAAATTATGAAATGTATAAGTGGCATTGACTACTTTAGGACATTTCAAAAACAGAACACGACACCTGTCACGTTGGGTCTGACTGGAAAACAGTGCATTAATTTAGTCTGCTCAACAGCGCCTCTTCAGGTCACAATTTGAATGTCCGCATGCAGTGAACATAAAGGAGTGGCCTTTATAAATAGCACGGTACACAGCACTAATGTACTGATTTAGTATGTCAAGTGAAGTGCAACATGAACCTATCCGCCCCTATAGGTTGCTATCCCGGTGTTATCTATACGACCTATTTCAGACCTTTATATAGACTTAAGATTTAAACGTAAATTTCGTTCTAAGACGTTAAGTTTATGTGTAAATGCATTCATCCCTTTGATGTCTCATAGGTCTTCACAGGCCCATATTTAGTTGGATTAGAATGCACTCCTTGACCCCAAGCCTACAGCAGCTCCATCTACTCTTGTCACCGGTGGCAGACATTTTGGATCTAACTACATGAGGCATTCGATTCTAACATAGAGCTATATACATAGACGCCACATTTGCAAAGGCTGGGGGAGTAAACGGGAGCTGCGGTTTATCTGCACAAAAAGCACTGTAACGTTTACATTTCTCGACTGATTTCAATTACTCATTTTATTCGTGTTTATGATCATATAATAATAACATAATAATAATAGAAAATATATATTTAATATGAGTTAATATGACTATAAAAATGACCCATTGAAATCGTTTGAGAAATGCAGCAACAGGTCGAAGCAGTAAATGCGGTGTTTATGTATATATGTCGGAATTATAAATTGACTTGTAATTGATAATTAACGTCACATCTGATTGTAAAATAGGGGCTCTTCAACACCCCCGACATCCCAAGAAAAAAAGGCCACGAAAGATGACTTTAGGAAATGGGAAAGCAATGTCCAATAGGCAACCAACCAATCAAATCAAATTCTTGGACCAAGAAATAAAAGAATAGTGTAATGAATGACGTTATGTAAATAGAAGGACACAATTTAACAAAGTGCAGATATTGTAGCCTGAGCTACATATCATAAAGCAGAAAGTATATCGGAGAACGTTAGGATTGTAGAAATAATATGCATGCATTGTGTTGATATTGAAAATGATCATGTAACCTTTAGAGAAGTTATGTTAGAACTATATTTTATTTGTGCATAACTTGAAAAAATTAAATAACTGTGGAAAAGTGTGGACAAGTATGCCTCTGGGAAAGTGTTGTGGTGTGGGTAAAACAATTGAAAAAGTGGATTGCATACTGAAATAATCAATAGTATCATTAAAGATAACACAGGGACTCTGCAATAATAGTAGCTTCACCATCCACATGAAACCAGCCCTTTTGAATGGTTATCTGTTGATCTATCAATCAACTTACATGTAAGTTGATTTACTTATTCATATATGTATTTATTCCTAATACACAAATGTATCAGGCATAAGGCTTGGAATCGTTATAATTTTTATACTCACCAATCAATGTACACTTCTCAAAACTAAAACTTAAAAAACGGTTTGTCGTACCAAAATAATACCTAGTACTTTTTTAAGTATATGTTGTTGTTGATCATGCAGTGGAGAAAACAATATTTTCAGAATGCAATGTAATATTCTGGAGATGGATCTCACTTTTTGAATACACAAATGCAATTAATACCCCCTACTCCCTGTAAGACCAAAAACAAAACAACAAAAGCAGTTGCCGTGCTTACTACAGTCAAGATTAGATCTAGGTCTAAGCAGCCTACAAGCTGTCCCTGTCCCGATGCCTAATGTCTGGGACTCTGTAGACATCAACATAGCTCTGACTGTAATCAGCTGATCTGTGCTGGGACTCCCGTGCTGGATGTGTGCGTGAGGCTCCTCTGGCTGCTGGCGTTCTTCATCACGAAGGTGGTGCTGGCCCGGGGGCTGAACCGCCGTCCGCAGCCACCAGAGGTCGCTCTCAGGTACCTCCCCGAGCAACAGCGCATACAACGTAGCATATCACGAAACAGGTGGCCGGCAAAGAACATGTAGATCCAGGGGTTGCAGCAACTGTTGAGGCTGGCCAACAGCATGGCGATGATGAAGGCCGTGTCTGAATAGGGGGCAAGGGTCAAATTGGTGTTAATGGTGACACACTGTTCACATCACTGATCTAAGCATCTTCAGTGTCAAAGCTCAAAGGTCAGCTCGGCTGTCAATCTAACATCAATCAAGATTGGATGACATTCATCAAATGCTGCACTGTTGCACGGGCATACAACACAGTTAGAACTATGAAACTATTCAGTGTAGAAGGGCTAATGTTTTTCCACTATCTCCATCTGATTGGAGTACGGAGGCCCTGGAGACAGGCGGTGTCCATTCCATGTTATAGCTGGACATATTCCAGATCCACGTCCTTAGAATCTATCTGCACAAATAAAAAGGATAGGGTGTCTCGCTGTGGTTTTCCTTGTGTATAATATATTGAAGGGAATGCATTACTGTGAAACGTACAGGATACGGACCCGCTATGGTAGTAAAAACACACGACTGGGTTGTATCACAAGTCTGGAGCGTGATGAGGAGGCGGTGGGGAAAAGCCATCCACAACAGTTTTGAATACAGCCGTTGAATAATTACAAATGTCCACGTCAATAAGGTAGCATTTGATTTCAGTGTGCTATTATTTAAAATATTTTTAGCAAAATGCACGGCATTCACTTTTTTATATTAACTTGGTAACATCTGCCGGAATAAAAACGAAATGGTCTACCTTTGCTTTAATGTTTTTAAGTGTTGTGAGAGTTGTATTGTCTACTTTTCATAGGAGGTATATGAACATCAAGAGCCTTGTCTTATTTCTTTAAGAGGATACCAGGAATGCCAATTTTTTCAGAACTCGTTGCCTTCCACTTAAAGGGGCGAGCCCTTAAGATAAGAGGGGACATTATCTGGTGGATTTATGTGGTTGGGGGGAAATGGCCTTTAAGACCTCTTTGATGTGCTTGTTTTTCTGCAGGCCTCCTTGTGCAAATTATGACTTAAGTGATGGGATTGTACACAATTAGTTTGTGATCTTATATAATACATGTAAACATGTGTTTCTTAAACCTACTGTGGATAATCTATGCAGTGCACATAAGGAAGATTTATTGCAAATATGCTGATGAAAATAACTCAAACACATCCACATGTGAATTTGTATTTGTGTTGGCTCTGGTTTCAGAGCCAACACACACATTAGAAACACTGTCCATTTGGTTGTCAATGCTTTAATAATAAGTATATGAATAGTGTTGTTGTTTAGACTGTATTCAAGTTTGATTTTATTAGATTCCAATGCCATCTGGATTTGAGTTGGGGGCTGGATATAGTGGTGAGGGTGTTTTGACACGCAGCCCAATTGGTTTCGGTTCGAAACCAAATGTCCACTGTCTCCCTGTAGGGCATAATGGAGCAAGTTGCATACCCTTTCTTAACGATAAAAGTAAAAGCTAAATAATAAAGCAATAGGTCTGCACAGAAACGAAACAACAAAAGGTGTGCTGTAGCGAAGTAGGCTACCTTCTCGTGGCGCAGCGGGGTCCCACGCGGACCACATCTGCACAAAGAAGAACGGCGTCCAGCACACAATGTAGGCGACCACTATGACGAACGTCATTTTCACGGTGCGAATCCTAGCCTTGGAAATTAGTCTAACGCTGCTGACCCGAGACAGGAGGACAGTGTCCTTGTGCCCCCGCGGATTTAACGGCGTACACTGTCCTCCTCTGAGAGTTTTCAACCTGAAATTCTGCCATATTTTAAAGGTGATCAAGCCATAGCAGATGCTTAGGATGGCGACCGGAATGATGTAAATGGCGAGACTCATCCACGTGATGTACGCCTTGGCGCCCCACGGCTGCACGAAGTCCCCCCAGCAGTCGTGCACCCCTTCTCCCACTTCCCGCAGGGAGAAGATGTAGACCTGAGGGGTGCTGAACGCCAGGCTGAGGGTCCACGAGGTCACGATATGGAAGCGGTGTCTTCCGGTGCGCAAAGAGCGCAGTGGCTGGCATATGGCTAAACACCTGTCTATAGACATTAGCACCAGCATGTAGGTGGACGCGAACATGCCGACCACCTGCAGGTATTTGATCAACCTGCACAGAACATCCGGTCCATAGAAGCGGAAGGTGATGTCCCAGATAAGTTGAGGCAGGACCTGAAAGACTGCGACCACCAGGTCGGCGATGCTCAAATGCTTCATGAAGTAATACATCCGAGACGCGCGGTGTTTGCTGTTGTGGATGCCTAACAGCACGCACAGGTTTCCGACCACAGCCAAGAAGAGCACCAAGAACAGAACGGTCACTTCCACTTTGGCCACTTCTTCGTTTCGCTTTAAGGGATTCCATGTTTTGTTTCCCGAATCGGTGTGGTTTTTACGGCTTGAGTTGCTCCACGAAACATTTATGAGCCACATTCCTTGCTCCCGTGGAAAGTCATCCATGATCGTGCGTAAAAGCGCCACTTCGGCGCACGCAAAAGTCAAGTCACATCACAAACCCAAATGACCAGTTTAGGCTTCGGTCCTCAATGCCTCGTATCCAATGGAATGAAACCACGCACCTACTGACTAAAGGTTAAAACACAAAACGTTGTAAACGCGTGAATGTAATTTATAACATACGGTAAAGTTCGAATAACCTTACGTTAAAACAACGAAAAAAATCCTTTCAAATTCGATTCATAACATAAAAGCAGCCATCACCACCTGCGCCGTTCAAGCATTCTGCAGACGCATTTGCTCCAACTATTGCGCATTCATACCAATTTGAGTTCACATTTCCCACCCCCAACCCAACCCCTCCCCTCAACTAAATGTAGACTATCCCATAATCCCAACAAAGCCTGCACGGGAACACTGGCTAGAGGAAACACACAAACGATGAAACCACATTTATTTTAAAACTAAGTTTGTTTTTTATTGTTCATCACATGCTTCTATAATATCATATTGGAAATTATTCTCTTTTTACACATTTTTTGATGAGCAAGCAGGGGTTAGGCAGCTTACTCAACCTTTTGGCTGGGAGTCAACCACCCGAATCCTGCCCTCCTCTACATTGTATGAAAGGGGCTCATCTGTGCTTGAGGAACATGTTCTCATCCACAGTCCAGAGACTGTATTGCTGTTACGCTATCAGCCTGTTCAATGTCACCAGCTAGGTACTTGATGGCTGAACAGGCCTACTGCAAAGCTTTGACTTGCTCAGTTGATGCTCTCAAACCTCTCAGCTAGGCCTATATAATGTGAGCTGTGTGCTCTGCATGTGTGGGTCACACATTTTGTGTTAGCGCCATTACCCTAACCCCCTTACTTTTTTTTACACTAACCACTATGTGAATGCTATTCTTAATACAGCATGAACTAATCTTAATTAATGTATCCTTATAGCAGTTGTGAAGTATTCTGCTTCTCAATACGAATACTAATTACTAACTACTACTTAATTCATCTGGAAAGTAATGGAATAGGGAAGTCCGGGGGAGGATCCCCCCAGAGCCCCCCTACAGAGGTCCTAGCGGCGCTTTGTCAGTGTCACTGTATCGGATGGATCATTCTAACAGCTGGTTTAGGTAACAGCATTCCTGTTGTCTGTTGTGGGCTGCTTTCCCCAGCTGTAAACCTTCTTATGTTTACAGATTGGTTCTATTTTAGTTTATTATTGCATTGTTGCATATCTTTTGATGCTGCTCACCCCCTTTTCTGAACTACAGAACAACAGAGAATGTTGTTCTGTAGTCCAGATTGGCCTACAGAGGGATACATCTCCCCATCGTCTCACCAACATCGTCTCAATGTCTCACCCATCGTTCTTCCCCGGTCACAACGCCCTTATAGACTGCATTGTGCTCCTCTTCCTGAACACAAATACGTTGAAATGAAACGAATAAGGTTGGAAGGGCTGAAGCGCTTGCCTGTCGTTGCCCATTTGCTTCACCACTGGGATGCACTCAGTTACTATACTAATGGCTTCTAATGAGTTGTTCACGTGACATATCAGTTCATTCAATTCGTATTGTGTACACATAAACATACATCCAATAGCAACTCCTATTGCAATCAATAGGCAACTGCAAGACTAAGAGGTCATAAGTAAATAGGCATCTGGTTTTTGGTGGTCCTTCAGCAGGTATTGAAGCAGGTTTTCTACACGTATGGCTTCTGTTATTAATGGTGGTACCGGCTAATTTTAAGGAAAAAAATTGCCTGTTGCATATTGCAATTCATTGTTTGCATAATGTATCTGTAGTTTTAAAGTTGAGTGAAAACCAGTGAATGTACTTAGTATGGTTTAGTCGAATCCACTGGAAAATTGTCAGATTGTTAATAAAAATGTAATTTCAGCTGAGATTCTGGATCCCATTTGCATAACTTTTTATAGATATTTTGTTCCACAACATTATAAATAGAATGCTTTATGAATTAAGATGGATAACAAGTCAGGAAGTCATTTAAATAAAGATAAGAAGCTCAGCCTATCAAGACTCCTGGATAATAAGCAGCCTGATTCTTTCAATGTGTTCACATTTAGCACTAATCACCCTCAGTACCCCAGGGAAATCTAGTCCCAAGCAGTGTCACAGAACGGTTCCATAACACATGGGACAATACCATGTGTTATGGTTACATGATGGGAAGATGCTCTGATTTAAGCATTTGGCTTTGGTGAGGATGTGTACTGTTATGGTGAGGACGTCTTCTGTTATGGTGAGGATGTGTACTGTTATGGTGAGGATGTGTACTGTTATGGTGAGGACGTCTACTGTTAAGGTGGGATGTCAACTGTTATGGTGAGGATGTCAACTGTTATGGTGAGGATGTCTGGTGTTACGGTGAGGATGTCTGCTGTTATGGTGAGGATGTCAACTGTTATGCTGAGGATGTCTACTGTTATGGTGAGGATGTGTACTGTTATGGTGAGGATGTGTACTGTTATGGTGAGGACGTCTACTGTTAAGGTGGGGTGTCAACTGTTATGGTGAGGATGTCTGCTGTTATGGTGAGGATGTCTGCTGTTATGGTGGGGGTGTTCGTTGATGCAAGCTGTTTTGAGCGGGTTCTTCAGAGGACCTCTGCAGCTGATGGGGAACACATGGACTGTGATGAGAGAAGAGCACCAGGAAAACACAGGGGAGGTTGACACTGACTTTACAGCCTTTTGACAAGCACGTCCATTCAGCCGGTCACTACACACACACACACACGCGCGCACATACACACACGCATGCAATCACATTTGCCCACACACACACACACACACACACACACACATACACGTACCTACGCACGTCTCACACACACATACCTCCCTCGGTTCTGAGCGCTGATGTGTGTGTGTGTGTGTGTGTGTGTGTGTGTGTGGAGGGGGGACGGGCATGGTTGTGTTTGATGCTATGAGTTGGAATTTTAGTCTTTATGAGTTATGAGCTAGGAGAGTTGTGAAAACAAGCTCCCATTATCTAAGAAATAGGTTTATGATGACTTCAGACTTCAACAACGTTCAAAAGCGCAACGGGATGGTATCACACGGGGCTATTGCTATGCTTCTTCCACTCTTCCCACATTCTAACGAAACAAGAACGCTTGAAGCAATCCCCATATACGGAACTGAATAGATCCAGGCATCACCCAAAATAGCAGTTGTGTTTAAAACCTTCTACCACGACTAATTATTTTGTAAACACAACATCCTGTTCCGTATTATACCAAAATATGTAATGTAATACGATACACTAACTCAGTTAGAGGCTAAACTTCGAAGTAAAATTTTGAGTCAAATAGACTATTGGCAATACCATGGAGTCCATTATTGTGTATTCACAGCGACTTCCATGGAAAATGTGGGTTTGATAGTGGACATGCTTCGAGGCCCCCACCAATTAGCTGTGTTTACCCATTAATAAATCCCATAGTCCCATAGTCCCATTAATAACACCCGTAATACCTTTGAATTGTACATCCATAAAGGCACATTTATATAATATATTATGCTGATTCATGCGAAGAGAACATTCCTATCCTTTCACAAACCAGTGGCCGCACAATAATCAAGAGAAAGTAACATAAGCACACTTTGCTTGCTTTGATATGTAAAGAGCACTTATTGGATTTCATGGCTGAGCAACTTGACTAAATCCTTTCAAAGCGAAACTGTGTTTTACTGAATGTAATTATGTTCCACATTCATGCCATTGAACTGGATTACAACATTCAAAGATTAACTGATTAGTTATTTCAGTGAGAGAAGCAAACACGCATGCACGCAGACACGCATGCACGCACCCTGACACGCACACACACACACACACACACACACACACACACACACACACACACACACACACACCTTTCACCTTAAAGGGATACGCTGAGATATCTGTACATTTTCCTTTGCCTGTCATGCCCAGATTCAGATGAGTTGCTGAATTCCAAATTCATCATTGTGGTTCCAGAATGGGAGTTTGCTGGATTAGCATTTGCTTTCCATTAGTCCCTTTCCATTGACTTGCTGAGCAACAGCAGCCTAGCTCCTGTTCATGTGAGGGTAATACACTATGAATTACTTTCCAAGGATTCCGAAATTAGTTGCTTATTCAAAACAACTGCCGGTAACAAGACAACAAGATTGCAGTTTGTCTTCAAACACACAGATAATATTCGACGCTGTGATTATAACGCTACCTGTGATACGTCGCTGGTGCAATTATATAATCAGCAGTGCATCACAAGTAGCCTCATAATCACAGCGCAGAAATGAGTGCTGAATTATCTGTGTGTTTGTATACCAACTACAATCGTGTTGTGTTGTTACTAGCACTCTTTTTGAATATGCAACAATTCAGAACACATTGGACATTTTTGGAAAGTAATTCAAAGTGTATTCCCCTCACATGAACAGGAGCTAGGCTACAGCTACTCTGCAAGTCAATGGAAGCGGTTAACAGAAAGCAAATGCTAACCCAGTGAACTCCCCTTCTGGACACACAAGGATGCATGGAAGTAAACAACTCGTCTTTATCTTGTTAAGACAGGCCAACGCCAATTTACAGATATCTCGGCATTTCTCTTTTACCTCAAATGTAGAATGATATAGGGGACCAGAGTATCTTTATATATATGTATATATTTATGTCCCCATCATGTGTATTGTCTGACACTGTAGCCACACACACACGGGTCAAGGTAGAAATGGAACATAACAAGCCCATGTGTTGCCCTTCCAGGATAAGCCATCAGGCCCACCATGGGGCTTAACCTGAAGCATGTGTGTTGCAGCAGGATGAAAGGTCATGCGCAGGAGTCATATCAACGGGACTGACACTGGGTTTGTAACCGCTAACCAAAAACAATCCTATATATTTATTTTTCCCCTCTCTCTGATATAATTCCTTTACAATTTATGATAGCTTCTGCATTTGCCTAGTTCCATTTATTCTTTTCCAGGTATTTTTAATATTGATGTGTTATATATATCAAAATGGACCACATCAGAATGTCAATGTTGCACCTAACAGTCTCCTTGTAGTGTATAAATTGATCGGAGGTTTCGTGTTATGTTTTATCTGAAAACAGCTTGAGGTGATCTATGGATTATTCGGTCCAAGACATGTTTTTGAGCCAGAACGCTACCCTATACAGCAAGAAGTGCAGGCGTGACTTATGAGACACCAAGACAAGGGCTCTGTAGACCTGTAAAGTTTACTGCTATGTCAAACTCTATAACCACCTCAGAGCAGTTTGTTGGCCTCACCCGTTCTCAATGTACAGTAGAGTGCATGAGTTCAATAGCAAGTTCCGCCACAGGGTCTGTGGATCCTGTCTTGTGTTTACATTGTGGTCTGGGCCCAGATTGGCAGTGTGGGAAAGGGAAGGATCGGGCCCTCAGAGCCCAGAGGGACGCGTGGGCATGTGTAAATAATTTAGAAGTGGAGATGCAGATCATCCAGGGGCCACATCGGAGCAGTGGCCCCTTGCTGTCTTATTCTGTTCTGTTCTTTCTGTTCTTTCTCTCTCTTTCTCTCTCTCTCTCTCTCTCTCTCTCTCTCTCTCTCTCTCTCTCTCTCTCTCTCTCTCTCTCT
>JAOPJO010000025.1:7365342-7377131 GCA_027123675.1 Molva macrophthalma | reverse complement strand
CCCCGTCTGATACATTTCCTGCTGTCATCTGGTCCGCCCCCCTCCCCACTCCGAGGGATCTGAGTCTGAGCTCTCAGAGTGACCTGTACAGTGCACCTCCGGTGGAACACGTTATTGATTGATTTTTTTCGTTTGGTCTACTGTTTGCATGACCTGGTGGAATTAATATGTTTACATGAACAACGATCAGTTATTATTAAGACACACACGCACACACGCACACGCACACATGCTACTTATTACTCTGTTGTATTGATTGAAAATGATGTAATACTGTAATTCTGAACTATATAATGTGAAGTGAGTTATACCAGAAGTAATGTTGTTGATACATGAAGGAAAACGAAAAAAAAACTAAAGGGATAAGAAGGAGCACGGCTGGACTACCTTTTAAACACCTCTGCATTGATTATGACGGGAGCGTTAGCCTCCCCTCAAATACCTGATGTCTTGTACTGTGTTAGTTAACACCTTTTGTTCTTCTCGTTCATTCTGTAGTTACGTTTTTATGTTGCACCACTTGCATTCTTTTAAACCACAATCTTTCATCCGATCACTGAGGATCACAGAGGAATAGCAGGGGTGAGAGCAGAGAACAGGTGTAGCTCTTTATGGTAGGCATGCCAGTGCCCATAATTAACGTCATGAGATACACCTGTTTGCCCCTAAACCTCTGTGATAAAGGCCTATAGGGCTTGTACATCAGAATTCATCATCAGATTTTTTGTTTGCTATACTCCGCCATTTTGTGATGACTCGAGAGAGAGTTGTGGTACTGTAAAATCCTAAATCAATGCAAATATACCATAACCTAGGCTAATCCCTTTGTTTTGCCACGTCTCGCATGAGAAACACTGGGGCAGTTTCAAACACAACAATGTCTTCCCATAATGACAAATAATTTAACGATTAATTACTAAACAACGACCACAACACCATTACTACCAATACCATTCCTTTGCTCCTATACTTCCAAAATGGAGGCGGTCTTTGCGATGTGACGTCATGATGTACAAGCCCTTTATAGTGTTTATACTTAGACAGTAGGGTCGGCCCGTGCTCAGTCTTGTGGTGGATCATACCATTCAGAACAAATAAGGCCACGATTGTTAATGACCAATATCAATCGAGACACGCGGTGACACTCACGTCGTACCTGTACCGTATGGGTATAAAGTTAACGAGGAGCACCGACTCATTCATTGGTTTGGTTCAATTTTGTACCTCTCCCATTGGCCTGTCACAGAGTCAAGTCATCAGACCTATAATCATACGGAGGAAATGGAGGACGATCACTCTGGGTTTCCATGACTGTAATCTCGAAAGATATGCAATTGTGCATGAAGGGCTTTGTGTTACATGTAAAATAGTTAGATGGTTGATGTTAATGACTTTGTTTAGTAATGACTTTACGTTTAACCTAATCTGGGGAATTAGAATTTTCCCTTGGCTGTTTTTTTAAAGACGTTTATTTGAACCATTCAAACACATCCAGTGCATAAAGAAACACGTGTATATTATATATATATAAATATACATATATATTGTATATCCTTTTTTGTAAAAGCTGTTTTGAGCTCAAATGTATGGATGCAGTGCATCATGGGACATTGATCAACATGCAAGAAGATTTGTACCCACAAAGACATGAATGCAGGGAATGAAATAAAACTTCTTGTCTATGCATTTGCTCTCTCGATTTCTACTTTTTTACATATGGTTCGTTTTTCTGTAGCGTTTATGTGGCTTATATCCTTAGAGCTAGGGTAGGCAACTTTGGAGAACCATCCAGAGTAAACTCGATTTTGGAATTATCCAACCGAAAAGGTCACATCCCTCCCTTTAGGCCAACCTCTTAAACCACTCCCCCAAAACACTGGACTAGCTTGCAAGCTTTAGCGATAGGTCTGCCAAGCCTTGTGGAAGACTTTGGTTATGTGCAACGACAGCATGGGTAGAGTGCATGCGGTTAGGTAGGTAGACAGACAGGTAGGACATGCAGTGATATCATTCAGGCTGAATTAAATGAGTAGACAGGCTTATTACAGGCCTTGGACAGCCACAGATAGCGTTTTTCTTTATTTTGGTCAGATTATTTGATTTATTGATTGCTGTCGGGATGTAAAGAGTATTTCAGCAAATATGACAACAAATGCTTCTAAAATATATCGCCTACCCTAGCCTTAATTGGAATAATTATCTATGATGATGAAAGTATGATTTCATGAATGAAGTGTTCTACTGTATCTCCAACCTGTGAACCTGAAGAAAATTAGTGCAGGAACACTTTTTTTGAAATGCCTATTTGTTTTTGATCAGACATAATCAAGAAAGTCCTTATATTTGTTTCTTCCAGTAATTGAGTAAATTAGAATGTAATGAGTAATTGTTAATTTAATATGAAATAATACCGATAGAAAATTATATAAATAATGAATTATTGAAAATGTGTGTAATTTATATATATTTCAGAGCGTACGCAAATAGTATACGTATACTTCCAATGTAGAGCAATTTGTCAAACGTTAGCATGTGCATCTTGACCTAGTTAGAAAAATATGAATAAGGGCTACTCTGCCATCTAGTGGTGAAACAAAGTAACAATAATGGGCCTAAACAGAACTTGCAAAAGGCCTTTTGTGTAGTTTATCTGTGCCTTACGTATTTAAATAATATGATGAATATAATAATATTCATAAAGGCCATCTATTATGTGTGCATTTTTTTGTTTTGGTCATCAGGGCAGGATAATTTCGAGGCTGATTTTACATTGGCCTATCTGAATTCACAGAGGTCCCTTTGGATAAGAAACTAAATTAATAAAAAGCAATTAGTTGGGTTCCTAATAAATTAGTTTGAAACTCTACTTAGTCATATCTCAGGTTACTGGTGGGCATAATAAATCCATTAACTTTTGTCCCACTTGTAAACCATCCTTTGGTCAATCCTCAATCAAGGGTGCTCAGATGTGCAACTCTTCTTTGTTGGGCCACTTAATATTGTTATGTAGGCCTGCTGTTATTATCCCTAATTACAAATTAGTAAAACCAAGCAAGTGAGAATAAATCACATTTTCCCAATATATTTAGACTTAACTGAATAGCATGCAGAAATAATATTGCACCCTAGGAAAATATGAAAACATTACTTCCAGAAACAGGAAACAGATGCAAATATATGGCAATGGAAACCGCATGCTGGTGTGAAAAATAAATAAATAAAATATTGTGCATGAATTATGCATGCAATTAGCACTTACACTCTTACAAGCTCAATAGATTTGCAGACATTTTTGTTAATTTTAATTAAACTACCTTATATCAACAGCCCATGCATTAGGCTGTGTTTCTATCTTAAGTTTCCACAAAATCTAATAATTATGTAGCATTAGCATGGTCTTGTTTGTCAGCTGCACTCTAAGCTAGTATAAGCTAACAACAGCACAGATCTCCTAGTGAAAAACTGCACCATAGGGCTTGTAGTGCAAATGTATAAGGTAAGTAAGGTGATAGGGGAAACAGAATTGGGTATATTACAGTTAGAGCTTTGATGAAATGTAAATTGAATCCTTTGTGGTATCGTTGTTTGGCTAGGTATGACTCAGAGAGTGGTAAATGTTCAACACGTGGTTTATTCAGAGACACAAGGTAAATGAGATTGCACTCTGGAGGTGGTTCATGAAGCATCTGCCAAACACAGGTAAGAATTCAGTTTATATTGAATGGGCAGAATGGTAAATAAGCCACGCCTACAGGTTCTAATTACCCAGGTAACCCTTTGGTCTGTCTTGACTTAGGCGGAAATGGCAAAGAGGCCATGTTTGTAGTGTCTGACTTATCTCAAACCCATACAACTGTATATGGTGTTGTGTTGACCACTCTATGTGTAGAAGCTATTAAGGACCGGTGTTAGCACTACAAATGTGTCATCCATTGAGGTACTGATGTTAGCTTGAAACATGTGGTCTAAATAAAGCATATAAGTAAATTAATTTCAGCTTACAACAGCTTACAACAGTTTGCCATAAACTTGTTTAAATCTCTAAACCTAGTTATAGTTCATTAAACTGCCCTTTACTAGCTCTACTTAATAAATGAATCCAACCATAACCCTATGATAAACTAAATGAACACTATGGAACTACGATGTACATAAAAGTTTTATGAATACACATAAACCTGACAATATATATTATTACAATAGATTACAAAAGTCCCAAAAGATATAAAAAACATGACAGTAAATACAAAACAATGACATAAGAACCTGATTGCTGGAACAGGAGTAAGCATAAGAGAGATATGAGGATCAGCATCTTTCAGTGTGTAACTCCTGTTGGGACACCATGCCACAACTCCGGAAAAGTATATGCGACATATCATCGTAAACTCGTGGTCGCACAACGGTGGCCCAGCCTTTTCATGGAATACAACATAAATTGTGTTTTACTCTTTTCAAATTCAAAATGGGAGTAGAGGAAGAAGAAGAGTAAACATTCTAAAATGATGCGAATCATCCCCATTGAAACGATATGCCAAGTCAATTAATCCATTGTATTTTGTAAGTAAACAGTTCCCTGCGTGAAAAATGTGTCCTCTCCACATATTCATGATGCTATGTTGAAAAATTAAGCTTTTATTTTTAATTCATATGATCCCTTCTAAATGCATGTACAGCCACGGGCGAGCTGTCCACATGACTGCTTCTGTTGCATTAACCACTGTGTGCTGGGAGCTTCTGGAACTATGTTTCTCCCACAGAGGAAACAGACTGTTGTGACTGAATATTATTAGAATAGTACAGCTAATAGAACAGCTAAATAAAAAACGATATTATATACATGACAATAGGATCATATAAGATGTAGCTATTTACAGTATTTAGTGTTGCTATTGATATGCATTGCATATTTATATATTGTTTGTATTTACAGAAATTGCGTTATTACATTTAGTTAAGTGACTTTTATTTTGAAATCGAATAAAAGAATTGAAGAGGCTACAACCAATAAAAGCAAATAATTTGATATGAAAGTCATTAATCATTGTGGAAATGATTATTGAACTTTCACCGTTACATGGTCAAAGTCTCAATTTCTTTCACTATTCTATAATAAATAATCTGTCCCTTGGAAAAAGTAAGATATTCCTTTATCTAAAGCTCAATGTGTATGGCAGGGAAGGGGTTACTCTTTCCCCAACTGCTAATAGATAATGAGGCGAGTGTTAACCAAACCACAATTCAGTTATGTGTGTGTATCTACGTGCATTGCCGCAAACCACTGAATGAAACACCTTTAGCAAATAGGTGTATTTGGCAAGATTAACCCCATTACTGGCTTTACATCACCTAAGATCCTATCATTATGAATAAAGCAATAATCATTGGTATTAGAAGTATGTATTGTCATTAGCAGTAGGCCATGTATTGTTAATAGCATAATTGGTATTAGCAGTAGCTATGCTTTGTATTACCACAAATAATACATATTTTATAGTTGTGTTGTCTATCCTCAAACACTGTCTTCATAGTTTGTGTTCACATATTAACAAATTAATTTCACACAATATGAACATTTCCCTTTTAATATAAAAAACATAATTACATCCCGGTAACACTTTACAATAAGCATACATTAATTAATTATTATTTATTAACACTCATTCATGCAGTAATAGGCTGACTAACAGGTGCAGCAATCACCTAGTAACGGTGATGATGTTTGCTAATGGTGTCCATGTTAACTGAGGTAATGTTGTTCATATTAACTAAGGTAAAACTAAAAACTAAACTAAAGTAAATTCCTGGTTTATGAATGTACCCTTAATGTAATGTCTGACGTTCTCCCACTGATCAGAGCTTCCTCGGAAAACAGCCGGACACCTCTGACATCGCAGGCCATCCTCCATATTTGTTGGTCTTTTCATTGTTGGGCGTTAGCTGAAACCAAAGGTATTACTAAATGTAACCGGTTGTAATGCACTAGGACATAAAATGAACAATCTCTAACTTTTCACCTTGACTGAACCATTTCTCCATCAACCCCTCCATGTCGATGAAATAGATTCCCCCGTTGTGTATCCAAAATGGTTTTATCAAACCCGAATTACAAATGAGGACAGACATTGGTTAATAGAGTTGTCAATCGAGAGACAACAAGGGACAGGAATGCACCACTCACCCACAGTGGACAAGACTTGGTGCAATGGCCAGGAACACTCACCTCTTCAAATGGGCTGGTCATGCCAGACCTACCGGCGAAAACCCAACTGTCTCTGTATTTGATACGTTTGACGAGTGTGCTTCCTAATCCAACAAACATATCCTTTGCTTCCTCTACCATCCTGAGAAGAAGCATAACGAACCCACACCACATTAACATTCAGCCATTAAATTGTTTAGTGTGTGTTCACTTGTAAATTGGAGAGCCGTGCGACACTTACATTGTAGAAATGTCATCAAAAGATGCCACCAAAACGATTGTCCCAGGAACAAGTTCCATCATGTCGGTTATAGTGTCCCCAGGCAGTATTTGTGCCAGAGAATCTGAACATTAAAGAACAAAGTCAAAACACACACAACTATATGTGCATCACTCCACGTTACAGGTGTTCAAATAACAGTCAACACTCATTTCACTGGTTGCACAATAAATGGAAACAAACTGATAAATGTACATGATACAAAGTAACTGGCCTGCGGTAACGTGTAGACCCAAGTAGCAAGCATGTTTGCAGGAAAATGTTTATGTGTTGCTTGGCAATAGTCTTCTCCCAAATCCAAAATTTAATCAACTACCAAATTGTTATTTGTTGTTGCTTATTTACTGTTAATCAATAAATAGCACCTGTAGAACTGTTTGGATTAGGAATCCCAGCCGTGCTGATATTCAGTAGAACAGCACTCCCTCTTGTGTGATATTGGTTAAATATATAGAGATAAATATTCTTACTGCCATAGTATGCGTGAAGACGGTCAAACCTCTTAATTGTTCCGTTGTTACCTGAGATAGAACAAACAAAGTCAGAACACATTACCATTGTATTCTCCTTTTAGGGTGCTGGCATACTTCAACAAACACCAACAAACACCAACATCGGGATAGTGTGTCCCACCCTTTAGTTGTGGTAGGCTTTTGTCGGATGAAGTTTCTTGTTGGCAAACTAATTGGTGTTGGCCAACAGAATAGTTAGCCAACAGTATAGCCAACAGTGTACAACTATAGTTGGGTGTTAGTTTGTTAGGGGCAGTGTGTAAAGATTTTTAGGCCTACAATGATCAAAAATCCTTCCACTTGCCATGGACTTGCACTATGTTGAGTCCTGGCCCCACGTTTCTCAATCCGTGACTCATAATGCTGTTGACAGAAGCAAAATCATTCATAGCAGTGATTTGGTTCCATTATTTTAAATTTGTGAAAATTCAAGTAACAATTATCAATACAGAAACGATCAATACATACATGTCTCCATCGAAGCAGATGGTTGGGCCCACAGCATTTGCAGCGCCGCTTTTTATCCTGAGTGCATAGTGGCTCAGAGGGCAGTCCTCAGAGAGGTCACATTTCTTCACGTTTTGAAGTGAAGCTGAGAAGAAAGAATAGGACTAGGTCTCATCATCCGTTGTTGGAGATGGATATTTCTATAGATGTTCTGAGCAGGAGTCTCCATGCATGCAATACAATGTAAACTCAGTCCCCTCGTCACATTGTTTGAAGGAAAAAAACGTTTGCGTCAAAGCAGAACATACCGGTTTTATCGCTTTTAACCATCGGAATTTCTGCAATGAAAACAAAAACTATTAGAAGATTGTAATCCAATGATTAAAGAGGGGAAATTAAGTTTTGAAATATTATAAATGTTCTCACCAAACCGAATATATTTGATTCTTTCATATTCTGCGGTGTGGTAGAATTCCTTCATCAACACAGTGGCAGCAGCAACAGTGGCGATGTACACAATAACAACTACACAAGCACAACACATACACTAAAACATTAAATTGCAATTTGACTCTAATGTACTCTGTGCCAAGAAATAAATGATCTCACCTTTGTTTCTCATGACTGCAACATTCGGATTAAATGAAAGTCATTCTGGGACACTTGAGGGAAGGCAAGTGATAGGTGTCACATGCAAACCAGGATGCAAATATATGCCTCATCCTGCATCCGCACCCATAACAAACAGTATGTCTCTGAAGCAAAGCCAATTGCTACACACAACCTGGGTGGCTTCCACACTCCACCTAGGTGACTTTTATTGGGCTCCTCCAGACAAGGAAGCAGGGTGGTCGTGGTGTTAGAAATACAGTTTATTGTAAAAGTTGCAGCAAATGAACATGACAATGGTGCTCCACTGCCATGCAGGAGATCTCTCCTCGAGTGTGTGTGGAGATGGCTGGTTTAACCTGTGCACACTGATTACTCAATGTGTGCAGCCTCACCCAGCCCCAGAGGCCAATCAGACTCGGCCAGGTGAGGCTGCTTAAACCAGCCATCATCCAAACACACTCCCACAGTCTCTAACCCATTATACAGATATATCCAGGAATTTGGTCTTTCATTGTTGTGTCAAACGCAGTGGTTCCCAACCTTTTTTGGCCCGTGACCCCATTTCTATGTTTGCGACGCCAATTTTAACTTATGTGCATCTGCTTCCACCCAAATAGTTTTAACAATATCTGCCGGTAATATAACTGTCCCGGTGAACTAATCGTATCCCTCTATTACACACTAAGGGATTAGTAGTAACAAGAATCTCTCCCATTCAGCCACCCTGCCAGCCGAGCTACGCTGCCTTGCGTCACACAGTTGCACAGCCAGATAGAGTGGACAGAACACTGTTCTGAGTTTTTTTAATTCTGAAAGTATTTTGCATACTCACTGAGAGGGGCTCAATCTTACCCATCGCGACTTTAAGGTTGTCCTATTAGTTTGTTTGTATCTTTGTCATCATTTTTGTTGTATTCTCCCAATGTCTCCTCTCTGACATGGCAGAGACGATGAGAAGACTATTACACACTAAGGGATTAGTAGTAGTTTGCTCACGGCTATGAATCATGAGCTAGTCAGTTCGTTTGTACAGGACGTCTGAGATATTTAAAAAAGATATATGGTTTGCTAAAATGGATCATCAAATATCTATAGCTTATGTCAGCAATCTCCTGCGACCCCATATGCAGGGGACCCCAAGGTTGGGAACCACTGGCTAATGTGATTAAGTAACATTTGTAAAGTGCATTTGTGTGCCATGAAATGCACTTTATTATTATTATTATTATTATAATTATTATTGTTATTATGAGGAGGAATTCTCCAGGGGAAACCGTATCACAAAACAACCCATGATGCAACCTGTCTTCTCTAAAAAGAGTTGGCAATACACTGACATCCTTGTGTTTCATTTAAGACATCTCAGATCACAAATATGCAAGGCTCCAAGGACATTTTTCCTGACACAATAATACAACTCAAATCATATCAAATTAAAGTCAACAAATCAAAACAAAAATATGTGTGATGTTAGGCTCAAGTGTTGTGTGTGCGGTGTTGAGGAATCCACATGGCTAAACAAAAGCCCCATTTTAGTCAAATCACTATCCGGTAATCCGTTGGTACATGTTGCAATACCTCAAAATACCCACAGAGGGCCTAAGTGTAAAGAGAACATGCCGAGATGTTTCTGTACTCGACAGACCTAATGACAAGTAAGTCAATTCAAACTGTGAAAACAGGTTATATATCATATGTAGGACACGCACACACATCTTGATATGTGTGGAAGGCTGGTGCTGCTTTTTTAATTGATTAGAACGTAAAAAGGTCACAGGATCTGCAATACACCAAACAAAGCAGAAATCTTTTATAATATATATTATAAAACATAATGAATATATATCCTACATATTAAAAAAAAGAGTCGCATACAATAATTAAAAAAATGCCCAGCTATACAGCATTATATATACATTTTATTGGTGGACTAATAAAAAAAGATACAATCATGTGATGGAATATGGTAAACCTACAAAGACATCAGGGCATGTCCAAAATGACATGATGGGCCTATATATTTTTTCAACAAGGATTTTTATCAAAGAAGTTTCAATGTTATATCAAACACGTGCCAATGTTTTATCAAACATTGAGCTACTTGACAGTAAGCGAACCATGCAGCATTCTTTCAACTTCCTTTCCTTTCATAAGTAGTTCATAGTTTTTGAAATATTATTGTTGGAAGAAAAATCAGATGTCGGCCATAGTACAAAGAAGGAATAGCAAATACTAAGAATAGTTACAATAGCGTGTTGTAAGGCATTTCCTTAAAGGATCAATTAAACAGAAGAGCCCCCTGTGACCAAGAACAATGATGATCATTATGAACACATACTGAATTAATGCAGCACGCATGACAATATTGTGTCAGCGGCAGCACTTTAATAGTCACAGATCTACGTGCCTGCAGCTCCACATCAGGCATTAGAGTAGACACAGAGATAAAACAGTCTGTCATACCCTGATCGTTAATTTTTTTCTTCTCACTTCTCGTCAAATTTGGACTGACATCCAAACAGCTCCAGCATCTGAGCAGTACAGAAAATCCTGCAGCTCCACGATGACAGTCCGACATGTCGGACTATAAATACTCCTATTTGAAACGACTATGTTAAACTTGAGTGGTTTCAAAGTGAGCGCGGCTCACCCAGAAACAGTATATGTAATGGAAGATAAGCCTTCAGAGAATGACAGCTGTGCTAATATCCCACCCTGCGGACCACCTCAGCCCCTGACGACCACCACCAACCTCCTAAGACCAGTTAGCATAATGGCCGGGGCAGTTACACACCTCATAAAATATAAGAGTCCTCTATAACGGGTGCTCTCATTAAAAGAATATACGGGCAAGCGACTTCATTAGTGGTCATGTTAATTAAAGCACTGATAGCGCAGGCAGATTATACTGTTACACACTGTGTAATAAAAAAATAATTATATATATAATATAATATACCATATAATAATACCATTTAAAGTGTAACATTTCAAGTAGCTGGTGGCTTAAAATTACCTGGACATATCTGTAGTCATTGCTAATCGATAGTTATTTCAATAACCTTATCAATAAAATCACATCCTATAACTGATCTAGTAAAATGCTGGCCAGCCAGTACCTCTCTCTTTGTTAACAAGAATCTTACTATCGACACTCCCAGAACCCCTCCCACTCAGCCCCCCTGCCAGCCATACTCACTGAGAGGGGCTCAAGCTTACCCATTGCGAGTTAAAGGTTGTCCTATTAGTTTGTTTGTTTCTTTGTCAACTTTTTTGTTGTATTCTCCCAATGTGTTCTTCTCTGACATGGCATTGAGTCCTTTTTGAAATGACGCATTAAAAGGTTAATCCTGACCTGACCTGACAGTCAGTAGCTAGGCTGGCCCATCCATCACCGTATATCCAATGTATACACACCTTCACAGTCCAACATAGATAATATTCATATTCCATATTATTTGTATATATTTATTAACATATATATATATATGTATATTTATATGTATATGTATAATCATATTCATACTATATATATTGTATGAATATGATTTATATTCATACAATATATAAGTAAGTTTTATAAGTAAAAGTTTCCTGTCCTCATCATTGCATACATGAACTTTTTGAAAACGTGTACGAGAGGGTGACTCATTGAAGTGCAAGTTGAGGCAAGGTGAAGGCAGATGAGAGACGGAGTACAGCCATACTCCTGCTGAGTGCAGCGGGTGGGGGGGTG
>JAOPJO010000025.1:7332771-7354240 GCA_027123675.1 Molva macrophthalma | reverse complement strand
GAGAGAGAGAGAGAGAGAGAGAGAGAGAGAGAGAGAGAGAGAGAGAGAGAGAGAGAGAGAGAGAGAGAGAGAGTGAGCGAGAGTGGAAGAAAGAAAAAGAGAGAGACAGAGGGGCACAGTGAAAGAGAGAGGGAGTGAGAGAAATAGAGTGAGAGAACAAAAGAGAGAGAGATGGAGAGACAGTGAGTGAGAGAAGATAAAGAGGGAGACAGATGGAGAGACAGTGAGTGAGAGAAAAGAGAGGGAGACAGATGGAGAGACAGTGAGTGAGAGAAAAGAGAGGGAGACAGATAGACAGTGAGTGAGAGAAAAGAGAGGGAGAGAGATAGACAGTGAGTGAGAGAAAAGAGAGGGAGAGACAGAGCCACACACGACATGTCCTGCCATCGGGAGGCGAGAGTAGTTGCAATGTTTAACAAGCTTCCTTCAATCCCTGCCTAAATCCACTCTGCATCACTCCCAGTTTAATGAGAGAGTGCCGGAGCAAACTCATCCTCTACTCTCTCTGCCTGACTGTCTCTCTCTTTATCTCTCTCTTTCTCTACTCTCTCTCCATCTCTTTGCCTGACTCTCTCTCTGGCTCTCACTGTCTCTCTCTCTTGCTCACAGTCTCTCTCTCTACTCTCTCCATCTCTCTGCCTGACTGTCTCTCTCTCTCTCTCTCACTGTCTCTACCTCTCTCTCTCTCTCTCACTGTCTCTCTCTCTACTCTCTCTCTCTCGCTCCCTCTCCTTCTGTGTCTGTCTCTATCTCTCTCCCTCTCTCCCAGCCTCTCTCTCCCACTTCAGTCCGTGACAGGAGAGGAGTGCGTGCTTTCCGGTATTGTATATATTATATTTGATGCACCCTGCTAATCAATGCCCAAGTCTTTTGGTCAAAGTGAACAGTGACGCTTTGCGTCTGCCATGACCTTTCCGGAATACGTTGACGCCCCAAGGTTACTGAATCTCTCTCTCTCCAACCTGCTCCTGCAGACACTGGGTTAAGGCAGGGAGAGGATTAAAAAAGGGAAGCAGGCTATATTTAATCGCATGGGAACGAGACCATGTGGATGGATTTAAAACCATGAAAGCCAATCTTTTTTTTTTTTCTTCTTCTTCTTTTTGCTCAGTCAAAAAGCCATGCCAGAAATGGTTCAAAATGCCTCTAAATAGACTGTGTGCAATTGGCTGGGCAGATTTCTGTGTTCATGTACTCGTGTTTACTATCTGTTTTACCGCTGTTTGCTATTAAGTGGTGCTGAAGGTCAATCATCTTACGGCTCTGGTGGTTTTAATGGGCATATGCTCAGCATTATGCAAAAGCAGGGGTGAGCAGAGATCTTGTCGTACAACGCCTGACATCATCAAAGCTGCAGTTGATGGTAACCGATGGCAACACACACACACACACACACACACACACAAACACACACACACAAACCTTGTGCTGCACTAGTTCTCCACGGAGAACTTCACGGAGAGAACTCCTGCAGAGCGACGCTGTGCTCCTCTGGTGCTCCTGGGCCCGGCCATCACCCACGGGACAGAGCTTGCCCTGGTTACCACCGCGTCCCTGGTTTCCACTGTGTCCCTGGTTAACACTGCGTCCCTGGTTAACACCGTGTCCCTGGTTACCACTGTGTCCCTGGTTAACATCGCGTCCCTCGTTAACACCGTCTCCTTGGTTACCGCCACATCCCTGCTTACCACCGTGTCCCTGGTTACCACCGCATCCCTGGTTACCACCGTGTCCTTGGTTACCACCACGTCCCTGGTTACCACCGTCTCTGTTGTTACCACCATGTCCCTGGTGACCACCTTCTCCCTGGTTACCGCCGTCTCTATGGCAACCACCCTGTACCTGGTTACCACCGTCGCTATGGTTACCACCCTGTCCCTGGTTACCAATGTCTCTATGGTTACCACTACATCCCCGTCTGCCACCAGCTGGAGAGAGGCAGCGGGCGGGGGACATCATGGGGCGCTCAGCACTCACAGCGGGTGACGACGACGATGATGATGACGATGATGATGATGACGATGATGATGATGACGATGGTGATAAGCAGGAGGGAATCGGAGAGCCGGGCTGGGGTTTGTGATTTCTCATCCCGTCTGGATCAGGTGTAGGTGGGGTGGAGGGACAGGTGGAGGGAGCAGCAGCTGTTTCATGGTGGAGGCTGTGGTGGAGCTGGTCCTGAGAGAAAGAGAGCCATGCCTGTGAATCTAAGCTTTAAAAGTGGATTTCATTCTGTTGTACCGTTTCAGAGACATAGTACTGGCAAATTGACTGCATTTATATAGCGCTTTTCTAACCAGTGGCCACTCAAAGCCCTTTGTGACAAGCCTTGACACAAACCTTCCCAAACTCAAGATTTGTTAAGATGGACTAGTGGCACATGATGTAGAAATATAGAAAAGTATTTATATTTCATATTTATATATAAAAAGAATGATTCATGCTATTCTATAAGAAACAAAAAAGAGAAGACTTTACAAACCCAGACCTCATCAGCGCCATTCAAAAGTTATTTTCGGTTTTGTCCGTGAAAGAAAGTTGTTCAGTTGGATCAGTTCTGATCCAAAAACATTCAGCAGTTTTACATGTTTTGACAGAAGGCTGCAAAATGCTTCCACCATCACAGCCAAGGAATCAAAGCAAAAACACACTGCAGTGTCGAGGACAGCGGAAAGAGTCCCTCCCTGTCGGTAGCTGTGCTCCCAGCTGACCTTACCCGGAATAAGGCTAATCAGATACTCGGCTCACCTTTCCCACCTTGAATCCAAACCCTGCTGTAGGTCGAGGGAAAGAATCCTGCAGCGTATAATCAAAGCAAAGAGGTAAAGGAAAATCAATGGTTAGCCTAGCAAACAGGCCAGGTGCTACAGACAACTTGCCTGTTTCATCCGCTGAGAGAGCGGACGAGTGAGAGAGCGTCTGTATCTGTGGGATAAGCGTATTTGTAGCATTGACGAGCACATAGTATTTATGCACAAAGAAATGGCCGGGTTCAATCGATAAACATTGATCTAAAGCCCCATCTGTTGCATTGTTTAACAAGCTAACATTTGAATGGATTGTATACTCTTGAAAATTAGAAAATTTCCTTGAAGGTAGTAGCTTTGTAGACGAATAATTGTTATGCCAATTGTTTAACATAAAAGGCTTGGACTTTGAATGTCATTGTGTTTGACATTTCACTGCAACTGCAAACACATAATGGGTATGCACATTTTTAAGTGTATGTAAGTGTGTGTGTGTGTGTGTGTGTGTGTATGTGTGGGTGCGGCATTGCGTGCTCGTGTCTGTGTGGGCAGTGGGAACACACGTGTATTCAAGTGTGTGTGCACGTGAGCACGGTGGGTATGTGTGTGTGTGCGCACTTGTGTGGGCACCTGATTGTACGTCAGATTAAAACGCTGAAGGTGTTTATCAATATCTGCGTAGGTGACATTTGCAACACGAGCAAGGGGTGATGAAATACGCTGTACTGCTGCATTTGTCTTTGTGCCTCTTCCGCCACGTTAAATCAACAATGTGTTGCTGGGGGTAAAACTAAATAGATACTGTGCTTCAGTCGCCTTTTAAAAAAAGTGAGAAAAAAAAAGTCAGCTACACGGAAGGCCCATAGCCTTGGAATGCCTTAAATATTTCTCTGTGTTTAAGAGCAACACCAAGTGACGCAACACCTTGAAAGAAAGACTTTGCTGCAAGTTGAGGATATAACAGCTGGCCGCAGAGGACTTTGCATCGCGCTAAAGTAAGCTACAAGTGTCAGATGTCAACCAGCCGTCGGGCCGCGGCTGCATCACAAATAATGTATGAAAGCAAACAAAGACGGTCAACAGAACTCCTTTTAGCCACTAGCAGGCATTCTGAAGTCACTCGTAGTCAAAGACCCTCCTGCAGGATTTAAAGGCACAAGCATAATAGGTGGTAACCTTCTGACTTATGACTTATGACTTCCAACTTAGGCTACATAACTGTGCAGTGCATCCCCTGCACAGTGTGCTATGGTTTATATTGCTGCTAATACGTTTTCTATGATAAAATGAAATAGCCCAAACAAATAACAGCCGATAAACACAATACCACAATATACATGTTGGTGATTTTAAAGCTTTCTTTGGAGTCTATCATCTATTAACTCTCCGTCTCCGGTGTCTCCACAATACAAATGATCCAATAAATCGTACGGCAATAACCTCTGAAAGACATTCATCACCAAAACATTTCTCTACAATTTAAAGGCACTCGTTACAATTACTCAAAAAATCGTTAAAGACACCATGGGATATGAACACTCTATTTCAGCTTCTATGATCAGTATGCAGACAGTCATACTATTCACCTATTCAACAAAGTATGCCAAACATCTTTAAAAAAAAAATCAAACAAACAAATCAACAACCCTTCCTCCATTTTCATGTATTTTCTGTGGCAATGGCAGGCTCAACATTTCAACCAGCGATAGCCTAGCATGTTTCTGCTCCCCTCTCCCTCATACCCAGCCTGCCCACAACAGGCTAAGGCACAGCTGGCTAGCGCTGCTTCCATCACCTTTGACCTGATCCAATCAAATCTAAAAACATTCATCCTATGTATTGTTCCGCACCAACACACACTCTTTTTACTGGGGAAGTGCGTCATATTCTGAAAGCAAGCGACGCTCTGAATTCCGTTTCCTGTTTTATCATGTCTCAGAGCGTTCCCCTGCAGAGCTGGGGTCGGAGACGCGGGAACAGGGAACAGAACCAGCCGGTCACGGGGCTCTATCAGGCACACAGGTGTTCATAAATGCAGGAATGGTACCCTATTAGGGGAGATTGACCCACGCTACAACCAAAAGGTGTTCATATGCTCCGTGCATTCGGTTCGGTGTTTTTATATGTATTCATGTATGCATATGTGTGTATTGAATGTAGGATGGTATATATATATCTGTATATTGGGTTATGATCTTATGTCTGTTTGCATGTATGTGATGATGAATTGTCGGAGTTGCGTTTGTGCTGTGATGAATATGTTGTGACCCTTGGGGGTCAGAATATACAGAGCACACAAAGGAAGAAACTCTGTGAATGTACTCTTGTTCATGGTTAATGGAGAAATACTTGCACCTCCTGAAAAACAGCACACATAATGATACTGGCCTGACATTAACCGTGGAAAATATATTTACACTGGCGTGTGTGTGTGTGAGAGTGTGTGAGGGTGTGTGTGTGCATGTATATTTTGTGTGGGGTATGTGTGGGGCTCGTCTGTAAATAATGGGGAAAGTTATGCTCCGAACCACTTTGTGTTAGGAAAAACAAAATGGCGCGTCCCACTACTAAATTACTTCCTCTAATTTAAATCATAGGAAATGACTTACTCTGAATGTAATGGCCTTTCTCTGACTGCCCCTATTTTACCTTCACATTGTAGTATTCTCCTGTATCAAAATACATATGTCTATGCTGCAGTGCTTCGAAACAGCAAGTTTGGAAAAAATAGCTAGAATGAATGGCCTAATGATGAACAGGCTGCATTGATATTGGAAGCATAAGTGCATGTCTGTGTGTGTGTGTGTGTGTGTGTGTGTCTGTGTCTGTGCACGCATGTCTGTGTGTGTGAGCGCATATGTGTGTGTGTGTGTGCGCATGTGTGTGTCTTTGAGTGTCAGTGCACACATATCTGTGTGTGTGTTTGTGAGTATGTGTTTGTGAGTATGTGTGTGTGTGTGTGTGTGTGTGTGTGTGCGCGCACCACATTGCACCCACCTCATCGCTTTCGCTGCCTACGAAGTCATCTTCCAGTTGGGGCCCATTACGCCTGCGGGTTTCAATCAGCAGCTCGGGGCCCCGCTCCGTCTGCATCGGCCCCTGGTCAACACCTCCCTGGCCCCGCCTGGCCGAGTGAGGAGGAGACGTGAACCTGAACACCTCCTCCTCCTCCTCCCCCCACCCCCCTCCAAGAATGAGCTGGGGCTCGCACCCTTCGTCACCCTCATCATCGTCATCATCACTCTTGCAGAAGGAGCGGGACCCTGGGAGCGACCCGGAAAGGAAAAAACAAAAAAGAAAAAGTCATTCTCCAAGCAGGACTGAAATGTTGGCGACCCCTTGGAATGGAACTTGGATCCTGGGAAAGTGATATATTGACAATGGAACACAGGAAGTAGAGCCATAAAATAAAAGAACAGATGGGAACTAATTGATAGATTTGTTTTTTATTTTTTACATTACTATTTCTGTATCAGAAAATGTTACGAAAATAATACATCATTTCACATTACCTTAATCGTGTTTCGCAATAAAATTTATTCTGGAGACTTTGCCATACCGTCATGAAATAAATTAAAATATCATTCTGATTCAGAATGCATGACAACAAGCCTTTTGCTCTCGGGCCATGACCGAATAGAGAACAATAAAGAAAATCTAATTACAGTCATAATTCTCCATTATCCTTCTCCGTTTCTCCATCATCACCTCCTGTTAACGAGCACAAAATATGCATATACAGCTCCAATTACAATATGGGGTATTCAAATGAATTATCGCAGTGAAAGGAAGAGCATCACTTTATCCTACATAGATATAATGCGCTATGTTTTGTTAAAAGCACTGCAGTGCAAATGCTTTAATGAGATCTTGCCAACGCGGAGGGAGAGAACTGAAACTGAACTGAAAATACTAATGTGATACCACTTCAGGTTTGAAAAATGTACCGCAACATCACGCATCCAAACAACCTAAATTATCTTTTGGCAGAACCACAGCTGAACTCAGTACTTGTTATGGGATGTAGGACTAGTTCTGCGGCAAGATCATCATTCCCAAAGTGATGGGGAAGTCTCAAAAGAGACAGCTAACTGAATCTACAATGCACATTATTCTTTTCCGCTAGACAATAACAAGCCTAGTGATGCCGTTGAACGAAACATCCGAGAATCTCCCAGTAATGGACCACAAAAAAAAAAAAAAAAAAAAACTCCTGCAGCAAAATCAAACATGTGAGAACCACTCAAGCTCTGATTGAGTGAACTCATTTCCACATCTTGAGATGTATAATCACTTTAATCACTGTGTAGCGAGGCCCGGGGCCCAGGAGCTACCCTCTGACTTTTACTTAATGTGCCGCATTACCATTAATGGACTCCACTGCTTTCTGTCTGTGGGCAGAGAGGCTGCGGCGACGCTCATCGCCATGGGGACGTGGCCCTACATCATTATCAGAGCCCAGGCAGAGCCACTTGGGCCAGGATACGGGCATATACTTGATCTCAACCAGTGCTCCGGGCTTCCACATGGGTTATTCAAAATTATGTTTAAAATCAAAAAATGTATGAGATGAGGTCCGTTGTAGTTATAATTATTATTTCAGAGCATATGTTAAACCTAGTGCCACAAGTCGAGGTGACATTTTTGTGAAATAAATATACAGCATTGTTTTCTCTCAAGCACATTCGAAAATAAAATGCAATATGGCGTCAGAGTGTTGGCTGATTTTCACTCCTCTCCTTCACCCCCTTAAAGAATCCCTATTCTACCAGTGTGATTAGCCATGACAAGCCATTTAAACATCTGCCCTGCCCCGTAACTTAGTGACATCACAAGTGGGAGGGTCCACCCATATGTATGCTGGATATTTCTGGTAGCCAACTGGTAGGCTTATCTAGCCATCATACATCTAGGTGGACACTCACACTTGTGATGTCACTAAGTCACAGGGCAGGGTACAATTTGAAAAGGCTTGTAATGGCTGATCACACTCACACCTGTTGGTAAAATAGAGGCCCTTTGATAATCCATCTCTTCTGAGGCTGGGCCTGCTGTACTGGTGTCTGTGCTGCTCAGTCTCCATGATGCCCGGATGAGAGAGGCTGACCTGCTGTTTGATGTCCTCTCATGTCTGCCTGCGTCAGAAGTTGGCCGAAGCCGCCCGGCTCGCTAGCTGGCCGGCCTGCCCTCTCCCCGGCTCCCCTCCGAACGCCGCGGACCCCGGGCCCAGCACCTGTGGCTGCTGACCCACAATCATGGAGTCTAGTGAACCATATTGCACACAGCGCAGCAAAGCCCAGTGTATAACAGACAAACATGCTCCTGCGCACACACGGAGATGCACACGCACAGGCAGGGACCCAGAAGCAGAGAGTCTGGTGAACCTTCATCCACACGGCGTACACTGCATTAAAGACACACACACACACACACAACCATGCTCACTCACACAACAGCACGCACACATTTGCACACTGACTCGTGCACGCACATACACACATGCACACACGCGAACACACACATGCATGCGCCGCACACACACACATGCACGCACGCAACCAGACACACACTCACATATACATACATGCATGCACATGTACACACACACACACACACACACACTCTCTGACACCTTCACCCCTACAGAATATACTACATAATGCATTTGGCTCACCTGATGACTGTGGTTTTCTCCATTGAGCACTAGGAAGTCGCAGCTTTTGTCTGCCAAGTGCTCTGTCTTGTGGGGGGTGGGGCTGTAGGGTGCCCGGTCTGCCTGCACAGAGCACTTCCAATATGAGCCACGCTTTGATTATATGCATAGAAACCATAGAAACCAAATAATCCGTCAGTCACTCAAGCTTTCGAGAGACGCTTGCCAGATGCTTATTATGCGCACAGGAAAATCATAATTCATAAAGGTATGTCATTACCTCAACTCCTTACATGCATTCAAAATAGAAATTATATGGCTGCCTCTATTATACTCAGTGGAGTGGTGTTTTAATGGTGGCTTTGCATTCAATCACACTTAAAAGAAAAATCAAAGTGCAATATCGATTGTTGGGTTAAGTGACAAAAATGTACTAGTAGCTGTTTAGCTAGATTTCAGATGAAATAACACTGTGTTTGCTTTTGTGTTTGAAATTGAGATAGAAAGATATAACATTTCATTGTTTAATGTTTAAATAATAACCGGCTTTAAAGAGATGCACATTCAAAAAAGAAACGATCCAGAATAAAGAATGTCTCCCTTGACAAGAGCACGACATTGTTGTTGACCCTGTTGTCCCTGTATGTCATCCTCACCTATCACTTCAAAGGCGCTTTCGGCACCGCAAGGAGTGGCGTCTGACAACCTCACACTCAGGTCTCTGGCGGTCTGGCCTTCACTTCGCCGGAGGCCGAGTTCGGACCCCTGTGGTGAGCGGGGTATGAGGAGAGACCAAGATGAAGCTAAGGTCACTTCACTACATACAGACGAAGTCTTGACCCATTGAAATCAAAGTGAAAAATATAATAGCATAGAGTAGGATATTATCACAGTAAAAGCATGGCAGTCTACCCGGTATATATCTAAGTATATCTTACTTCGAGTTCTCAACAGCGCTCAGGTTGAACACTGCCTTTTGCACACCCATTGACGCACCCATTGATCAAATATTTCCGAAACAAAGGTTCAAAAAATGAAGTTAAGTAGCAAGGGGTCACTGCATTCACCCTCGCGTGCATCTCCTCTTGGGATCTGCTGCTCTTCCTGGCATGTTGAGGAGGAGGAGGAGGAGGAGGAGGAGGAGGAGGAGGCGGGGGCCCCGAGACCCGGGAGCCGAAGGCTACGTGGGATGCAGAGGAGTGTTTCCGGGGAAGGGCTGACCCACCTGCTGCAGCCGGGGAGTCGGGTAGACCTGCAGAGACAGTGGCTTTGCTTTTGGATGTTTTTATGCTACTAGGAAGGAATGCATTTAGGAACTAATTTCTCTGAAGATTCGGCTATTCTGAGAAAATATGTGAAAGAAAAAGTTGCTGGGCCCAATCTTTAAAACAATAAGTTCAAAGCCATTTAAATATAAGGCCAGTGATGCAACAGTTTTGTTTGAAACCAAACACTCATTAAAGAGAAACAAAACCTGTTGGCAATGTGTCCATTGAGAGTTTAGTACAAAAACAGCTTGGGCTTTGTATACCTCTACAGCAATGATTCTTTAGGAATCTCTTTGATAGGCAATTCATGTTATTTCGAAGAATTCGAAGGTCAGAGAGCATATTGAACTTTAAAGAACAAGTAAACAGAAGTATTTGGCAATAAGCATAAACAATGACATAGGATTACATCATTTTCTTTACATCACCAATTTAGATGACCTGTAGTTCCTCCCAATTAATGCATTAACCTACAACACATATTCTCATTCTTTTTTATGTTGTATTCCTTGCTGTAGAGTTGTGTTTACATGCTGTGAACTGGGTGCTGATGTTGTGAATGTGCTGTGTTGCTTCTGTGAATGCTAGTGTATGCTTGTGTGTATGCTTTTGTATGCTTGTAATTATGGTTGCGTATGGTTGTTTATGCTTGTGTATCCTTGTGTGTATGCTTGTGTATCCTTGTGTATGCTTGTATGTATGGTTGTGAATGGTTGTGTATGCTTGTATGCTTGTGTGCATGCTTGTGTATGTTTATGTGTAAGCTTGTGTATGCTTGCGTGCATGCTTGTGTGTATGTTTGTGTGTATGTTTGTGTGTATGTTTGTGTGTAGGCCTTATTATGCTTGATGTAGCTCGCCCCAATGAACCAACACATTCCCCTGTGCGGCAAAACAAATTGAAAATGAAAGTATTATCAGGGTCAACGCTAACCAACTATATGTTTATATTCTGCATGCAACAAAAGCAATACGTTAACGCCTCTGCATTTAAACATATACTACACTGCTTTTGTGTTGGTCACGATGTTAACTAAGGCCACTGTTTATTTGTTCACTTGTATCCGTTCAGTGGGAGCTTTCATCCCCTTTCCTTTGTGTATCATCGCGGCCTACAGGTGAGGCGGTCACTTCGCATTTCTTGAAAAGGCACAAGCTCCCAGGGGGCATGGGTTGTTGTTAAGTCCCGGATTATCAAGGCTATTTATCACAGGGATATTACAGGGGTTTAGACTAGAAGAGCAGAAGACGAAGAGGAGGCTCTGCCCCTGTGCAGTGCTGCGTGAATGACTGAGATGGTGGTGTGTGTGGGGGGGGGGTGACAGTGGGGCCGACAGGTGGAGGGGGGTGGGTGATGATGGCCTTGACCTGATCCGTCTTCATCCGTTCCAAGCCTCCCCGGTGGGGTCGTCACACCGCTGCCCTGAACGCCCGGAGGCTCGCTGAGTGCTGGCTGTCAGAGACAAAACTACCGGGGATAGAGCTCAAACGCTCTTCATGCATCCTGAATGAACCTCGTTTGATGGGTACCAAGAATTAAAGAGTCTTCCCGTTTGGACTAATCCATGTGAATCATTGTGCAATAGACAGCAGCAGCACCTTTTGAACGAGCAGAGTCTGTAGAAGAACTCCATGATTATTGAGAAGAACAGAAGGTCATTCGAGGAGGAGGAGGAGGACTGGATTAAAAGAAAAAAAGGTTATTCTTGGCGTATCGTAAATCGCCATTGCTCTGTCTTCACTGCCCTCTCGACAGAAAAAGCGGAGCTGAAGCGCCAGTAATCATCACGCTGTTAGATTGCAAGCCCACTTTAATAGCAATCTGACTAATTATTATTAGGCTGTGTGTTATGCTAATGGCGGAGCCACTCGCAATGAATGCGCGTGTGTGCGACCTCGGCTCCCTTCCATGGGCACTGCACGGTGACTCAACATGAAGGAGACAGCTGTCAGGACAAATAAATATGTGGCGATAAGAAAGGCCAAGGAGGCAGAGGAAAACACTGGGGCAGAATTACTGGTGCTTGCCTTTGTGTTATGAGCAGATAATTACTGTTTGCAAGTAAACCAATTGGAAGCAAGGAATCGTGCCCATAAATCGCTTTCGCATTTGTGAAGGCTGTAACAATAGCTGTGTGTTTCCAATGTTTTAGGCACGTGGTATGTGCAACATCGCAGATGAAAATGTGCTTGTAGCTATCTCTGGTACAGTATATGTATTGGGAACCTTCCCTGTGAAATAAAAGTATAAATAAATACATTTTTTTATCTATTTTCCAAGGACAGTGCATGGTAATCACCATTTCGGTTTCCACATCACCATTTCAGTTTCCACATCACCCCTTCGGTTTCCACATCAATGTAAATGTGCCAGAGTTAACTAATGAGCTAATGTCTGAAAAAAAAGAATCGTTCTTCTTTTACATCACGAGGAAAACCAACATAATGTGATCGTACACAGTCCACTTCGGTATTACGGGAGGGAGGATTCAGTGTCTTCGAACGCCATGGGAAGCGGTTTTATTTTCGCCTTCTATTAAGACTGCAAGAGTGACCCATTTTTTACGATGATGCTACTACTCTGCCGTTACCCACCAGAGTCGGAGTTCGGGAGTTTAGCGGCTGCTGTCTGCCGTGCCACCTCCATGCTGAACACCTGGGTCACGTGGCAGACGTCTTGTGGGAACCGGCAGCTATGCGGGATAACTTCCTGCGGGCCGATCTCACTGAACAGGCTGTCTGCAGGCAGACACACAAAGGTAGGACGTGTGAGAGCATGCTCTTTGGTTCTATTCCTGTGTTGCTACAGTCCTTTTAGAAGATGCTTTTGTCCAAAGTGTCATTCAAAAGCAGGTAGGGGGTGAGGCATCTTGCTCAACAATGCCTACATGTTAGGCTGCAGACATCAGGGATCGAACACGGTACCTTTCCTCTAGGAGTCAAACGCCCTATCCTGACCCCTCCAACACTGTAATGAAACATTGATTATGAAACACATAATAATGCTCATATTATGTGCTGCAAAGCAGTGGTGGTTTGTGAACTGTGTAGGTACAGAAACTAATGTGCAATATTGGGGTTAGACAAAATGACTACTGTGAAGATAAATCGACCGCAGAAAATAGGCAATTATGTTATTTATTTCCTTTCTGCCACACACCCACATGCCTCCGGTATCTCAGTCTGCAGCACACCAAAGGCCAAAGGTACAACAAACATAACGACTGGGTGTAAGCGCCTCTTTGACCTATATTCGCTTTGCCATCTGCAAGGTTCTCTCAAGGTCAGAGCCAGGTGAGTTTAAGGCTGGGATTCAGGGCGAGCGCCGACAATAAACAGCCAAATGTCTATCACGGTGTCTACATAGGCTTGGTGTTTAGGTTACAAAATTTAGGATGACTACAAACACGTGTTGCATGCGTTGAAGCATTTTGGAACCCCCATTTGCCATACCACCACACTTGCCACCACCATCGGATGTGTCTGTCGCCTCTGTTTTCATGGTGAAGATCCTCCGTATTTTACAGTTGGCACACACAGCAATGCTATCCAGGGTCCGAAAGGCAGCCATCTTGAAGAGCTCGGCCGTAAAGGACACAAGGTCGATGCACAAATTACACCACTGTGAAAATAGAGGCAGCATTATGTTTGTGGTAAGATAACAGCTCAATGTTTTATTATGAGGTACGGGCTGTAATCACACAAAAAGAAACTGTTTTTGTTTTATTGGATTTTTGGTGTATTTGCTGCGTACCAGACAGCATGATAGGGGGCGTCAAAGGAATAGGTTGAATACTCACAATGTTTTGTTTCAGTGAGACAAAAGGTATCCTTGCATGCAGAGGGGTAGCAGAGAATTCTTTATGCACCGTTGAGAGATAGAGTCTCTTTTTGAGATGGGTTGAATCGCTTATTCTGTTGATTAAAAGAAAAAAAAGGAAAGCACGGTGAAAGCAAACACTTTCCAAGACCCCAAGAGTTCTGGGAGTCAGGAGGTCTCTGAGAAAAGTTTCTCCAAACATGCATTATTGAGGAAATACACACATCTCTTTAATAAATCTTAATTAAATTCCTAATTTTACAGGGGTTTCAAACATGATTTTCCCAGAACACATCATCATCAAACTCTTAGGGAGAAGCAGTGTTCTGTGGCATTTGTACTACATTAAATTCATAAAGTAGTGTTTTTAAAAAAAGAGATACATTTGTGATAACATTCTACCGACATGAGTGCACTTTGTTATTTCGAAAAAACATATTTGCATGCTTTGGGGATCTCATTTGGACGTATGTAGTTTTGTTTGTATCAAGGTGTACAGCTTGATAGCCATATAAGTCAATAACATCCATTGGCCAAGTAGTCATATGGATGAGGGGGAGCTCATGATTTCCATTAAAATATTTATTTGAGAACTCCAATGAATAATAATACACATTTGAAAGAGAGTATAAATATATAATATATATTTTAAAAAACAAGGTCATGAACTTATATTTTATACACCACCAAAAGCTCCATGTTAACTTGGTTGCTGGGCTATACATATGGTTAATAATGGCAACCAGGCAACCATGTAGGTAAAAACAAATCCACGTTAGGACTCTGAAGGACCATGGTAGTGCTTATGTACTCACATGAGCTCGATGGAAAAGTCTCTGCATGCAGGAACATTCACCTGAAGGACTAGGAATCGTTGAAGGAGTCCAACTAACACAGAATATAGACTGAGCTGTTAAAACTGTAAAAACAATTAAAAAGACAATTTCCGCAAGAGTAAGTAAGCAAGTAATTTGTGAACTTACGTGTTGTTTTACTGTCCTCTGGAATCAGCATTTTAACTGTTTGGCTGCTACCTTCCACACAATAAACAAATCCTTTCACTTCTTTATCAAAAATCTAGGAATTGAAAAAAAGAAACAAGCAAAATAACAGAACAAGGAAAACATACACTGAAATCTTTAATTCTGCATAATTCTATCTAAATGAACCTGCATGCAAATGTCAATCATTTTGACAGCTGTGAGAAAGGTTTGTGCATGCTTTCATGTTTATTAACCGAGGGATAGACATGAACTCACTTTCTTTATAGAAGCTGGAGCTCCCTGAAGTTTCCATTTAGCAACAGGGTTATTTCCCTGCGCACTAAATACTTCCACTACAGCTCCACCCTGAGCAGAATACAGACGTTTCATAAAACAATACACACATCATCTTAACGTAAAGTGGCATTAACGAATCGTCAGGCAAAGCCAGCATGGAAGAAATCACATTAGCACATAAAAAGGCTTGGAGCTATAGTATTATGATGGGCGCCTACCTGATAATCATTTTTGAACATTGTGTTTAGCTAGCCTACATATAACATGTTTGCTAATAAAATAACGACAACAAACTGTCCCATAATTTACCCACGAGTGGTTTCAATGTTGTAAACGATTCTAGCAAGTACGAGCACTTAATACAATAGCCCGACGAAGTAAAAAATACGCTTCTCAAATGTCAGAAGCAAGGATGAGTGACTTTTTACAGCTACATGTGTACATTCAAAAGTCTTGCATTAGCTCCGCTAGCGTAGCCTGTTCTGTTTGTTGTGTTCTTCTCAGATGGGATTGCCATGGTTACCAGTTCAACGGTACTGGTTACCATGGTTACACGTTCAACTGTATCCCTAGCTCGAGACGCCACCTTACTACCTGATTATATGTTTACACAGTAACATATTAGTAGCCTTTTTGTTTCTGTTACATGGTCATAGTATTTATTAGTGTGGTTGCAAAGCAAGCTACACTATTGTTATTGCTCCCTATTTTGCGTAATTATCTACTCGTACAGTTTTGGAGGTATTTGCACCAAACCACTGCCAAAAAGTCGGGTATATATCAATGCAGTGCGCGTCTACTTTTAGAGACCAACAATTGCAGACTTTTTTATTATGAATATTTATAATATTAATATTTCATATGGAAAGTGAATGGGACAAAAACGCTAAAATCAACCACTCCAAAACACCTGAAAAATGTCAAATTAAATAAGCATATGTAGACCGGAAGTACGGAGGTCTCCAAAAAGTTGTGTCACGTTATGACCACAGGGGGCGCTATAACTAGTGGTCAAACCTATACGCCGCGAACCGCGCCCCATTTCATGAAAAATTCTGAAACTTGGTATCTGGGCCTTATAAAACATGCTGAATCTTTTTGCCAAAAGGACCCATAATGCCCGACCTGTAAGCCCAAATGACCCACGATTTGCACATACTCCTTAGTACTGCCCGACCTTACAGTATTATTTTGGTTTTGATTCGATTAAAAATGGCTTAATTATTGCCGATTTATGAAAATATATGATTATGCAAATGAGCCGCCATTGTTTAACAAATCCCAAGTCCGCTTCAGAGAACCCCAGAGGCCTAAAATGTGGTGTGCCCATCAAGAACCACCCCCTTAACCCCCCGTAATTTGGAAAGTTTTATTTTGATAGCTACCAAAATGGCGTCACAGGGTCAATTTCAAATTACCACTGTTGCAGGTGCTCAGTGAGCAATTTTTATAATGGAAGTCAATGGGGAAAAACCACTGACTTCAACCATTCCGAAGGCAACACTTACACGTATAGAAACCGCGCTTAAGCAGGCCTCCAAAAAGCAAAGTACCGCTTCGGCGACAGGGGGCGCCATAACTCGCGATCAAACAAAAACGATCTGCCACATTGTTTGATCAATCGCAAGTCCACTTCATATCGGCCAGGAACTTGAAACTCGGCGTGCCCGCTCATTAGCCTCGCTGGCATTAGCATGTCAGCATGCTCGCGGAATATTGCGCACACGACGAGTTGGCTCACGCAACCACACGCATTTTCTTTAGAAAATGCACATGCGGCGACATGTCTAGTTTTGTTTTGTTAACATAGTTCAACTTACAAGTAGTGGTCCCTTGCACCACAAATTGGGTTTTGTTTTGTTTTGTTTTATTCAACCCATTTACACCAACCATCACTCCCCCATAACAACGTTCATAGAACACATAGTTGTGTTCACATAAACCTGTATGAATGTAACTTCAGCAAAATCCCAATAGCTGCATAATTTTCCTCTTTTAGAGAAAGCATACTAGACAAATTGCAGCACTTGCTCTCATCGGGAGACATCTACATCTGCTCATGCAAATTCTGTGCAGCCTGACAACACCTGACCCATTATCTTTTCCGGTTCAACCTTAGTATTTTGTTATCTGGATGACAGCAGCTTTCAATCAGCGAAGTCTATACTCATCTTTTATTTTTATTTTTGTAAAGTGTCTAGTTTTTTATTTTTGTAAAAAGTCTAGTGATCATATAGGCTGATGAATAGGCCTATAATAAAGAAAACACTGATCTCCCTTTTTTTTTTATATTCGTAGTGGTTTCTAAATAAATCAACAAATAAATACAGTCTGACTGGTGGTAAGTCTCACTTTAAGACATAATCCAGATCAAAGTAGCAATGCGTTCAGTTATGCCAACATCTGATTTACTTGACTCATCTTTAGTTCTTAACTGACCACTTCTTACAGCAACAGAATATGAATATGCCATACAGAATATGCCAGGCTAATCCTTGGCCGAACACTTTGAGAATGCCTTAACGTCCAGAGGAAGTAAGAATTAGGCCTACACAAACTGCACCAAAACCCTAGCCTCGTGAGACCATCCCCATATTCACGTTTGCATTAGAAAGAAACAGAATATGAATTCACAAGATCAGGGCAGTCGAACGAGGCTAACAGACTCAGGACACAATGCTTAATGCACTGTGTCTCTCATCAATGATTAGCAATGGAGCATTGGGCCATTGGGTGGCGAGACTACTTTTAGGTGCTTATTCTATTCATAACACATACTCGTATATATACTTACATTTCAAAATGCACTCAAAACAATCACATCTGAACAATATGTTTTTAAACCTATTTAGGAAGTAGCCTGTACACACACGATAAAAAGAAAACATTCCTAATTACAGATAGCACGTACAAAACCTCCCAATCCTTTCTTCTCGGATTCTCGGCTGGGATATGGATGTTGGCTCTGAGCCTTCACACCAGTGTAACAGCAGATATCTTGCTTTGTAGTGTACTTGCCAAATAGGCCTAAGGTGAATTGTATAGTGCTCTGTGAATTCCTAGTATTGGATGAAAAATAAGCCTACTGAACATTGGCTTTGACAAATATTAATAACACTGAACAGCTGCAAAAAAACATATTTTTTTCCTGGTGCCTATTGTATTATTGAGACCACTTTTTATAATGTATTTCTTTATTTGTAAAGAGCACTTAACACAAATCTGATGGTGCTTGCAATATATATATTATAGTCTGGTTATGGGCCTGTAATGTATTGATAAAGGTATTAGAAAATGTATTTGAAACTTGCAAGTGAGCCAGCCCATATCTCTCCAGTGGCTTTATTTTGAAACTACGCAACCAATCCATAAGGATAGCAAAGAAAAAGAGGATATCTTCAGCTAAATGCAAAGTGTTGCCACTTCATCCACTGCGTTTCTCAAACAAAGATAAGAGCAATATGTACAGAAGAGCTCATGGTTTAACGTTCACTTCTATAGAATCAAATACTCAAGTTATGCTTTGTGGATCCCAGCACAGTTCAATAGCAAATGTAATAGCTCAATATGTATAAGTGAATAACTATAAAAAGGAGGCCAGGAGGGAAAAAATATGACAGTAGCATGACAATTCACTTTCATATTTCAATATTTACATCTCATATTTATAACATTATTTACATATTAACAAGTTACACTTTCTCAGGTTCATAAATGTACTCATTAAGAAACGTCATCCTCAGTAGAACTTCCATTTCATCCTTTTACACACCATTGAGTAGTACTCTGTCACATTAGGAAAACCTCCTTCTGGACTGCGTCAGACAAAAAAACACAGTTCTCTTGGAAATTGCTAATAGTACATTTACTAACAAACAGTACTACGGAAGGTTTGAATAAAAAAAAGGCTTACTTAGGTTTCATTTGTTAAATACACACTACCAAGAAAATCACCAGCAAAGGAGGCATTACATTGTAATTTAAAATGTCTCCTCATTAGGTACCATTAGCAAGCAAGGTTACTCTCCTGCAAGCATGGCTGCTTCACCACCATCCCTATATACCTCCTATAGCCTCTTGGAGACCATAGTCCTCTGCTTCCCAGCACCACGGATAGCTCCCTCCCTTGACATCCAACCCAGCACCGGCTGGTCCACTCATCCTCAGCTATGCTCAGCAGAGAGAAAATGGTCACAATAGAGCCGAAGAAAAGACACACAAACTTGGTGGCATACAGACAGACAAGTCAGACGCTCCTGTTCTGAAGAGGGTTTAATTCTGGGACAGATTTCTACTTCTATTCACGCAGACTTACTGAGAGGATTCCGATTGCAGCGCTGTTGAGAGCCGAGGGGCCCTGTGGTACCCTGACTCTGTGTGGTTGATCCATCAAAGACTAATCGTTTTCCAAGACGAATGAGATGGGTTATTTACCCGTTTTCGTTTTGTCTTTCTGTGAACACAAAAGTTTTAAAGTGTTTTTTATGCTTTGATAAAAGTGTTTCACACAATGGGAGCGATTCTCAACCAGGTAATGTCTTGCACTACCATCGCACTACATTTCACACTACACTGTTGCAGCTCAGGTGGCATCCTGTGTATTTTCACCAAAAGGTACCCTTTGAAGAGCTCTCGGCAGCATTATAGGGACTAGGCCAGGTCTTGTACTGTGCGGAGCTGAGGCAAGGAGCTTCATGACATAGCTTGTCCTTTTTGCAGGGGTCTATACTCCTCCCAACATGTTGAAACAGTTGAGAATGGGGGGGCGGGGGGGGGTGTCTTGGCCCAGTTGCAAGAGCGAGTCTGTCACGAAGACGACCTGGCCTGAACCTGTAGCAGACTGCAGCAAGAGAACAGCTAGGGAACCTGGTCCCTTCTGTTCTCTCCCACAGGCCAGCAGTCTACCTCACAAAATGACGATTCCTGCTAACATTTAGAGGACGGGGTGAGTGAGGTGGAGGTGGGGGTAAATGCACACAAGTAAGGCCTGTGAGCACCTTATGTGTAGGTGTGATGCCACCTTTACCGTGCGTGCGCTTGTCTGAATCAGCAGACATAGGCATGTTGTCGTCCACTGACTATTGTGTCAAATGGAGCCTTAATCAAGGTGGTCACACCTCTCTTCATTCTCTTACTGATAATTGGCACTGCTTAAAATAACAGTAAGAAAAACAGCAATGGATTTGGGTTGTCCCTTGCCAGCATCCAGTGGGTAAAATCAATACATTTTAGTCTTGGTGGACTTTGCTGCCATGCTGCATTGCATGGTAATTATCAGGACCATTGCGAAATAGCTGCTGTGGATGTTGATCAGAGTTGGCATTCCTGGAACTATACTTATGGGACAGGCATTTGCCAATTATGGGTGATCCAGTATGCAGTGTGTAGGTTCTGCTGAAATCAAGGGACTGTACGTACATCGGTAAAGTTTCGCCTGCAACAGCGAGTCACAGGCTGCAAAGCAGATGGCTGCTCGCACTGCTGCCACAAGCACTATATCATCTGCTACAGCCCAACACACAGGAGTGTTCTCTATTCCACACAAACTTCTGCTGGGCTGCCCTTTGGCCCATGTGGTGACTAGGTATTCCTAACTAAAGCATATTTTCTCAGGTTAATGTGAATGCGATTCTCCCAACAATAACAGATAATAAAAGAAGAAAAGCAGTCAAATTATACCGGACAAAATCTCCTTGGAGGTTTTTATGCAGACTATATGCAAAGTGACAGAAAAAGAGTCCGTCTATCAGTGTTATTCAAAAGTGCAACTTGTAAAAAAAAAAAGAGTAAAATACAATTTACTTTGGAAAAAAAATACTGAATATTGTATAAGAACAGTATCTTTTTGTAAACTGCCCAACACTGAATCCATTTTAAAATGGAGGATTTTCCACTCTGAGGAAAACAAGAACAAAGATCAGCTTCATGTTCCAGTAACCAAGTTTCTGTTTGGAAACTATGAGAAATAGAGCTTTTTGCACTAAATCAGCAGCACGCATCCACCCAAGCATCCCAGCCTACTGCGTCCCTTTGCACAAAGGAAGATGAAAACAAGCATGATTAGATTTTCTCAGGCAACACATTAATCTTACCCGACGACACAATTTTCTACAAGATCGTAGGCCAGGCCCACAAAACCAATCATATCTGCGGTCAATTTGCAATTCTAAAATCTTGTAACTACGAACCTGTTCTCATGTGACATAGAAAATGTCCCAATGTTTTGCATATATTTCAATTTGAATTACATATTGGGGTCACTCCCACATTTGTCATTGTTAGTCAATGATCAATTCTGCTCAGTTAGTCACCCAATAAACATGATTTATTTGACGGTATGTTATTTTTCCTATATTATATACAGCCTTTGTATCCTATTTAAGTATATACTAAACATATGAATATATATTTATATATATATATATATGTCCATATGCTGCATATTTGTTGTGTGTATGTGTGTGTGTGTGTGTGTGTGTGTGTGTATGTGTGTGTGATGTTTTTCTGTGTATTTATTTTCACTGTCAGGGTGTTTCTGTATGTATGATTACATGTTTTGGTGATAGAGGCAGGGTGTGCATGTGTATATGTGTGTATGGGTGTGTATATGTGTGTGTGTGTGTGTGAGAGAGAGAGAGAGAGAGAGAGAGAGAGAGAGAGAGAGGAGAGAGAGAGAGAGAGAGAGAGAGAGAGAGAGAGAGA
>JAOPJO010000025.1:7282143-7292176 GCA_027123675.1 Molva macrophthalma | reverse complement strand
ACACACACACACACACACACACACACACACACACACACACACTAGTTGCCCCAGAGCAGTTACCTGCCTTGTCTCGTCATAAATTATCTTCTGGATTTAGTCGTCTCATGTTATTTACGTATACTCACACCTTATTTGGCCCAAAAAGACAACAAACTATGGAGGATTTGTAGATCTGTAGACGTGTTACATTTAATATAGGAGGCCATAATTACGTCAAACTCACTATTTTTAACTGTCCTTTGCATTTAGTATTTTTAGTAACTGTACTTGTGCAGATGGATAATATAAAACTTGAAGCCTGAAACTATTGGTGTAGAAACCAGTAATGTGATGCCAGCACAATAGTAGGGGGAAAAAATGCTGTAGGCAGCAAAATATCCATTACCTACCTCTCCAACAAGCATAGTGCATGCTCATTTTCCAGAGACTGGGACAAATCAGAAGACAGTTATATAATTCAGTGATAGAGGCCTATTATTATTGTTGCTTCCCCACTATTAGATGCAGAATAATACAATTTATCAGATTTATCATTCGGTTCCTGTATTGGCATGATGCTGTCTTATTGATCCGCTGGAGAACATGAGAACATTTGCTTTAGGACTGCTGTGTAGTGGGAAGTGGAGGTGAGGACTGAACCAGAGATAACAGCATGTCTCCTGTATAGCAGACACTTCTCAGGAGGACAGACTGTTGACGCTGTTGAGGGAGTCCTTTTACACGACATGTCCCTTTACTATACTGCCATCCTTGCCTCTGCTTGCTGTACTTTGTATTCATAGAAAACAGATTTAGCAGAATAATGCTTTCATACATTTTTTTTTCAGTTTTGGCTTACAATTTAATCTGTTGAATAAAAAGGAATCATAATAATTCATGAATCCACTGAGGGTAGACCAGCGACTATGTGAAGGTGAGCGTGCCTGCCTGTAGAGGGTTGGCTATGAGAAGGTGAGCGTCGCGTGCCTGTAGAGGTAAAGCGTCGCGTGCCTGTAGAAGGTAGGCTATGTGAAGGTGAGCGTGCGTGCCTGTAGAAGGTAGGACAATGTGAAGGTCAGCGTCGCGTGCCTGTTGAAGGTAGGCTACGAGAAGGTGCGTCGCGTGCACAGTAGAAGGTAGGCCAGTGCAACCTGTCGACGTGCCCAAAAGGGTTCTGGAGGAGCGTTCTTTCAGCTAGTCGTTTTTGGAGAGGAGGCAGATGGCTCGCATTAAAAGCAATGGGCCCTTGTGAATGTTCCCGCCAGCCCTGTAGAAAACAACATAATTAAATGAGAAATTTAATCAGATTCCTCAAATTAAATGTCCACCTGTATGGGTCCTCGACAAACCCACTGAACTATACGTTTACCAAAACTCTCCTCCATTAAGCATGCGTCACTGCGGATTTAGAATTCCCTGATCAATACACTCGCCGCTGATTATATTCCAGGTGATGATTACTGCTAACGTATTCCATTCACAGTTCCACCCGTGGCGCTAAGGACCCCTCACACCGTGGCCACAGGAGGGCCATACAATATCCACAGGAGGAAGTGGAAAGAAAAGTAATTTAAACCGGTCTTAAACAGAATACACGGTCTAAAACAAATTTAAGAATAAAATAAGAAAAACATAGGAATATATTATTGTCATTGTAAACATATATGTATTAGATCCAACATTTTAAAACTATATTGGATACATATAAAAATAAACCTTTTATGGTTGTAGGACTGCTTGCTTTCCTTGCGATGTATTATTCCATACTCGATACATTTGATTGTGGTTTTAATATAGAAATAATTTATCATTCGTCTACTTCTATCAGCCATTCGCCATACAGATCCCCTAGCTTTCAGCAAATCAAGACTCGGATCCCCTCCCTGCTCTGCTCCCGCCCCATGCGGGTTGGCTCGCAGCAGTGTGCTCCAGTCAGTCGCGTGAAGAACAGGGACCAGGAATCCTCGCACGCCTGACCGCTAGCCTACTTCCTGGAGGAGGATGGAACCTTTTTTAAATTAGCCTTCGTGCGCTAATTCCTTTCTTTTCGCTACGATACCGCCACGGATAATCACAAAATAACGATCACGTGTACTAATTATAATCTGCCCACTTTTTTTTCTCCTCCTGACTTGCACACATTGATCGCCCGGTTTACTCTTTATACCGACTTGGGGAATGTCGCGATCCACAAGCCTCATGCATGCATGGTCGTCTCAAAGTGATACTGAACTGTTTTTGCACGTTCGCAGCCTTTGTATATTCCTCGAAGAAGCAGATGCATCTGCTCGGAATCGGGGCGAATAATTCAACGTTTTAGCGGCGAGTCTCGCAGCGCAAGGCTACTTCGGTGTTGTTGTTGCATCTAGCGTTTATTCGTCAAGTTATTCTTTTTTTTAATCTATTGCGTTCAAGTGTATGCTTTTTATAAACCTCGAAAACTTTGTCACCCGTTGCCTTCTTGTTGCTTCGATGAGTAATCTAACATGCGGAGAATTCGGGAACCAAGTTACTGGTGGATCTTATCCTTCATGTTTTTAACCCTGTCCAAACACATGGAATGTCACCCTGGTAAGTATCTGCAACTTTGATTATAATGCTCTGAAATGTTGTGTATTTCAGAGTACACAACATTTGTGTTTTGATCGACGGCAGGTCCAGAGCTGTAGTCAGTAACGTTATTTAAAGTAGCCTACTACTTAACTAGTAATATCAGTGGGTTTCCACTAAGGCCACGGGGCTTCATCTCACACACAGTCTACTATTGTCTCCGAGACGATCGCATTGAACATTACACGCAGCCAACAAATTACATGATAACGCAATGGCCCCGACCATCGTTTTCATGTTAACACAGATACTTGCTAAAAGTCTCTGAATACAAGCATCCCATAGCTACCGATATTTATCATGGGCTTTATCCAGTTGTGTTATGGAGGAATCTAGAGCTTTTGGTGGACTAATTTACGTTTCATTTATTTTTTATCCAAGGAGTTCTCAGTGTTTTCTTGATGTCATGCGGTGGGGTTACACACTACGATCGGCCGTCATAGGACGAAAGCGCTGTTGGATCATAGATGTTAGGGATGGCAGTGTAAGAGAAGTGGTCTCAATTACCCCCCCAAATTCACCAAATCCCCATCACTCCACGTCCCTTCTTTATTGGATTCATAAACCGTGCGGAATACATTTAGTCCTACATGTCATTTCACATTGCTTGTTGTGTTGGAAAAGCTATGGGGGTATAAACATGTTCGAAATGTGATTTAGATAAACGACGAACCAATAAGTTGTATCATACCCGCAGTTTGGACGGTTAATTAGGTGTGCACATTTTTATCAGGTGTCTAGTTTTTGTTGAATTGTTAGTGATAAAAAACCTATTTAAATCCATCAACCGTCACTACTCCACAATATGTAGACCCCATAGTATTATACATATACATACAATGTTGTGCTCCTGGCAGTGATTGCTCATCCCAGCTTTATAAGCAATGGTGTTTATACGCTTTGCAAGAGATAACTTCAACTGGCTTCCACATACACACGCATTGAAATTTAAAAAACAGCTATTTAAATATTAACACTATTCTCTCACTTGATTAATATTCTTCCATAATCGTAATACTTTCTACTACAACAATACCTAAAATGTACTACCTTTCAATCCAAACAAGTTACATTTACTATTTCTACTTTTTTAATTATTAGACTTTCAACCAAGAAGACCCTAGCAACCACCGATAAAATCATATAAACCACCTAGATAACCATAGCAACCACCTAGAAATCACCTAGAGCACCCACCTAGTACCCCCCTAGTACACCCTAGCAACCCCCTAGAACCCCTCAGAAACCACCTAGAACACCATAGAGAACTCCATCTAGATCTAGAACAACCCAGCAACTATCCAGAACACCCTAGCAACCACCTAGAACACCCTGGGACCCACCGAGTACCACCTACAACACCCTAACAACCACCCAGAACTCTCCAGCAACCCTACAGAACACCCTGGCAACCACCTATAATATCCTAGCAACCGGACAGAACACCTTAGCAACCACCCATCACACCCTAGCAACCACCTATCACATCCCAGCAACCACCTAGAACGTCATAGAAACCATGCAGAACACTAGCAACTGTGCAGAACACCCTACCAGCAACCATAAAACTACAACATGTCAATCTACTGTACATTTTCAATATACCAATATATTTTTTTCAATATATGTTTGGTACTCAAACAATTTTTTCTAGTTCTAGTTGTACTTTTTTGGATAGGCCTTTTATTCTTTTGTTTTTCATCCAACAACACATGATTGCTATTCCACTGAAATATTAAATTTCCTTTAAATATCAAATATCTTCTCATCTCAACACCAGCATGTCATAAAGTATTAGTTCACTTTTGTTAAATCAAACTAGATATTTTCTTTTGTATTTTTATTTAATTTTATGAATCCTGCATGCACCTGTCACTTACCCCATCATATTATCAGAGCCATTACTTTAGCTGGGAAGATGAGTGCAGAGTCATGTGGTGTAGGCTGATTTGAGTAGCATTAAATCCGGTGGGATGCAGTGTTTTATCATTTTTTGCTAACCAGTGGCATTTGATATTGTGATTAAGCGGTATGTGTGTTTAACCTAATCAGGACCATTATTCATTAGTGTGTGTGTGTGTGTGTCAATTGAATCCGCTAAAGCCTCTGAGCCAGAGATGCTGTGTTCCTGAGTCTCACTAGCATTTTAATCATTCACAGTGACTCACCGCTACTTCAAACCACCACAGCCCAGTGATGTATCCCAGAATATCCCTATATGTAGGAGAGATGGAGTCTTGTTTAGAAAGACGGAACAGGGGACACATGCTTCAAATGGCTCTGCTCTTCACCCACCCCCTCTACTGGAAATAGTGACTAATGATCAATCAATTATGCACATTGCTGACGGGCGAGAGGGGAGGGGAGTTGAGGTCATACAGCTTAACTCAAGGACTTGACCATGTCAATAGATGTCCACCGTCCTTCCATCACCTTGTGCTTTTCCCTTTAGATGCCCTCCCTTTGCGTTTGTGCAATTGATACCGGGTTTGCTTTGCTTGCCTCCGAACCGTCACTCAGCACCGCCCTGTAGGGTGAAGCGCAACAAAAACCCTCAGGCTCTGCTTCCCCCCACCCCCCCCTCCTCACTCTTGCATTTGTTATGGCGAGTCAACCAAACCTTTTATTTAGCACACATTGTTTTTTGTGCTTTTTCGGGGGGAGTTTACACCCAGCGCAATTGTTCATTCTGAGATATGATAAACAATTTAAAAGGCGAGACTATAGCCTGTAGGCATGAGAGTAGTTTTTTTCCCCCTGCCACAAGTTGCTATAGCAATCACAATGGATAGCGCCAGCAGGGTTTGGTTCAGACCTCACGGTAATAAATTGGAATAATAAACATCAGATCTAATCACCCAGCAGAATACAATGAAAAGGATGAGTTGCATCCATTTCCTTTTGCGTCCACATTTAGCCATTAGTATGTTGATTTATGTCAATATCGTGTCGTACTGGCGTGGACGTTATCACCCCACATGACCAGTCAGCCAATGGATCTACATAAACACAATCCTGTGCAGTGCAAGGGTTGTACCAATTCGCCCATTGTCACATTTTGTAGAGATTATCGGCTTTAAGAAATTGCTACACAAACATTTGTATTAACTGGAAGCGATAATAACAGACAGAGATAGGATAATAACAGAGATATATTAATCATGTTTTGTTTTTTTGTCACAAAATTATGTAGCACATTTTATTCAATAGTTTTCCCTCTTTTCTAATTTATGTGTGAGATGTTTCAACAACATGTTTTTTAAATTTAAATTTGATATTAAATTTCATTAGGTTGCGATGAGGATGAGAGTTTGTGGAGTTGTATTGTCTCTTGTATCATCACCTGGTGTATGTTAATAATCCTTCGGTCTAGCTATGTCAATGGGTTAGGGTTGGGAAGGAAGTTCAAGCAACAAAATGTGAGCTGATTTAAATAGACCATTCTGTTGAGGAAGGGCTGGGTCTTCCAATAACACAATTCTCTTTTGTTCGGGATTCCTTTTGGACTTCCTGGACAGGGATTATCCCCAGTTCTGAACTAAAATGGCCCTATAAACCAGATTTAATTAGCATCTGCTTTCATGGAGGTGGTTTGAAATAATCCTAGATATATAAAGGTCTTAATTTAGTTACCACACACATTTACAGGATGCATTTTCAAAGAGGCAGGTTTAACTTTAACTGATGGGAAGTATTTCATTTCAGTGGAGGCTTCAGACCTGGATTAATTTAGTCAGTTTTATTTTTTAACCTCTATTGTCCTCACAACCTTTCTTTCAGTTGTTTCTTTTCATGCCGCATGCACTTGTTGCTTTAAGTTACGTTGCCTTATAAAATGCAGGCTATTTACAAGAGGGAGGTTACTCATGTGTAGCAATTGGTCTTTCTATTTCAACTCCATATTTAGACTAAATAACCTTAATTTTGAGTTTCTCCTTGAGGTGTTTTAGCTCTCGATGATCCATTTAATTCCATGGCGAACTAATTCATGCATGGCCAGCTTCTTTCCTTAGACCTCTGACGTCCTGTAGTGACACCAACTTCCTCAGTGGCTTTAGCTCGTGTCAATAGTAGTTTGCTCTCGTGGCCCTTCCAGCCAAGTCAAACCGCTCTGGTTGCTAGCCTCAAGGAAAACATGGATGTATTATTAAAATAAATTACAGAACGATCCAGGCAGCGTTGAATAGAAATGTGTTCAATGCTGGTGAATTAGACCATCTGAAAAGTCCTATCGTCGATATCTCAATATGGCAGATAATGACTAGGTTTCTACCTTCTGTGAGGTTATGCAAGTCACTTATTAAGGATGTTTTTGTATTGTTGGTTAAAAATGTATGCCACCTATTTATTGGCAGTTTCTTTTTTCTCCATTACCTAACTTTGAAGGGCATTTTTGACATCATGTGCACTTTTATAGCTCTGAATAATTTAAATTCCTACAAAGTCAGTTGGGGTGGCAGAGACACACGTTGACAGTGATGAATAACTATTCTAGATTAAGACTACATTTTAATTTAGTCCCTGTATAGGGAAGCAGCCCTTTGCGTTGACCTGTTGAGAATTCAAAAACAAATTAGGATTTTGCTGGCAAAGTTTATAAAGGCCACTATTTTGATATTGGGCCACATTTGTGTTAAATTCCTTCCAAATACTTTCTGTTGACCTTTTTGAGGAGGTTTTATGTGATTTCAAAAAAGAAAGTTGGCCTGTTGTGTGATTCGTGCAAACAATATATTTATAGGTGTGCAATATTTATTGATTTTAAAAAGCATAGAGAGATTGGCCGTAGGCCTATTTGCCTGTTTCAGTTGTAGACTAATCTTTTCACAGGCATTATGAAACTATGATATACTAGCAGAATGGACTTTAACATTTTCAATTCTGCAATTATCTCCAATGATTAGCTGTCATGCTATGCATATAAGAACTTTTCTCCAAGGTAGCTTTTCTTGGAGAGTGTTCTTTTTGGCGATGTCCCGCCCCACGCCCAGTGTCTTATTTCAGTGTCTTCTTGATAGGAGGGTCTCTCTTTTAATTGTGTATACAATGTCCTGACCGGACTATTGCCAAAGTGTAATCGCTTCACTCTTTGAAGCAAATCTCAAGCAGCCTGTTTTTATTTTGTTGCCCATCCAGGTTTTGTGTCTGACAATGTGCATGCATATTCTTGTACCGGAGCCATTCTATACATGTTTTCCATTAGCTTTCAAAAGCGTTGATCTATTGGACAAAACGAATCCCACAGGCAGTGTCGACTCAGTTTCATGTGACATTGAGCTGAGATTCATGTTTCTTTTTTGCCCGACATGAAATGTTAAGACAATATTAAGTGCCCAGTGTTCTGTAAATCTGCAGATCGGCCCTTCTTAATAATCCTTTGTGAGGACTGAATCGACCACACGCCGTTACCTCTGCAGTTAGGGTTAGGGTTAGTTTGATGCTCATTCACTTTAACCCTCTTTCTCTACCCCTTTGTAAAATAATAACCAAGAGAATGTAAACACCTTTTACTCCGACCTTTACACAACAATAAACAAGAACATTTTTACATCTTTGGCTGTATCCTCACACACTCTCTTTAAAGGTAGAGGAATAGGCCTATAAGCACCATTGGAACACAAGGCCTGCATTTTAATTTGTTACTGTGTGACCAAGTGAATGCTGCAATCTGTCTCATTGTAACGAATGACAATGGCTGCTATTGTGAATTTGTGTCCTAGTTAATTTCTGGGAAGTCTCTAATGCAGGAGTTGTGCTGAGTTAGATAGTTTTGGAGGAAGAACGAGGGTTTTAGAGCCCGGCCCTATCGATCCTGTTGACACACTCCCCTTCGGGTAATGCAAATGTTTCTTTACCTCAACACAAACATTCAAGCCCTCCTGGTAGTCCAACCCCAATTATCTAGAGATTTGAATACCACGGCCTTTTGCTTTTGACATTTTCATATTTCAGAAAGGAGTCGGTTTTCTTTTTTTACGCCTCCTCAACAAAGACAGCTTTCATGTTTAATAAACAGCGGAAGTGTTTTGCAAAACGAGGAGTCAACAACTGAATTTGATGCAAACTAAAAAAAAAAGAGCGTTACGCATGAATCTCCGTAATAAACCGTCACTGTCAAACGTTGTTGGATTAGCGCTGGTTGATTATGCGGGGGCGGTGGGTGTTATTGTCACTGCTAGGCTACTCAACCTCTCCTGGCACGCTTGTGTTTATCCCAGCCGTGCAGACCTCTCTCCAGGTAACCAGTGATCACCCAGGGATTTCAGGCCTCATCTGGCCCGCGGTAAACAACACCCCAGAGACACAAGTGGATGCTGGCAGCCATCTTATCTTATCGTCCATTTATCTGTATTTTAAAATGTTTACATCTGTGCGACTGTCTGTATACAAACGTAGGTTCCCCATGCGTAGTTCCGATGAAATCGGGGCAGGGGACACATTCTGTACTGTAAAGTATTAATCTGTGGTGGAGGGGAAGTATTTAATCACTAGAAATAGAGTTGAGTGATATTAACAATTGCATGTGATATTATGGGATAACAGGGGCCGTTTACCCGCTGTATCCAGGAGACATTAATGGTAGCGGTGCATGACGAAGCAGGTGGAGGAGTGTCCGTGCTTCATTTCACCCGGCTAGGACATTCTAATAATACGTTCAGAAATGGACGCTTAATAAATGCAGCCCCCAACATCGGGGAGAAAGGCAACATGGGGAACTTCATCCACAACGTTGCGATAGAGGGCTAATCTCATATTGCACTATTGATTTTTAAAGGGACATATGGCATAGCTCTAGGTACTAACAAGATTGTCCTGTCGACATTAGTGTAACCGATAAATTATTGGACTTGGGATCAATTGGGAGCCCCACACAGTGCGTTCAGTATACATGTCCTACCACTCTGCAATGAAACCCAGTGTTGATTTTAGTTTTTTTAAGGCAATGAAGAAATGCTTCTAAAAGTCAAGGTGCTGTGACCGGGCTTCTCTGTAATAAGAGGGTCCAGAATCGTAGGCTTTAAGTGGCCAAAGGGGGATGCAATTGACCTTAGGTACCAAGGTAGGCCCAATTAAAGTCTGCATTACTATGCAGGTGTGGGCAGGTGTTTTTGCTCTGTTTCTGTTTAATGGAGGAAACGACCGGCACGAGCGTGCCGGTCAGAAAATGTATGTGTTTTGCATTCATTTTGAACAGTTGAGATGCTGGGTGTTTAAGATCCCACGCTGATACCCTTCCATTGAAGTCCTGCGCGCATCCTTTCATTTCGAGTGGAATGTACAGATTTGTGTATATTTTCAGCCATTATTTTCCATGGGGAGGAAATGGCATGTTACGTAGGCGGTTTCCTAGTTCGTTCATGTACTGTGAATACAGTGCTAGAACATCTGCAGGGGGGGGGGAGGGGGTAGGGGGGGGAAGCAAGAAAAAAACAATAGGACC
>JAOPJO010000025.1:7249445-7261222 GCA_027123675.1 Molva macrophthalma | reverse complement strand
CCCCCCCCCCCCCCCCCCCCCCCCCCCCCCCCCCCCCCCCCCCCCCCCCCCCCCCCCCCCGCGCCCCCCCCCCCCCCGCGCCGGCTTCCTGTCGGCCGCTGTGGTCACGCAAATGCTGTCTATTGAGGTTGACTTGGCCCCTGATAAGAGACGGAGAGCGGCTCAGAGCTGCCAAATGAGAGCAGAAAGAAGTAGGTTTTGGATTCAGCTCACCAAGTGTCCTCCTTCATTATAGTAGAGCTGTTCCACATACAAGGCGCGTCGATAAAACAGACTTTACCGCCATTGTCTTTTTGAAACGGCTCACTTGGAGTAGAAGGAATGTTACGTTTGCTTGGTTAGGAATGTATGATTTTATAGGTGCGCAGGAGTACCTTAAACACCACTTAAGCGTTGATTGGAAGCAAATGGAGAGAGGATAGACCGGGGGTGGGGGGGGGGGTAATATCGTCCAGTTGTCTCAGCAGGACTCATCATCCTGTCGAAGTTGTAGGAGGGGGGGATATTGCATTGCAGTTATCTAGCCTAACTGCAACACATGGATGCGAGTCCCTTCATCTGCTGTGGATAGCGTTGGCAGAACCTCTGGCAATCTTTTTAAGATGGAAAAATCCCGTTTTTTTATGATGCTTTTTTATATGCTGATCGTAACTGAGCGTGGGGTTGAAAATAACACTACGGCTTTTGACTGAGGGGTTTCGAGAGATAAAGCTTAATGTGACTTCTTCAAACTGCTCTTTGTTGCCCTGGGCCTATGATCAGCAGCTCTGTGTTTTTTCATTATTCAGTCGTAAAGGATTGAGGGACATTCATCTTCTAATGGGGAACAAGCATGACATCTTCTGGATATCTGAAGGATTATTTGGTTTTACTTGTTGCTTGATTGTGTTGTCTGTATAAACAACGACCAGGCCTGTAGAAAACAACAATTGCATGAAGGTTTATTTTGGATATGCAATGTAATGCTTGGAAAACAAACAGCATGGTCTGCCACTTTTGCTATTAACTGTTTTTTAAACACCTATAGAGTCAATTGGAAACGGGATCGCTTTCGTCTGGTTTTACACATTGATCCGTGAATCGCTTCTTTTTCTCGACTCACAAATTGATCCAGGAGAAATGTAATCTAACTATTCAGACACGGTGTCCTGCTTGTATCCTGCTGTTCTTCTTCTAGCCAAAGGCAATATTGCTTGAAGGTAAATGTTGCTTTACCAATTCAATATACAGACCGAGCTTGTGGCCATGGTGTGCAGTGTTATTAACCCATGAAAGGATGAGGATTTTATGAAACACCCTAGCCGTAAGAAGTAAGGTACTTATTAAATGAACTTTGAAGTGAAGCCCCATCACCTGAAGGAACAGAAACTGGAGCAACCGCTGTGCATGTGGGATAGAAGCATTCCTAACGCAAAATAAACCCTTGTTATCAAAACCCTATAATCTGGCCTACTCTCGAAAGATTGCCAAACGGGAAACATTGCATAGGCCTACAGAGCATTGACATAAGTGACATATTGAAAAGAACGTGACGGCAAATAAATAAATAAATGCATTATTTAACACACCGTTGTGTTGAATAATACCACCTTGTTTTGTGAGATGTTTACAGATTGTGTGGGATGTGAATGTGTTCTGTGATTTATCTACTACCGCAGCTTGGCTATATTAAATGCATCTGTCTTTCGGAACCCATTGGACTGTGCTAAGATATGTCTACGCCAACTGGCTTCCATGCGGTGCAGAGCATGCCATTACAGGGGACGAGGCAAGAGCAATGACGAGAATATTGGACTTATTTGCATGGCACTGCCATTTTGAACGGTTCTCTGCTGAAAAGCACCAGCCATCACCAGCCATGGCACCTGAGCAGACCTGGGAAGAGTGTTGATAAAAAAAGAGGCATGCAAAGTTTTTTTTTTGGAAAAGAGCAAAGGCACTGAGCTTTTAAGGTGGACCCCCCCAAATCCATTAAGGCATTCGTTCTGGGAAATGCATTTTCTTTTTTTTTCATTCTTTAGAGTTTAACATGTCAATGGAGTGCCCTTTGAAGCGGGAAATTAAGATACAAGGGTAGATGTGTGAAGAATGATGTGTTTTATTAACAAGCGCATAGCTATCTTTTATATTTACTGAAGGGAGAAATTAGGCCTAATTTTGTCTGGTGGGCCGCCTCGGTTATGGCAATCTATTATAGGGATATGCTCCCCCTTACAGTGGGATGTGTGGCTAACACTGTGCATGCAATATATCTAACAAACTAAAAAACAAAACCTAGAACGAGAAGGAAGTTGACTTAAAGCTCTAAAAACAATTTACAGGTGGCTTGCCTCAATCGTGCACAGAATGATAATGTTTGCTGTCAAGGAATGTTTGCTGTCAAACATTAAGAAGGAAATCACATGCCATGTTGAGAATCCATATCCGACCGCACTCCCCCTGTATAAAGACTGTAGCCCCAACATCTTTCTATAGCTATGTAGAATGACTGTAGCCCCAACATCTTTCTATAGCTATGTAGAATGACTGTAGCCCCAACATTTTTCTATAGCTATGTAGAATGACTAGCCCTAACATCTTTCTATAGCTATGTAGAATGACTAGCCCTAACATCTTTCTACAGCTATGTAGCTCCACCATCTTTCTATAGCTATGTAGAATGACTGTAGCCCCAACATTTTTCTATAGCTATGTAGAATGACTAGCCCTAACATCTTTCTATAGCTATGTAGAATGACTAGCCCTAACATCTTTCTACAGCTATGTAGCTCCACCATCTTTCTATAGCTATGTAGAATGACTGTAGCCCCAACATCATCCTATAGCTATGTAGAATGACTGTAGCTCCAAAATCGTTCTATATCTATGTAGAATGAGGATGCGATATCCTGTAGCCACACAGATTATTAAACACAGAACCAAATAACAGTATTTTCGCAGAAGTGCAAATTACCTGTGGAATGACCCTGTAGACGGGGCTTGTTGCCCAACCCCTTTCCATAGCACCAGAGATAGAATGATGACTTATTAGGGTTTTATGGTTCAGCAAAAGTGATGTATCATTGTAAGCAGGTGTTGTTGGTGGATTCTTATGCTACCATCTGTAGCCTTGCATAGGGGGTTGTAGCTGACTGCCATTGTCATTGTTCATTGCATCACAGCATTTTTGTTTCATGTTTGTGCTCATTTTACATTTCAGCCAAAGCCCTTGTATATTTTTGATGAATTCAACTTGCAGCTGATATATGGACCTTTTTTTTGTTTAAATACGCTTCCTTTGTTCGTACAATGAAATGGGCTGTGAATTAAAATAAGAAAATAATAAAGGAATACTGCATACCACGTGCATATCCATGATAATGCATACTGAATAGTTTGGTTATATCATGGCCATCTGAAAATCAATTTTCTGTACTCAAGTCGATGCTTTTCAATATTAATAAAGACTCAAAACAATTGTTGTATTCAAAACAATAAGCCTCTCGTTAGCTCGGCCTATGCCCCTATTTTGCTGCACATCCCACTGCAATATGAGCATGAATTTCACATGATGCTGCACGTATTGTACATGCGTCTGGCTGTGGCCCTATGGCACTAGATAGCCTATTTTATTTATCAGTACACTCGCATGATGTTTTATATTATCCTGCAACAATATTCATAGAATTGTCTTCTGAGGCAAATGTGTTCATAGTTCTCCACGTGGAATACACTTTTATTTTTTATTTTTTTTACACTTGTATAAGTTCTTGCCCAATCATGGAATAGTCTATATTGAGTAAGTGGGGGGAGGTCTTGATGGTTTGCATCATTGCCACAATTAACAAACAAATATGAATTGTTCTTGATCCTTCGTTTTCCACCCCAAGGGATGAATGAAGCCGCCATCCAATCTAAATAACAGTCACTCAACAAGCCTGCACTGTTTGCTGAAGTGTCGAGTCAAGGGTTTAAACAGCTTTATAGCGCTGCTTGTTATCTTTGGGTTTTATTTGCACAAAGTACATTTTATGTGGGGGCTCGTTCTACCCCGGTCTCCCTCTATTGGCAGCTCTATTAGATTAAGGGTCTTAAGTGCTTTTCCCAGACACCCTAAATGGTAGCTCTTGAGGTGTTTAGGCTGAGCAAAGTGAAAATGTTAGCATTATCTAAGCGAATACTTCACAAATGGCATTAAAGGCTGAATATAGTGTAAAAAGTGCTTCTGTGTATCTGCTAATATTATTGCGTAGATTGGTATCAACATACTTGCATCAGGCGGTGTTGATTAGGCTAACGGCAGCGTTCTCCTTGTATCTGGAAGTGTGTGTGTGTGGAAGCTAGTCACGGAGAAGACTTTTCTTCAAATTTAGCTTCTCAATGCTCTGTATTTGTTGTTGTTTTTTGTGAACTGCTCTTTTTCTACATTCAAACGGTCACCCTCTGTTTGACACACCGACTTCAGATTTGTGCAATGTGCTCTCAAGGATTTGGAGACTTGTCAGTTGGCCCCCTAGCCTGCCGCTCCCACCTAACCTCAGCTACGCACAGACATTCACTTGTATTACCAGCCTCATGTTTCAGCTTTATATTATGACAAATTTCCCCATTCATTGGATCACATCCCTTTTAATTGCAAACATTGGCATCATTAGACGTTTTATATAGGGGCACGTTTTAAAACTTAATTTAAAAGAATAGTGCAGTGGTTAGGGTATCCGCTAAATTACTAAATAGTGGTACTAGTGGTTACCTAATGTGTTTATATACATGCAGCTCATTGCTTGGCTAGCAAGTACCTATCTTATCAAAAAGTAGGTATGATACTTCATGTTGGTTAACAAAAGCTTCTAAAAGCGTTCAGTGCTTTTGTTTTGTGAATGGTGAAGTCATTCTAATAACATGTTTTTGTAAGTAATAATCTAAATGTAATCATTTTGGGTTGGATCTAATATTGAAATCTGATATGTGATCTGATCTATTGCTGTAATGTGCGTTTTGTGCCTCGCTAAGCGGCAAGTCGCGTCATAGAGACAGTTTTAATCGACGGGTTCTACGGTTGAGGCCGCCTCTATTGTTCTTCTTATAGAAAAGTAATGGTTCTGTCAGGGGTCAATGGTTTTAATGCTGGTCGTGTGTGTGCATCAGCTTTAATGGTGTACTCCTAGAATCGCCCGCTCATGGATAACGTTTAACAGTACTACTCTAGTCTTAGGCTATATAGTCAAGTAATATGAGTTTAATAGTTAACAGTATCGGCTAAAAACAAACACTTTCCCCGGGACAAAATAAGTACCCAGAATCTGAAATGTGTTTTGGGCAGATGGTGAATCTTAAATGGAACCTGCTTAGTAGTCCTCTTCTGTAGAAACCTGTTGAGATGGACATCATATTGGCAGTGATTCTGCATTCTATAGAACTCTTTGTGGTTTAGAATCAATTGTTGACTACTGGGTGCATGCCAGATGGAAGGGGAAACACTTCCCTCATGGGAAAGAATGTATTTATGGCCCTATTTTTTTCTTCTTTACACAAGAACCCGGATATACTTTTTGCAGGCGGCGGGGCCTGTTGTACATATGCTGAGGCCAACACCCAAGAACAGGAAGCCTCAGTTTCTAACACAGCCCACAAGATGGAAGCAGATAGCATCAAGGCTAAACAATATTTTGGCTTTGGCCTATTCTCGTGTCCAATTAGACTGCAATGGGTGTTTGATTTACCACTTCCTGCACCTTCTTTTATGTGTTTGAGGCTGCTGTGTTGAACACAATGACCCCTGATTAAAGATTGAGTCTAGCCTTGGAGACAGCTTTGGCGCCACACTTATCAGATCCCTGCTGTCGGGTACCATTTGCTACCTCAAGCCAACTGGTTTTGGCCAAATCACACTTTTCTGGGTGTCCTGTATAGGATTCATCCAACTTAATTTTTGGCATTGCAATATTGTGAATGTGATAAACTGATACTTGCTCCATTATTATGAGTATTTTATTTGACAAACTAATAATAATTAATAATAATAATAATAATAATAATAATAATAATAATAATAATTATTATTATTATTATGATAATGACAATGATAATAATTAAAAAAAATAATAATGAGGAACTTTCAATTCTGTTAACCTCAATTAGGTTCACCTCAATTAGGCTTGATGGTCAAAAATATTTCCTTGCATATTAATGTCATATATTGGCTTTCCTAATGTGTCTATTCTAAGCGTGTGACACTAAGCACTGGGAAATTGTCCGAGGAACTAAAGTAATTCATGCTTAAGAAGGATTTCCTGCTCACGGACCACGGACTTTGACCAACATTTAGGCCTACTTAACCGGAAAAAAAGTTGTTGCCCTTCACTGATCCAATGCAGCGCCTGCAAGCAGTTTGACTCTATTTGTCAACCATCCACCATGGGCATCCACCTACACAGAGGGTTTGCATGACCATCCTTCAATATGAAGGGCAGGTTCAGGTCGGCAAAATGGCAAAGCATCAAAGCAAATAATGTGGCACCTATTTATATCCGCGGTATTAAATCATATTGCATGCAGGGCCTTTAACGCCGCACACCGCAGAGATCTCTTTATCACCAAACTAACATGCGGCGGTGCGATGGGAATCCGTCTCCTCGCGCGCTATATTCCATGCTCGGATTAATAGAATTCTCCCTGTTTAATAGCCTGCTGACCTTTAACTAGAAACATATCCTGGGGCATTCGGTGTGTGACCGAAGACTGATTGTTGTTCTTTCCCCCACCCCCCCCCAACCCTCGGCTGTAGACGTTGGCTTGGAGTGAAGCCTTGTGCCTCCTTTGGTCAGATGCAGGGAGAGACGTGAGGTCACTGTAGGCCTGTTCAAACATGTCTGGGCACAGGAGATAAGGGCTTCAAGACAATGTTACGCAACCTGAAATTTCAAACTGGGGCTAAACTCTCAAACGAGTCTCTTACGGCAGACTTAAAAAGGAGATTGCGGTGGTCAAAGATTCGAGTGAAAATGCTGGTGAAATGTTCTTCACAGATCTATGCCGAACGACATGGCACATACTGCATATACGCTACTGCTTCCCACATCACTGTTCACTGAGTGGACATGCTTCATCATTTATTTGTTTTTTTTTGCTTTGGATTGTCAAGGGCAATCTTAAAACGCTATATTCAAATAATTGCAATAGCGAGTTATGCATTTATTCAGGTGTATACATACAATACATTTACTTCAATTTGAAAGGGGGGAAATCTTGTCGATCAAAATATATTTTTGAGGACAGGTGACTTCAATTTGTTAGTAAATAAACCAATCCACTTTCCACATAATGAAAAAGAATAAGCCAATATTTGTGTTTGCTTAACCAACATGTTGTATCTATAAATACCCTCGGAAGATTGTTATGAGCATGAAAATGGGTTCTGAAAGAAAAATACTCAATCATGTTTGCCAGCATAAGATTGACTGACTTCACGCATCAGTAAAGTGTGACGTACTATAATGTGTTTCAATTACTACATTCTTATGCATCGATTAGACTTCACATTGTGACGTCAGTGCTGATTTGGCGTGGAGCATAACAAAGAATGGCCTATTTATGGGAAGCACTAGGGAGTGATGGATGGCGATTGCAGATCCCAGCTACAGTAGGGTAATGAAGCTGATTAATGTCTAAGTGGAGTGCCACTTTGGCCCACCCCAGGAAACAGAAACAGGCGGGAAATCTGTCTCATAATTTAACTGCAGGGGGACAATCAATTAATCAAACATTCAACTCATTGCATCAGCATTGAACCGAACTCTACCACTAACATGCTCACGGTTTGAATAACAACTTTACCTTGGCACTTTAACGTGGGACTCAACAGGACAAGCGATGAAATACGCTCCTCAAAGATTTTGTTCACCTATCCTTGTATGATTTACGATGTATTGTATACCGCCTGCTGGGAGTGGTCAGTGGGTGTGGGTGAGGCATTAGTTTCTTTGGAGCCTACGCTCCAACCTTGTGTATTACGGAGGTCACCAGCGACCCCAAACCTACAGGGTTTGGTTGTTAACCGAGTGAAGTCTTGCATTGTGATGGTATTGTAATAATGAAGTTCAAAAAACGATACACCCTTTTCCTGGAGAGGTGGGAGGAACCATGGTATAGTAACAATAATAGACATGTATACACAATAAGTCCTCATTATTTCAGCTTTACACATCCCTTTTAATAATTTGAATAAGCAACTACTTGCAAACACAAAGAATCGTAAATAAACCTGAAGGGACAGGTTGTGATGGTGGCCTTTGCCAATTTGATATTTTAGTCAAATTACCTCCCAAGGTAAAAGAACAATCTCAGACCCAGCAGGTAGATTTTTCCTTTGTCCAAGCACTTGACGTTTGAGCTGTTCCACTCCATCTGCATTAGGGCTTTCTGAATTAATTCATAATCATTTCTTTGCTAGTTTGGGCTGGCCAATTTCAGAGCATTGATTGTGCCCAACATCACTGCACAGGCTCTGGCTGCAGAGTGGATTTTTAATGCCGTTCCACAACAATGTCAATGCTGTCGCTCCCTGATGTGTACTCCCTCCTCTTGGGTGACATATAAAACCATTGTGATCTTTTGCTGATCTTTATGGATGCTATGTCATTGGCTGCCCTCTATCAAAAACAGATTTTATGTGTGAACAGTTCTCTGCAGACTTTCTGGGTTCCCGCTCTCTCATCGTATTAAGTGGATACGATTTAATGTGATTTCAAAATCCTAAATGACCACGATTTAGTTAAGAATCTCTATTGGCACTTCAACGTCACAATCTTTACACCAACACATTTATGGCACAAAGAAAATAAAACAAAGAAATAATTAGTATTTGTATTTGTGTTAGTAGCTTTTCTAAAAGTCTGACTAGGACTCTCTGGTTGTGTTTTTACACATTTGAATGCATGCAGTCAAGTCATGCTCCGTGGACAAACTCTATTTAGCGTTGCAAGAGTTGGGCCCCGGTTCCTAAATGCATGTGGGAACAATTGAGGAAAATTGTCCTATTGTTTACTTTATTGATGTTAGATTGTTGCTCATTACACAGATATTTTATTTGTTATTTGAGTTGTATACAATTGATGTAAGATAACATTTCTCGCAAAAGATAACATTGGGTTAAATTGCATAGCATAATTATGTCAAGGCAAGTGAAAGTATTTACATTTTAATAATCCAAACATGCATTAAACTGCATTAAAACAATTTCCGACATGCGGATGGCATTTGCACCCTTTGTGCATTTTCTGGTCCCAGATATGTAATTATATATTGTGGCTTTCACAGAGACCTGCAGGTCTGATGCCAATGATCAGGGTGTCTGCTCTTTTGTGTTGAATCTTTGGAGTAGCAGAACCCTTTGTCGACTTCGTATAGCCTCATGTAGCCTATATCTGTGTCGCATTCTGCTATCTGCAGAGGATAATAATGATGTAGACAGTAGCCCGTGGGATCTCTGAATTTTTCTAACTTCATCATTAAATAATACATGTATAGACCATGATGCAAAAACACCAGTGGCCGCTTTCAACAGCAAGTGAGAGAATATGGGTTGAAATCAACCGTTTTTTACCTCAAAATTATGAATGTAATTATTATTATGCTTTTCAAGTCATTCGTCCATAGTCTTTGTTTTGTTATTTTATCTTCTCCAGAAAAGGTATTTAAAACATGCAGGGGGCCATTATCAATGAAAACATGACACAGAATATCGCTGGAGAAACCCATCGGAGGTCAACAAACCTCCTGACAGAAACCAGGCTTTCAAATATCTCAGGAAACACTAAGAGAAGGATTCACTTGACCTTGTTGCTTTAGTTAGAAAATAAAAGAATTAAGGAAACCATCAGCAATCATATCTTTTCATGCAATGTTAAAATCTCTCAGGAGTTTCCCATGATTTAATTTATTAGCTAGCAGCCAAGTATTTAATTGTCGAGTACTCTAGGAAATAAAACTTTGACAACAGGATCATGTGATTGGCTTTTGCAAAACGTATGCTCAAGCAGAGTTTTGTGATTGTCACCCTAAATTAGGTCTCATGAACCATGAGAAACATTGACCATTTATGTGCTTTGTGGTGTAACCGCCAATCACCTAATGATAATTGCTTTGATCCCCAACTGCATTGATAAACACATTCCATATTGGCGTATTTTACACTTGGTTGTGTTCTCTTGGATCTAGATTTTTTTTATATACCTCTGAAGCTGGCAGAAAGCACATTGTGATTGACTGAGGCAGCTGGCCCAAGACAACCATAAAAATGTTGAGCTGATAGAATGATCACACTAGGGGCTCTCTCTTAGCAAAGCGCAGGGGGTTTAAAAGTAGGTGGGCTATAAAAAGTGTTTGCATTAGTCTATCGCAGACCCTCCGATTTTATCGTCCACACTGTAATATTCAAATCACATTACCTGTTGTCAAAGTTTTATTTCCTGGTGTCCTCGAAAATTGAAGACTTGGCTGCTACTGCTAATGAATTAAATCATGGGAAAATCTGAAGACATTGTACGAAAAGATATGCTTGCTTGATAGTTTCTTAATTTTCTTGTTTTCTTGTTCTAAAACAACAAGGTCAAATTAATCCTTCTCTTAGTTTGGTTAAGTGTGCATTGTTGTCAAGGTTTCCTGAGATATTTGGAAGCCTGGTTTCTGTCAGGAGGTTTGTTGACCTCCGATGGGTTTCTCCAGCGATATTCTGTCTCATGTTTTCATTGATAATGGCCCCCTGCATGTTTTTAATACCTTTTCTCGAGGAGGTTAAAAAAACAAAACAAAGACCTCATAATAATTAGGAGGTCAAAACAGAAGACTTCATCCTGTATTCTCTCACTTGCTGTTGAAAGCAGCCACTGGTGTTGTTGCATCGTGGTTTATACATTAATCATTGAATGATAAAGTCTTTTGAGGTAGGCTGGCCAATTATGGAATTCCTTTTAAAGGTACAGAGCCCTATGAATACAGGATCATGAAGCAAATCTCAAAAGAAAGTGAACAAAAGCAATTAATGATTCTCTTTCACGTTGGTTTTCTACATCTCATCGCATTTTCTTGGCTGTCCTACTCTGTGAATAAGCGATGTGAGGGAATGCTACAACTTTAATTTGAAAGGGGAATACATTCTTTTTTTTGTATTTTTGATAGAAAATAAATAAATGTTTACTTGCAGTGTTTTCTCGGTTCAAGCTTTGTTTGTTGGTCGGCCAGATTTTCGTTTTGAGCTGTTATTATATATATTTTTTCAAGAGTGTAAATGTATTCACATATTTCACATACTCGCATAGACAATTGTTAAATGCTGACCATCGTCTGTAAAGAAAATATGAATGTAGCCTCTATGGTGTCACCCAATGGTTTACACTCAACCGTTTTGAGGGTGCAGATTTGCCCTGAATGGATCGTTGCCATTGTTTGAGATCTTTGCAGCCTGCAGCGGGAAACTCGGAATCCATCGACTGCGAACCACCTAAAGGCCAATAGAAGGACTACTTGTTTGTCTCTTCCACATGAGCTTCTCAATCAGGCAGTCATGGCTGCCACTTGGCCCTGACCCATTATGGCCTAATAGTTTATACTTTAACAACTATTACCGCCTCTGGTACTTGAACAGTAAACTTAGTATAATGCAGAGTGTTTATTTTTCGTGTGTGTGTGCGTGTGTGTGTGTGTGTGTGTGTGTGTGTGTGTGTGTGTGTGTGTGTGTGTGTGTGTGAGTGAGAGCGTGCGTGAGTGTGTGTGTGTGTGTGTGTGTGTGTGTGTGTGTG
>JAOPJO010000025.1:7069145-7080622 GCA_027123675.1 Molva macrophthalma | reverse complement strand
CTCTCTCTCTCTCTCTCTCTCTCTCTCTCTCTCTCTCTCTCTCTCTCTCTCTCTCTCTCTCTCTCTCTCACCTCACTCACTAGCCCTTCAATCTGGCCTTGTTGGGAACTTCCAACAAATGTGGAGACGGTCTCTCCTTCCATGTCCTCATTCAGCATGTCCTCAGCTTTGTCCACAATGTCCTTCAGCTGGTCAATGAAGATCTCCTTCTCTATGTGTAAGATGAAGCCATTTTCTACCTGAAATGAAAAAACATAAAAATTTGTAATCAATGTTAATTGTAATCATTACAGCTCTAGTAGTAAATTCATGCTTGATCCTCCATATGTAAGGCCAGATCTAAGGTAAAACAACTATAGGTAAACTCAAGGACAAAACTTAAATAACCACAGGTCAAAGGTCTTATTTACTTAACCATATATGTGGCGATTTCTTCTGGAGCGTCGCCATCCAGATCAAATTTGAACGTCACCATTTTGTGGTTGTGCGTTTCCAGCTGGCACTCCACCATTTTGTCCCCCTTGTTGCTCACCTACAGGCAGGAAGGAGACCCACGGTCACGTCACAACACCAAACGCATCTTGTCATACGACGTTAGGCCGCCGGCGGACTCACATTCAGCATGCTAAGCTTGGGTTTGCTGATCTTCTCTTGACGGGAGCGTGTGCGGGATGATTTGCGGTGGTGCTTCCGGTGTTTTCCGTCCACTCGCCCGCTGCCAGCCAAACCCTCACAGCCGTCGCTGGTTTCTTTCCCCGACGCAACGTCGGAGTGGACACTAGGAATACAAACGTTAACACGTTTGTATTAGGTGAGATTTAAAGAGCTAGGTTAGGTGAGATTTAAAGAGCTGTTTGAGTCTGTGTGAACGATTGGGCCACACACCTTTCATAGGCATAATTGGGTAAAAGTATTGGCTTCTCTGGAAGCACTTCCTAAGGATAGAAAAGTGTGAAGTAGAATAAACAATACTACATCGCAGCTCACTTTATATAGCATGCAATAAACTGGAATATGATGTATATTGGAGCATAATCACATTTGTAACATTGTGCTTTGAATACAGTTAACGGCTATGAAAAACAGAATAGATGAGTTGTAGAAATGTGAATATACAGTAGATTCATGTTGTGAGAGACCCAGATTAAGAGCTGTATCTTTACCTCCACAGCCGGCTCTGTTTGTAGGGGTGCAGACGCTGATGCAGAGTCTAAATTTTGCTGAGTTGCAACCAGGGCTGCATCAAGAGCTTGGGGAATTGTCTGAATGCCAGCTGACTGAAGAACTGGAAGTGGTCCTGATGCTGGGGCAGGAGTTTCAGCAGCTAGCTGAACAGACACTGGCTGTTCACCCAGACCTGAAGCTACTGAGACTAGACCTGGAGCCAGGGATGAAAGCTGAACTGAAGCACAATATGCGCTAGGGCTTTGGGATGTGACTTCCAGAGGATCTAAAATGGAAGTTAACATAGACACCATAGGGCGGCAACTGTTGGTCTGTGGGTGAGTCAGAGGTGGGGCTGAGGCCGGGGAAGGCCCCGATACAAGACCTTGAACTGGGACAGAATTGGGCGTTGGGGCATGATGGTGGGGCAAGGCTGTACCTTGACCTGGCGCTGGAGCTTGCACTAAGGCTGGGGCTTGAGATGCCACCTGGGCAGAAGTGGCTTGGGTCGGGGCCTGGGCAGGAAGGTTCAAAGATGACACTGCAGATAGGTCCAGACCGGCTGCAGCAGCTTCTGCCTGCAAACCACTTCCCCAGGCTGGAGTCTCCATGGCCAGCGCCGGAGGCTGGTTCTGAGGAGCCAAGCCGTGAACATGGCGGCGGCTCTCCTGGGTAGGAACGGCTTGTACCTGGAAAACAGCCATTGTTTAGACATCTTTATGAGCGAAGCTGGGCGATGTTAACCTCTAGTGCTGCCTTCGTGGGGATTTAGAGAGTAAACCAGATCACAATTTGAAGGATGGGAGTTGGATTGAAATCAGGCGAAGCCAGCAAATGGGGACAATAATGGTAGACAGCATCTCCGTCCAAAGTTACAGTTATTTGCACGTAAAACGTGTCACGTACGACGTCGCACACAGAGACAATATACAAATAATGAGAGGAAAACCATCGCCAGGTCCTGGATAAGCGTGTGCCCGAATCTATCAGATTCCACAGGTCTTAACCCCAGGGCTTACGATGGTGGTACCTGAGTGAAATATTCACCTTGACAGGCGGCTCTGCCCATTCCCGCTCAGGGTTGGGGGCGGGGTAAAGGGTGGGTTGCACCTGGGAGAGAGGCAGGGTATGGGTGAGATGGAAGGGGCAAAGGTTGGGCTGGGAAATGGATGGGTACCGAAGATCCCCAGGCCCCACGGGGGGCGTCGGTGGGGGAAGACGCGGAGGGGGCTGCGCCGCACTGGGCACCCACTCGGACACGGACACCGGGGTCAGCGGGGTGCCGAGTGCTGGCAAGTCCGGCAAGGCAGCGTTGAGGATGAGGGGCAGTGAGGGGGGCTGGGCCCTGGGTGGGTAGTGGGTGCTAGGAAGCATGGGAGTGACGGGGCACATGAAGGCAGATGAAAGAGGAGTTGGGGAACAGGAAGGAGGCTCGTAGCCCAGCGTTTGAGCATTAGGAAATGGCGAGGGAAACTGAGAAAGGAAAAGGGAAAACAATATAAAATAAAGAACAAAAAGTAAGAAAGCAACATTTTAAGAAAACATTCAGACCCTTGAGTTGTTCTCTAACTAATCCTAAGGCCATCTTGTAGCCCTTGAATAGCCCTAGTCACAGTATTTATCTAAATAACAGTCTCAAGTAACACAATAACACACCTGTGTGTTCATATGAAGAGGCGGAGGCGTAGGGTCAGCTTTGGAGAAGGGTAGTGAGAAACTTGTCGATATGTCAGGAGGACTGAGGTGCGATTTTGACTGACCAGCAGATGACTGGATATACAGGAGATATAAAATATGGACAGTAAAAGTACAAATAAATAAAGACACTCAATTGGCATGATATGTAATCATTATGCAATACGTAATATTGTTATATTTTATGTATTACGAAACCACTTTGGTATCTGGTCATGACTCTACCAACGCTTAATAACCATAACCAACATATGAATGTTCTCTGACAAAATATCAAAATAGTAAACTCTGGATGATGCTCTCTACAATTCATGAGCAGGTCAATGGAGGGCCGTGTGTGTTTGTGTGGTTCTGTGAGGCCGACCACCCCGGGCCCAGCCTGCGGCCCGGGATGCTGCTTCTACCTGGGGAGGGATACCAGTCGGTTGGACATGATACTAAGTAAAGTTCAAACAAAGGAGGGGGGGAGGAAACACAAAGACAACATTAACGACATCACAACCAAATCATCTCTGCTGTAGACAACCACAACGCAGCGTATCCACCACCACCACCACCACCACATACACAATGCACACAAAACAATCACACATAGAAACAACAAACAATCACACATAGAAATCACACAAAGACACACATTCACACACTGCGCGAACAAATACTCATAAATGCACAAACCAACAAAGACTGCCATATTAACAAGGCTAAAATGTTGCTACTTATGAAACACATGAAGGCGGCGCAACGATGCAGCCTAACAATATTTTAATCTATGTCGCATGCCAATGTAAACTGTTTGATTCCTACCTGCTCGTGGCTGGGCTGGGCAACAAGTTGTGGTTGAACAGTGGCGTCTGCAGGCAGGTAGCTTTGTGCTCTTGGTCTACTCTGGTATACTGAAGGGCCTGGTGTCGCTGAAGCACCAACTGCTGTCTGTCAGGAACACAGAAGAGCCGAGCTCAGGGGTTCGTTCATGTACAAGAAGAAAGGACCACTGTAGAAATACACGATTTAAAATCCATTTCTCAAAGCTTCGTCTACTTGCGTGCGTATCAGTTTGTCACTGTTAGAATATCTCTGTAACCAAAACAGGAAACAAGGCCTAACTACAGTCGGCCCAGTCTCCCCTCAGAAGTTCTGGGGCAGCGGGGCAGGGGAAACTCACCAGTTAACATCAGAGAGAGCACTACTTTTAAACATTTTAAATCATGTGGGAAGAAATGGCTAAGGGAAAGCCCGACCCATAGAAACGATTAGGCAGAAAGAAGTGAGTTCTGCTGAAGAGTTGAATCGTTTTAATCGGTTTTATCATAAAATGTATTTTTACTACTGCAGTCATTTTTTTTTCTAACACTGTTTGATTGTATGTTATCTCCATGAATTACTTATGTATTGATGTTATTAATTGAAATGTCTGTGGTGCGTAATATTTACAACTCCTGCCCAGGGACTCAAGATGAAAATTAGCTTATAGCTATCTCTGGTGCAATTTATACGCGTTCACCTTCCTGGTGAAATAAACATATACAACATTTACAAATAAATAAAAGAATAATACTGTTACAGTACATTCAGCAGCACATTCAGAAAGCCAATGCAAAAGGACACAACCCTAAAAGGCTCAGCATTTTAAGACGGACAGGCCTGTCAGCGTGGAAAGTGTTTCATTCTTTGCAATTAGTGGGGGACGCATGGATGATTGACAGCATTAGTTTGTTAGTCTGCGTCTGCTACTAATTGCCCTTTTCGATTCCACACCACACCGCAATGTTATACACTTGTTTAAACCATGACACCCACACCATCAAAATTAACCACCTCATTTGTGGGGTAAACAGTGGGGAAGGGCATGCTTGGTTAGCAAAGGAGGACAGCAGGTGTTAAGCAAAGCAGGTCAATAATCAGGAAGTATACAGAGCTTCCCCTGGCCCCAGTCTGCCGCATTAGGCTGTGGATGTACATAGCAATATATAGCCTTGCCCAACGCTCACGTCTCTATGCTTACCGTACGACCCGGTATGCCCTTGCTGCCACGTGGGGGCAGCTGGCCTCTCTCCCATGCCTGACCCTGGTCATACTTCTCTGCTAGACGGGACGAGCTACCGTTTCCCTCACAGCTGTGAGTGGGGCGATGTGTGGTTCCCATTTCGAGTGGACTCATTGAGCTGGTTCTGTCGCGTCTCACGATGTGCTGAAGACATTGATTAAGGAGACCCAGCCCTCTGTCGCCATTTACAACCACATTGCAAAGATCTAGCCAAGACGCCGAGGCACCGCGTGAGGGCGAAATGTCCGGCGATGCTGCCAGGCTAGCGGGCAAACATCGAGAGGTTGTTGACGTAGGTGTCGGAGACGTGGATGAGTCGGTGGCAGGATTTTGGCAAAGAGACCAGGAGCGTTTGTGTACGAGTTGGCCCTCGTCCTCTGCCTTGTCCTTTTGGAGGAGAGGCATGCAGGCCTTGCAGCGGTCGGGGGAATTTGACCTGCGCTGGCAGCTGAGATGCACCCCAGAGGGACACTTTGAGGGCACCGGGCCCGGTACAGCATTGCACTCGTGAAGGATTGCCGAGTCATAATGGCAGCAGGGGGGGTGGTGGTGGTGGTGGTGGTGGTGGGGAGGGCGCGTATGAGATGAAGGCAACGTGGAACCGGGAGATCCACCGATAGGTTCGGAGCTGTGGCTACTAGCGTGCACTGTGTCCCTCTGGGCTTCTACGCTCGCCGCGTGACCTCGACCCCTTCTGGGACAAAGGTCGCCGTGGGGAGGATTCTGCATAGGGAGAGACATCGTCCGACATCTGAAGATGTCAATCAATGAGGCGCTTCCGCGCGTTACACACGGAGCGCTCTCATTGAGGAGGGGGTCCCCCTGGCATGTATAGGGATCACTGGAATGGTGCTGCTAATGTGCAATTTGGCAAAAGAAAATAAATATGCTGTTATCTTAAGAAGTTGTTGACAACAAAAACTAGCAAAGGGTATCGACCCCAACGGTTGGGGTCAATAACCCACTCAACACTTGAGTACATAGAAGACTGAGAGTGCAGGTACTCACTGTTTGGGACTGGTAGGGCCCCGGGGGTACGTGTAATGCAGACGGTTGGTAGGCTACTTGAAGGGGTTGGCTGTTTTGCTGGTAGGCTCCCTGGTGCTGCTGTGTGGAGACCTGTGCGTAGCCGTCGTGCGGGGGCTGTGCTGTAGGCTTCTGTAGGGCCTCTTGTTGCATGTGATCAGGCAGTGAAGGGGGACTGTAGAGCATCTGGATGGCGGGCTCTGGCAGCGATGGGTAGGCAGCACTCTGCTGACTATCGTCCAGTTGCACGATGGAGCTCACACCGCTGTCTGCTGGAACGTCCAGGAACGGTAAGCAGAAAACAGTTCACATTAACACAGACACACACACACACTGGGGAATAGAGGAGAGGATGAAGAAGGAATTGGAATAAGCATTTTCTGATTGCAATTCAGATCAGCTTCGGGATGATGACTCATGTGTTCATTGTTGCTGTCCTTCACCAGCAGTTCATTTCTGTCCCAGTTTTACACACAGAATAATACAGCGACCAGCGTCTTTTTGTATCTCCTTACCAGCCCGCAGCACCAACCAACGATTAAACGCGTCCTTAATGATCATGTATCCATAACAAAAATGTATTCAAGGGCCCCGTCGCTGTGATTAGCGACGGCCTGGCATGCGGGTCTGTGTGTGTGCGCGCGCGAAACACAACAACGTCTCTCACATGTGATGGACGTAGCGTCCGGCACCACGTAGCAGAAGGCGGCTGGCGGTTCCTCCTCCGGGTCGCAGTCCGCCGCGCACACGGCGCTGAGCTGCGCCGGGGCCGCGCCGGGCACCCGCAAGACGTCCGCCGCCTGGCGCTTCTTGGCGGGTGGCTCCCCCTCTCCTGGCGCGACGGTCCGCTCGCGTCGCCATTTGATCAGCGCCACGCGGTCGCGGATGGACTTGGCCACTATCTTAGCATCGCTGTCCAGGAAGAAACCAGACTCCACCTGCAGGACAAACGCAGGATTTAATTGTTTTTTGGTTATTGCCGTAAGTCAATTAAGTTCCCGACTGACGACGATACTCCAGATGAAACATTGATTGCCCTGCAGTTTTCCCAAGCTAGAACATGGATGTCTTTCCTTTGCCAATCACAATGTTTAAGGCGACTAATCAATCCACTTAATTGACTTGCTGATCCTGTTTCAATCAATGGAGTACATGCCTCAATCATATTAGAGTCAGCATGTCCACGTAATTGAGTTCCAAGGGTAAAAGGGTGGAGCTATAATTAACTTGCAATCAACAATTTCCCTTTCTAGGAAGAAGAGGGTAAACCATTCTGACGGCCCACTGTTTCCCCCTCAGGGTACGCAACTCAAGTTACTGTGTTTACCATCTCCTGAGCGACTCCATCCGGGACCTCTGTCTCAAGGTCAAAGCTGAACTCGATGGCGCCGGTGTCCTTGTACTTCCCCTTTAACTTTTTAGGGTCCTCCACCCACAGCTTTAGGGCGATGGAGGATTTCTTCCCGTCATCCTCCTCTGCCAGCTCCACCCTCACGCCGGTGTCCTCTGCGAAGAAGGCGTGGTTCAGGAGATCCTTGATGGAGTATCTGTGGCAGGCGTTTAAAAACAAATGTACAAGAGTAAGAGTTCAAGGTAATGCTTAATGAGGTGCAACAGACAGAAACGCAAACAGTAGAAATGACACCAAAATACTGGCGTGACATAGCCTTGAGTCTGCAAAGGAAATCACATGGTTCAGTACAGCCACAATTCAAATGTGAGGGGACACACAGGGGACACACCCCCACATTCAAATGACATTCAAAAACGTCTGGATCACGCACCTCTCCTCCCATCGATGACAAATGCATTCGCCGATTATTTCCTTTATCTCTGGGTCGCTGACTTTACTGTAGCTGGCTGGTTTTACTCCCTGAAGTGACACAGAACACTACATAAACATATGTTTTGCGACCTATCATGTCAGTTCACAAGTTAGCAGGTCAGCGCGTAACCTGCGGTCAATGACCTGCTTTACTTTGAGGTGTCAAATATCTTTTGGAGTATAGACTCCAAACAAAGGCCTGCCGTTGCACCGCACACACCTACAATGTCAGAAAAGGGTACAAACGACTACGACAACGACAACGACAGACAAATGAGTTAAGATGAGCTCAGTGTGTTTCAAATAGTCAGTAAACAACAATAAAAGGACAGATTGCGTCACAATGGACCTGGTGTACTCACGCTGGTGACTTTGCGGTAGATCTGCGCAGCGTTCTGGCACTCAGAGTAGGGGTACTCGGAGGTGGCCATCTCCAGCATGCACATCCCAAACGCATAGACGTCCACGGCTTCGTCGTAGTGCTCCTCGTACATCTCCGGGGCCATGAACTCTGGGGTACCTGGGGAATGTGAGTGTGATGGATGAAACTGACTATTGACAGGAGATGAATCACCTCCTTTTTGGAAACCTCGAGGCTTGATTGATGTGTTATTGGATTCCTGTTCTTGTGAACATTCTTAAGATTTGTATTTTTCTTTGGTCTGTAAGTGGGCTATAATCTTAAAATGTTTACCGTTCCTGATGATTGTTTTGTATGCAATCTGTCCAATGTTTCAATCCATTTCAACAAATGTATTATTCTCATTTAAAATGATTCAGTTATTATTGTTATATATATATATTTTCTCGATTATTATTCTTAAACAACAGATACATGCAAAACATTGAAATGTAGAAACCTGGCCCGGAACCTGCAGAGCATGCATGTAACTAGCAAAATCGATCGCTTCCATGGCGAAAACAGACCCTTCTCAGATTTCAACTCAAGGTCATCAAATATTCAACAAGCAATAAGCCAGCTGAGCTACACTACTAATACTACTACTACTACTACGGGGTACTAACCGATGACGCTCTTAGCGAAAGAGGCCCTCTTAAGGGTGGCCAGGCCCAGATCTCCTATCTTGACGGAGCCCGTGGGTCCCGTGATGAAGATGTTGTCACACTTGAGGTCTCTGTGGATGATGGGAGGGGTACGGGTGTGGAGGAAGTGGAGGCCCTTCAGGATCTGTCTGCACCAGCTCCTTAGCACTTTGGGCTTCATCACCTTGAAGCGCTTTAGATACCTGGGAGAAGATGCATCAAAATAAAGTAATGTCTGTTAACTATGACACTATGGTGGTTTATAAGAGAGAGGGCGGGGGAGAGAGACAGAGAGACAGAGGGAGAGGGAGAGAGAGAGAGAGAAGGAGAGAGAGGGACAGAGAGAGAGAGAGAGGGAGAGGGTGAGAGGGAGAGAGACAGGGAGAGAGAGAGAAGAAGAGAGAGAGAGAGAAAAAAAACATATTGTTTACGAGCTCAAAGGGGCCCTTTAAAGGCTTTTATTTTGTTATTCAGAGTCTTTAATTCTTACGTTTTAAGTGTCCCTGAGGTCATGAGCTCCGTCACCAGAACTATGCACTTCTTCCCTTTCACCGGGGACTCCCAGAAGTCGTAAAAACGAACGATGTTGGGATGCTGCAGAGCTTTCAACATCTCCGCCTCCTCTTTGAACCTCTGTCTCTCCACCTTGGAGAGCTTTCGTTCCTGAGAGATTAAGAAGACAAGAGAAGGGGGATACAATAATTCACTGCGCAGCTCCATTCACTCCATTTCCCTCTTATGGCTTCTCACATGTTTCTCAAACCACACGATTTTTCGTATTACTCTGTTGTTTTTTTATTTACCCTTAAGGGGAAGGGAATGCTGTTAGAGACAGGAAATGGTTAGGGTGAACAAACACTTTCTCGTTTTAAAGATAAAGGAGGACATTATTGTTGCGATGACTGAGGAGAAGCCAATACTTAGAATGTGTGACGTGTGTACTTAGTGGGCAGAGGCCTGTCAGAGATTTTATTGTGCCGTGTTTATAGTAAACAATGGCCAGGCCTTTAAGCAGGCCTAACATAGGGGACTGAACCGTGTAGTCCTGGTATAACAACCGTGTACAGAAAACACTAAACTACAATACCTTTATGTGGTGCTGGAAAGGTGTATAGGTATAGAAAAATATTTACAAAAGAAAAACATGACCCAAGTGTGTAACCTAGCCGGAATTTGACAACATTTCCAAACATCAACACACTTCTGCTACTACGAAGGAAACACAGAAGCCTTTGGAGAATAACACAACTATTGTTGGTTATATAACATTATATATTATAATATTGTATATGTATGCACAAATATGTGAAAAAAGGGAACCAATTAAATATTTATAGTAAATTGCTTTCCATAACAAATGCCTACATGTATTTTATGCGTTTCTGGATTATTAGATTTGCTATGAAAGTGTAATCCTAGGGAGTAAACAGCATCAATAGGTTAAATAAATGTATCACAGCCTGATCAATATTGGGGCCCAGCCTTAACCGAACTGTCGTATAAATAGAAAACCGCTGACACTGAAGATCCTCAACATTTCTGTTTCTCTTTACTCAGCAGGGCAGATGCGACCATCGTCTCGTGACCCTAAAGACGGCCATAAAACTCCAAATGCTGGCCCGCTCTTTACCAAGCCATTGCGGGAACCATGAGTGTGCATATATTTCTTTAAGCCAGTAATAAGCATGCAAATCTTCTTCTTCTACGGCTACTTGCATTGATCATTGCAGAATAATGTAGCATCATATTTCATTTCCTCGCTCAGGCTGTAGCTAACGCTACAACAACTTTGCATAGCATATATTTGCTACATAGAAAAACCCTTACAAACAATTAGACAATTGATGCTACAAAATACAACATGTAAAACTCATGTAGGTGCTCTAGTGACACATGTAGGGAAGATGATATTTGTTCAGAGGGCTGTTAAAGAGCCGGTGGTGGAACAGGGTTTCAAAGACAAATAAAGAGATGACATGGGGTTGACTGAGGATCCTGCTATCTGATCTGCTTCTCTAAGCAGGGTGCGGCCATAACAGGATCCCACAAGCAACACATAATAACTTGTTTGTGTTTACACATCATAAAAGGATGGAAAGGGGAATTTTGTAGATGAGATTTGTGTAGTGTTAGCGATTACGATCCAGCCATCCGTTGTTTAGGACCTCTTTAAACCATACGGCCCTCTTTAAACCATCGTCTAACAGATCCCAGGCTGAGCGACTGTCCTCATATGACCTGCACTCTCTCACCCTTTTTGGTTTCGGTCCTACGATCCTGCAGATTGTTGCATCAGCAGCAGCCTTTCCCTCCCCAGACATATCTGCCTCTTCATAAAGACCCCCACGGGACGGCGTCGTATTTAGTCGTACAATTAGCACATCACACCGTCTAAGTAGTATATAGATCTGTGCTGTAGAGATTTACCATCAGGCCAATTACCCCTGAGTCATGCTGGGTCGTGTCCTACCGCGGTGGATCACTCGGGATGGTAGATCTGATAACTGACTCAACAACATTATGAGGATTTGTTTTTAAACCGCATCTTCTTTTTTATATCTTTAACCCATAATAACTTCTATGCTTTTGCTTTATCTCGTACACACACATACACACACACACACACACACACACACACACACACACACACACACACACACACACACACACACACAC
>JAOPJO010000025.1:7049702-7065277 GCA_027123675.1 Molva macrophthalma | reverse complement strand
CCCCCCCCCCCCCCCCCCCCGCCCCGGCCCCCGCCCCCCCCCCCCCCCCCCAACAACACAAGGGAATCCCCTTATAATCTAGGGGGAATCTCCCCCTAGATTAGGGGCGGTAGTCAAGCCATTTGGTCTCTCGTCCCAAGTCCACTGGACCCGACTCACTCGGGGCGACCATCGACGGTGGAAACACAACATAACTACTAGTTCGGTCTACTACATGCAAAACATAGCAGAGGACTACGCCTAGTATTTCCCACTATTACCAAGGATGGCGACAGAACGTTTGGAAATGAACGGAGATGCTGACGGAGAAACAGAGGTAAGATAACAGTCAGTCCGTAACAATGGGAAGAATGCTGCTGTTATTATAGCTATTGGAGGCGCAATGCGAATTTCCTTTGACCCGTCACCGTTTGTGTAGGCTGCACACAACCCAAGGACTACCGGTTGATGTTTATTGACAATCGGTGTCTTACTTTTTCAAACCCATTGCTCAACCCACTCAGAATACCGCACTAAATGTACATCCAGGGTACATTTTGTCCGTTAACGCCTGCGAAGACGCCTTTCGAGAATACAGGTGCCACTGAATCAAACTTCTGTGTCCTCAGATGTTACCTGGTCACCCGCATGAGTTACTCGTTTGCATTGCTCTAAATATAAAAGCAATTGCATATTTGAGTGAATAACCCCCGATGTCGAAGTGGGTCCAGTTCATTCGAGCTATGGCGAAAGACCTTAATCTAGTTAGTTGTAGTGGTCACACTCACGCCACATGAGAGAGTGCTAATAGCTTCCAGCTTTTAACGAAATCCCACTAATATACGGTGTTGGATTAGTGCGCGCGCAGCTAGGACCGACCATGTAGGCTACTACAATATTATTAAGGATGCCTCTAAATGTATTATCAAGACTGAATGGACTGTTGAATGGAACGTTAGTGGGCATATGCAGTACAGGGAGACCGAGACCTGCACGTGGTCACCTGTAGACCTACTTCACACACGAACGCCCACACACACACACACACACACACACACACATACACACACACACACACACACACGCACACGCACACGCACACACACACACAGGCCTACCCAGTTCATGTTGGCATACAGTTGATTGCCTTACCTAGATTATTATTGTAAAGGGTCCCCTGTCATTTGGTGAACAATTTCCTACTGAGTGGGTTTGTATATTTTCTGTCATAACATACGATGTAATAGTAGGGTGTACTTTGGAAAACCATGACCTGGATATAACGACAAGTTGGTATACAAAGTAAGCACACATATGCCAGTACTTTCTCTAAAAATAACTTTAAATATAGACCTGAGCAGCAGGGGACTTTTCAAACCCCAGACAGTGCTTCATTAATGTATCTTGCCTTTATACTCAAATATGTATTAACTTATTACATAATTATATGATTTGCTTTTAATGATTCATGACTACTTTCTGAAAGGAAATATTATTAGCAAGAAAGACATTTGTTGAGACCAAAGACTGGTAAAGACAATATGAATACTGGCATTTGTCTGGATTCTGTGTCACCCAAAGAATAAAGGTCGAAAAAATAAATAAGCTAGGGCTAAGGCTAGTTCTTTGGGATAATTCATTATTAAAATAATTAATTATTGAAACATATCATTTTCCTTTCATTTGTCCTTCTTTCTATAACAGTCAGGTCCCAGGTTCAGTTTCAGTCTTAGTTGAGTCACAGGCTAACCACTGCCAGGCCTCCCAGTAACACGCTCTAATACACGTGTTGGTTTGCTGTGGTTACCATGGCAGATTCCTGCTGAGGGGTGTGCAGAGTGTGGTATTGTTCTCCACAGTGGGCTGTGTTTACTTTCCCGCTGTCCCAGTGTTTACTTTAGCGCTGGCTCGCTGTTTAAGGATCTTTTCTCCACACACTTTGGTGAGCGGCGTTCATTCATTCATTCATTCAAATAAAAGGAAAAGATGACGTCAAGTCCTGTCACGGTTCCGCCTCCCTCGATCAACCTTGAATATTCATTCACAAAACTCGTATCTATTATCTATTGTTTAAGGTTTGTGAATTCAAAACACTGTCGCAAGCTGATTGTCGTGGACGATGCATGCTACGACCAACACACTGAATAAGAACAATTTGTTTCATATTTATTAGTTCAATCAAAGAAAACAGACCCACCAGAGCAGAGAGAGTAGCTAGCAGGTGCTGGATGACCTTTGGGGGCTTTTGGTCTACCATGTTATTTCACGCATGGCCTGGCAGACCATTTAAAGTTCTTGAGGGTGGTGCCTCAGAGTGACGGGATGCCAACCTGGACAGAAGGAAGTCCTTGTTGTGAGGGCGGTTTAGCCTGTACTACACCCTGAACGCTGCTCTCCTGAAGCCGTGAGACCAGAGAAAGTGGAGCCGCCCGATGCTATACCTTTGTTGACGTTGGCTCGTTCCCCTTTTCTTTCAGTAGTGTTTTGATTCATTTGTTGACTTTAACATGTGGTTTATTCCTTAAGCTTTGAATAATGAATCACATATAGGCTATTGGTGTAACCTATACCCTTTTCCCCCCCAATAAATTATTCACCCTTGTGTTACTGTGGGCTTTTGTCTGTGACACTGGCAGCTAAGTCCTATAAGTCCTATAAGTCCTGTAAGGGAGGCTTTTAAATGTTTTTCTTGGATAGAGGGAAGACTTTGGTTGACTTTTCTTTCATCAATGGTATTCATTAGTAGTTTTGTACAACATTGTTCATTGAATTTTCATGTAACTAGTCAGTAAGGTAAAAAAGAAAAACATTTGTTTAGCATACAGCACCACAATGCAAAACTACCAGTGATTTCTCAGTTGCAGTTCATACTCCATAGAGGCACACTATAAGTGTGCAGCAACATTAAACATAAATGCTTTGCCCATCTTAATGAGAAGGCCAAAGTATTGGCTTAAAAAATAGTTCCATAAGCATTAAAACGACTTTATCCACTATAGGAGACAGCAACTAGCAGCCGCCATGAAGGAAATATGGGGCCCCTTCCTTTGTGTAGAAATCGAAATCCTGCTGACTTAATAACACACAGATGACACAGTTTGTTACATATGATACGATAACATTACATTCATTTGGCTGAAACTTGTATCCAAAACGACTAACAACAAGAGCATTCTACAATGAAGATACAACTCTGAAATTGTAAGAATCATGTGAGTACATTAAATGAATCCCAAAAAACAAACTGCTTCAAGTGCTACATTTAAGAAAGAAGAAAAAAATATTTTGTTCATTATCTTTCATCTTTCAAGATGCAGTCTGAGCAGATGAGTTTTCAGTCTGGAAGATGTGTGGGGTCTCCCCTGTCCTGATGTCAGTGGGGAGCTCGTTCCACCATTGTGGAGCCAGGAAAGCAAACAATCTGGATTATGCTGAGCGGCAGCCCTCGTAGTGAGGGAATAGCAAGCTGTTTTGCAGTCGTATAGAGCGTAGTGGATGGGCTGGGGTGTATTGTTGGGCCATGTCCTGGATGTAGGGTGGGCCTGAGCCATTCACAACACGGTAGGCGAGAACCAGTGACTTGAATCGGATTCAAGCAGCTACTGGTAGCCATGCAGGGTGTGGAAGATCAGTGTAGTTTGGGAGAACTTGGGTAGGTTGAAGACCAGCCAGGCTAATGCACACTGGTTGAGCTGCAGATATTGAATGGCACATGCAGGCAGACCAGCTAGTAGGGAGTAACGGACATATCCTCCTGATGTTGAGGAGCATGAGTCTGCAAAAGTGGGTTGATGCAGCAAGTCCAACAGAGATTGCGTATATTTTCATGTATTGCTTTTTATAGGTTGAGTCATTAGTCTCAGCTTTTGGAAATATCATGTCATGGTTGAAATCATGGGGCCAAATGCAAAACCAAAACAGAATCTCCCGAATATGATCCAAAGAGTGCTGTTAGTGCATTGGTTCCTGGTGGGAGTGGGCTGACACCATGGCGATGAAAAGAGTCTTTGTGTTTCTGCATGATTCACTCCAAAGGAAGTGCCAAGAAAGGAAATGGGATGGGTCCTAAAAGAGAACCTTGAGAAACCCCAGTTAAGTCATTGTTAAAACCAAACTGGATTTTAACAAATGCTTAATATTTAACAGGAATAAAAGCTGTGTTCTTGTGGAAATGATTATGTGATTAACAGTTCAACAAAATGGTGTATTATTACAGCATTTCTCTTTCTAGACCTCAATCCAAAGTATGAGGAACCTGCACACAGGAACATACGTGTGTCTTGTTTCCTGTTCCCTGTTTCGTCATGCGGTGTCAATGGTGTAAATGTTTTCCTCGGCCAGAAGGAAACAAACTGCAAACCTTTGCACAGCTTGACTTCTCTATGCTACAAAATGTCCAATGTCTTGTTTGCTGTGTTGTATGTGGTATTCCCTGTTCCTCTTTGGAAACTTCTCTTGTCATTGTTCTCCACATGGTAAATATAGCACGACCTGATTGTAAAAGGTCAAAGAAGGGACTTTATTGAAAGTTTACAGTAGTGAAACTAAAAGTTAAGCGGGCATTTTTGCCATTGTGTCATTGTGTATTTTCCAGATTTCAGAATGAATACATGTTTTTTTCCGGCACATTACCAGTGCATCTAAAACAACCTTTACACTTTTGAATTGTCAATGGAACTAAATCAGACGTCAGAATAAACATTTGATCATCAGTGAATCATGTTATTAGAGACCTATTATTAAAAAATAGGTTCAATCTTGATTCCTAAAACAAATGACGATTTCATGTTCCCAGTGAGTTGCCTTGATGGAGCGATAGTCATCGCTAACTTCTGCTTGATTTGTGTGCTTGTGCTCAGGTGCCGTCACGGGGGGGCCGGTACAGGCAGCGGCCCATAAACATGAACCACTACGCCAACAAGAAGAGTGCGGTTGAAAGCATGCTGGACGTGGCTCTGCTAATGGCCAACGCCGCCCAGCTGAAGGCCGTGCTGGAGCAAGGCCCGGGATTCACCTTCTACATACCTCTCATTGCACTGCTGAGCATCTCGCTAAGCCTACAAATTATTGTGGGCATTCTGCTTATCTTCATCGGTAGGTGTAATTGATTGTGCTACTATTTCCTCTTTTTGTTTCCTCCCCTGCCAGCTTTTATCAGCTTACGTAATAGCATAACAACCCCTGACAAATTGTTGAGCATTTGTGACTATGTTGTATATTATAGGCTTTGTTCAGTGTAGTTGTGTTACCAGAATGGGCCATCGCTGGCAGTTGTTAATGGCACCAACAATGAACAATAAAATGTGGTTCTAATTTGCATACACAAGCAAATGACACCATTGGAATCATTGAAATTAATATTAAAGAATGGCAACTTGTTTGGAACTATAGAGGTCATGGTTCATGGTCAACTCCATGGTTCCTTATTCTTAAACCCTTCACCTTTCCTAAAACCATTTAGCATCTTGTCTATGCTAAATGGGCACACCTGCTGACAGTGGGGAATTTTACACTATCTTAAATGGAACGGGAGGAAAAACCTATCTTACCAGAGGGCCTGATTCCACAAGAACCCCAGCAGCCTAATAATGATAACATGATAAAGTACTGGGCTAATAATAGCATCTCGCCTCCCAACACCTCTCGGAACACAGTGTTGTATTGTGTTGTATTAGACTAATAGGACTAGGTTACATTTACAGGAAACAAGACCATAGCAGTCCGGCCATGTAACCCCTCCATATCTTATCTGTTTGTGACAGACAGAACCATCTCCTGCCTCCACTACACATGCTCTCTCTGTTTAGGCCGGAAAGGGAACTGGCACGGCACTAGGAGTGCCGTGCCAGTTCTAATATTTCATGGGAAGAAGGTTTACATTCCTCTACATCCATATGCTCCTCACAGTCCCATTCCTGAGAACGCTGATGCGCGTAATCTCATAATGAACGACAGAGATATCCATTCACCGGAGGCCTGTTTGTGTCAAAACTAGTTTATACTGGAATACATTGCTAAACAGGATTCCTAAATGTTAACTCAGCTCTGGGGACATTCTGACCTCGAGCCTTGACCCTTATTATTACACAACCATGGAGTCCACCATGTCTCCACGACACCAAGTCGCTGACTTCTCATTCCTCTGCCCCACAGTGAAGTGGAACCTGAACGACCAGAGCATGCACTTCAAGCTCAACATCTTAGAGAACATCACCACGGCACTCGTCTTCCTCATCGTCGTCGTCAACGTCTTCATCACCGCCTTCGGAGTCCAGGGGCCAGTATCCAAGGGATGACATCTCTGCGCAAGGCTACCCCCCCCATCTCACTGTGTTCTCTATAAACACATCGGGCATTTGGCTCCTTCTCCCTGTACAGACTACTTTGATAAACATTTTGTGTAAACATCGGAGAAACAACAGAAAGGTTTATGTTGCACTCTGTAATCTTCCCCAGGGTTCATCTTCCTTCAGTTCTCAGGTCTGTATTTTCTAGGAATGACTTTTAATGAAAATACAGGCATCGCGAGAGAGGCATTCTGCTGTGTGGTAGTCGATCAATATGTTGACTGATAGAAATTAATGAAATGGCCAGAATAGTAGGCTGTCCTTTTGGTTGCTTTGTCTAATATATTCAACATATCAGAAAGATATACTGTAAATTACAGAGGCCCTATGCACAAAATAAAATACAATATTTTTTGTGGCATGGGCCTCTTGAGAGAATGAGTGTACCATCATGTCTGTTGGTAGAAAAAAGTGTTACATGTCTTAAGAAAACATAAAGAAACCACTTTGCTTAAATCCAAAGTCACTGTCAGAGCTTGCAATTCAGTGAAATGTGTAGGATTTTTTTATTATGATTATTATAACACTTTTCACTACTACGCTGACCATGTGTACTGGCCTTCTGTGCTCTTGCTGTAATTGTGTTCAGGGTGGAAGTTAATCTCCCTATAAATCCTAGCATGAGGCCTTGTCACAGGTTACAACTGCTTTATGTTGGTCCTGGCAATCACAGCTATGTTTACAGTCAATCATGATAACAGATCATACATGCTGAGTTCATATAAGCGCTATGCAAAGAATAAGTAAGTGATGTTTGAGTTTTCTACGTATTATTATTTTTTATTTTAAATGCATGTCATACACTGTTCATACACTGTACTCTTTTGAAGGACCAAATTTGTAGCATTTTTTTACTGTTGCGATATATTCTTGAGTTTGTTGAACAAATAAAGTAGTTATACGATGTGACTAAATAAATGCCAAAAAAGAAATGTGTCTCGTAGATTGTTTTATTGGATTGGGAGTGCATGAGACGTTTGTGTTACAGCAAAACTATGCTATATCATAGTATATTACATGTCGACCACTGTGGGCCTGTAATTAACCTTTCTTAGCACTTGAACCCAACATACAGTATGCTTCAGCTTAAACATCATTATTTTGAGTACACTTACATTTCCTTTCAAACTTAGAGAACAGTTCACTAAATAAACAAAACAATGAACTGAAGTAGTTACATAGCAAAGAGTACATTGACCAAGCAATGCATTGTATCATGCTTGTAAGGTGCTTGCTATGGCTTTAAATTAGAAATTACTATTTAGAATATTTTCTCTAACAAATATTGTATAACAGTGCAACAATCAGGTTTTTTTTATTAATTTAAAGTGTAATCGAAATTGAAATATAGATTGTTGCATCTGAACAGAAAGCTGAAAGACAACAAGTATTGACAACCAGGCCAATGAAATAATCCCGTTCGAGTATGTCGGCCATAGTAGCAGCCGCCGTTGTATTAATCCATGTTGATTTTGAATGAAATTGAGAGCACCATGTAAAAAAAAACTTGGTTAGAGATGCCACGAAGTAGGTGGCAATGCCTTAACCGTATATGTGTTGAAGGCCACAAGGGCCTCTTCCATCCTTGTCAAGGGGAGTGCTAACCTTCTCTCCTTTCATACAACACGACAATTGCAAATGGACGTGTGTTTATATACCTGGTCTTATGCAGATCGTTGTAAGTTATGGTTCAGCTTCCGGGTTTCTTCGGACAGGATCATAATAATAGTACTATTACGTTATACTCCAATTTATACTCCAATTTATACTTAAGTGATAGATGATAGTGATAGATATTGCTAATAATGTATACTATGTTTTTTGTTTTGTACTCCCATAATGCACCGCTCGCGTCCGACCAATCAAAATATTACTGTGGAATCACACACCGAAACCCTTTTTAAATATATTCACGCGGCACAAACAGATTGACAAACATCATTTCTTTCTTTATTTGATTTGAATCGTCCTATTTTCTAAAAGATTAATACCAAACGACGAAACGAACGTAGATTTGTAAGAACATTTATAGTGCCTCTTGGTGGCCAGGAGAGAGCAGCAATGTTTCAACAAAATAAATGTAACTTACACTGCATATATAAGAGACCTTGATTTACATAAAGGGCATTACGTGCCTAATCACTATAAACTTTTTTCTACAGTCTACACATTTACACATACAGTCATATAAATGTGTAGGCCTATTTGTCACTACACGGTGGCTGGTTTCAAACCCCATTGTGTGTTATATCATATCACTTTTAAGCAATATTTGAAAAAAAATAAATAGTAGGCTACATGTATAACAGCACTATTTGCATTGTGGCACAGAGGCTATAGTACATTGGGACCTCACAAAACACTTAGAAATAGAAACCAATCATTTATCATATAACAGATGGGGACTTCAAATAAAACAAGGACGGTGTACCATTACAATCTATGCAGGTAATGGTTTAACTTAATGTTGTTACAAATTGAAAAAATGATATGAATGAAAAGGCATATCGTTATTTACTCTCATCCTAATAATAACCAATTCATTCATCTTTTGGATCAATTCACTCACATATTAAAAAAAATTAATAAAACAACTTTGTGGCAAAACATACTTATGGGAAATCCCAATTCTTCCCTTTTTAAATCAGCAAGGCAACATAGATAGTTATATACAAAAATAGTATTCAACACGTAGAATAACAAAAAGGTTTTCACCACCACCACTATTTGGTGGACCCTTCCTCAGTGTACCAAATGAGGACCTCCCTGGCCTTCCTGCTCAGTCCAAGAGCAGCCAAACCAACGACCCGGCTTCCTCCAGACACTTTGGACTCTACAGGACAAACATTTCAGCCATTTTGGATGTACAGTATATAAAACCATAGACTCAACCAAGACTTATACATTAAGGTAAGTTTGTGATTTTCCCACCTCAAATGCAGATGAAGGTAGTTAACATGTAAGGTGCAAGAGACTCACCACTGTAGTAATACAACATGGCTGCTCCTGCCGCTAAACTGAAACAGCTGAGAAAGAACATGGGGCCTGGAAGAGAAGGAGAAAGGAGGATATTCCAACATCTGTATCCATCTTGTGAACCAGACTTCTAAAATGAATTGTAACTTTGTATTTATTATCCTATCTTACAAAGATATATATCATGTGGCAGCCTACTATTGGCCGACTATACATTTTTGAAAGGATTTTTCTGGATTTTAATAAAGTCACGCCATTAACTAATAAACACATTTAGATATCGTACAGGCTTTCTGATGGCATGTCTTACTTCTGTCATTGAGAACATATCTCTGTTCGGGAACAGCTGTCTGTTTCAGCGGATCAGAAGAGTCTGGGGATGGAACATGTCAAGGACTTTTAACATAAAGTTTCATAACCCTTTCCGAAAACGTAATGAATAATCTTGGAACTAGAAAAAAAATCAAGCATTATTCAGCAGACAAATAAAACAATTACAACATTGTCTAGGAATTCCCATTTGTAGCAGGTGGGTCTAGGTTAGGGTGACCGGACGTCCCCGTTTTCCGGGGACAGTCCCCATTTTCCGGGGACAGTCCCCATTTCTGGTGCCCTGTCCCCGTATTTCAAAAGGATTTAAAAAAGATATAAATACATTTTTAAATGGCGAAGGTTCTAGCTTGCTCATTAATATAAATGTTGAGACGGTTGGTAATAAGTCTCATGTCTATCCAATAGGCTGTGACTTGACCTCGCTAAGTAGGGGTCTATCTATCGACTTTATACCATAACCAGGCATGGCTGATTATAAATAATAGACTATCAATACAATATATAACAATTGCATGCCAATTATTTGCATGATTAGCTACTTCGGATTGTTTTTGGCTGGTTTACCAAAGCTTAAAACTCAAAAATCGACTACAGTGCATTTACCATGATAAGAATAAGCATAAAGTCATTATGTCCCCGTTTTTTTTTTTTTCAGAAATAATAACATCTGATATTTTGTTGATAAATGGAATGCCAAACCACACATGTCCCCTTTTTTCATGTCAGAAATCTGGTCACCTTAGTCTAGGTAGAATGTGTTTAGACGATTCATGGAATGGAACAAACCTTTAAGACGGAGGCGAGTGGGCAAGCTGTAATATACTTCTTCCACGTGCAAGTGGAGTGCACGATAAAACTCCTTGCAGGCTTCCTCGCCTTTCCCCTGCAGGTGAGTTAGAAGCTCACCCAGGCGCACACAGGTGGGCACATCCAAGTCTCTGAACTAGACCGTTTCAAAAAAGAAAAGTAATGCATACTTTAACCAAAAGATCCACACTCTTTAACTCGATTTCTTTATACACAAATGTCAACAAGTTGTGTCCATTACAAACTCAAACAACAATATATAAGTAGGCCTATACGCTAGCTAGGATGGACTGTATTGTACAGTTCAGCCTCACTCGCCTTGGTTGCCTCCTTGTCAGAGAGGATCTGGGGATATATCCTGTTCAGCTGCAGAATGAGTTTATCTACTAGTTCTGTATCCAATCTTTGGTCTGATCTGAGGAACCGGCTGTCCTCCAGCAGTTGGTCGTGGAAGCTGTCTGCGAATGTAAATATAAAGTAACTTAGAAGAAGGCCTTGGAAGTATGTTAACCATCTGCATTGTCAATTTTACACATACATACATGGATAGCGCGCTAAAAGTACTGAAATAACTTGCTACGTTATCATTTATACCCAGGCTCCGGATAGCGACAGAACTACGTGTTAAAAAGTTGCCTTAAAAAGCGTGAGATACAAATGCTGGCGAACATTGTTTTACCGGAATGAGATCCATGTTATATTCCCGCTTTCAAGAAGAAACAACTACAAATACAGCGGATCTAAAAGACGAATAGTTGCAGCGAGAAAACTTGAGGAAACAACCTTAGGACTGGGAATGCAAGGTTGTATGGAAAAAAGTAAGCAAACTGGTAATCGTGAAACTTCGTTCTTTTACTTCACGTGAAACGACCGTACACTTCAAATGCAATTCAATGTTATGGTAAACGCAATATGTATTTAAAAACTAAGACACAAACCTCCCATTGCAGAGAATCCCAGACCGTCCTTTGTTAAGCCCCTCCCCCTGAGGTCATCTACTGACAGGAGTGGCACACCGGAAATGACAGACGAAAAAGTTTCTTAACCAATACGCCTATGCATGTTTTCAGTCCTCATATTTTAAACAACTCTACATTTTTGTTTTGATGCAAATTCTTGCATTTATTGCATGTTTCTTGCGATATTTATAATTGATTACTCTATTCTTAAATACATTAATAAACACAAAGGCCATGTCTTGAACAGTGAGATTTATTTATTTGCATTAGTTATAAACTATAACTAAGCAGGGACACCAGCTAAGGCATTTACCATAGCAGAGTGTTACCACAGTTATTGTATGTTGAATATTTGACCAAGCATCACACCCAAGGCTTCATTGAAACAAAAGGCACCAATACTTGTAACAGTTTGACATTGTATTAAATAAATAGATACTTGAAAGGTTAAAGTAAAAACATATACAACTTAGTTAGGTGAGCAAACGTGAGCGAAAACATACAATGATTTAAATGGCACAAACTATTGATAAATTCTTGATATAAATTGCACTTTATAAAAAAAACTGACAACAAAATGGCACTGCATGCTTATGAAGATGCTAACATCTTCCATAATTTGCTTGGCATTGTAGTAAAGGTTTAACATTGCATTAAAACAATAACATTATTAGCATTTCTTTATGACTTAACATTGAATATTAACTTAATCACATGACTTTAAATTATAAAGCTTGCATATAAATATACATTTTGCATTATTCTTTTCTTAAGTCCTATCACACATACTCAACAATACTTGCTAAGAAGAACAATGTGTCTTTAAGGCAAAATACTAAGTGTCTTATTGAACAGAACCTGGTTAAGACCCTGAAATTGTATTTGCACACTTGCAGTTATGTCCTATCTGTAACTAGTCATTCTTTCTATTCTTCTCCCTGGAAAAGAAAAAGTCCAAAAAGGCACACCTAAATCAAAGGCTAAAAAGGTAAATGACAGAGGGACATTTAAATCCAAATGAATCCCTTGATTCGTTGTGTCAGAATCTTTCTGGAAGATACCTTTAAACACACTGGTTTCATTGTTTATTGACCCCATTCAAAATAAAACAACAATTTCTTTGTACAAAAAATAAATATGGAAAAGCCATTGTGGTATTATTTAGATATATTCTTTATCTACGATGTCGCTAGACATGGCAGAAATGTTAACAAAAACACATTTATGCTAATAATAAAAATAATTAACATGATTTTAATGGGTATCTGTGAGACAGCACAAGGCCCACAGGACAAAGTGCTTCGTCAGCATAGTATGAAACACAGGACATATGGTGCGACTGCTTCAGGTGCACTAACATGGTGTTGTCGTGTGTTGTAAAAATGAAGGGATCACAACACATAGCGAGACACCACCAGTCATGCCTACTGCAGTCACGCCGTTGGGAGTGAAACGGTTGGAATTGGGTGTTTCGGGTGTTCATTTACAGTTACGGGTTTGCTACAATGACAAAAACGAGCGCAACGACCCCCCACCCTGACATGTGTCTTGATCACTGCATTTGTTTTGAGCTCCAGGTAACATCCCCGCAGACACCATCAGCACCGGCACGTGTTACAGACACACACACACACACACGCTGACGGACCTCCATAGTGACGTTGGCCCTCAAGTCATTTACTGCAAATGGGAAAGATGAAACAACAAGACAAGGTCAACCAAGCAATCCATCCATCCATCTGTGTGGAGAACTTGAATGAGTGTGGAGTTTGGTGATGCATTAGTAGGATGGAGCTTACGAGGAGGTTAGGTGTGTAGTGTTGGGGTCTGCAGGGAGCAGGGAGGCTCATGACGCCTCAAAGCCACCATGCACGGTTCTCTTAAAGAGTGGTGACGAGATATCCCGTGTGAAGTTAGGAATGAAATGTTAAACAAAGTAAAGAAAAAAATGTAGATGAGATGTAGTATCTATGGCTTTCATAAGAGTGATCATAACTGACTTGATGTTGGATTTACACAGCGGCACACACTTATCAAGTCATGTGGCAGGTTGCCTTGTTGCGTTAGACAACAGTTGCCAATGACAACAGTAGCCGTTGACAACACTGATGCATTACAAAGACATTCCATAGGATGATTGAGTCTAGGCACGTTTCTCTGTGCATGCGAGAAGCTGAAGCGACTAAGTATCTATTTACATTCAGATAAGGCACTATAACGCAATTTTTTCATTTGAAGTTTTGCAGTAAAATGCAAAACACATAATAGTAGTGTGTATTATTTTAAGAACATAACCTTGGACAATTGCTTCCTAGGTTTAAAAGTCCCTGATTAACAACAAATGCTTGTTTCCTCAAGTAGATTCAAACTACTAATGACAATCCAATGTCTTAAGCTACAGTAAGGCTTTGTTGACCTTCCTGTGAATAACATTAAAGTCACGTGACACCATAGAACAGTGTGTGACTCGGCCCTTTGAGTCCCATTACGGCACATTACGGTGGCACTTTTATTGCAATTACCCAATAACTACTCTATATTCTAGATAATAGAATCTTAATAATAATACAGCAATTATGTCATAATGTATAATGTTTTCCAAAAGGAAACCAATTTTGTCCTGTATGTTTTGGGTTTAGGAGCTTTGCTTAGTCCCTTCATCTAAATATGCATTCATTTTGTAATGAAACGATAAGCAACATCTGTTAAGATCGTCTAGCAGCCAGCCACAGGCAGTAAATTCCAACAGGGATCTAACCTGTCATTCCCATGCCAGAATTTCAGAACAGTGGGGTTCGGAATCATGCAAAAACTCATCCGTGTCATTCCAAGTAACAGGCCGGTCAAAAAAATGAAATGAAAATGCATATCAACTCAAGCATGTTGATGATGAACCGGTGGCGACAGGCTGATGCAGGGACCGACTGGGCCGGGCCAGCGGAGGGAGAGTGCGCTGAACAGGAACCATGCTGGTGTTAGTCGCTAAAGCCCGAGGTGGCGGATGCAGGCGCGGGTCTCCGACTTACACGATGGCTTGCCGGGGCTCCCTTCCCCTTCAGCTTGCTCCTGACGGCCGCCGGGCCGATCCCGGCGCTGGTGCGGCGGGCCTGCTCGTGGTCGAACTCCAGGTCCTCCAGGCGCTGGGTGAGGGCCAGCTTCTGCTGGATGGCCATGCGGAGCAGGGAGTTGAGGGTCTTCTTCTCGTCCTCCGCGGCGGTCAGCTGCCTCTGCATGTCGTCCAGCTGGGTCACGTACTCGTCACACCTGAGATGCACCGAAGGATGGGGGGGGGTAAGGTAAAAGAGGAAAGGGAAATCGTCATCAGAGCAGAGCAGCGGAGAGCGGGTGAATATAGTGTAGTGGCCGGGGTGTTCGACTCCCGGTCGAGAGGTACTGGGTTGGATCCCGGACTTAAGAATCTCGATTCTTCTGTGATTGTTCAACGATTCACAACTCCACAAAAATCTATACAAAATGAACAATAATTTCCTCTTTTGTGTTAGGTTTGCTTGTGTGTTTACATTATGGCAATCAGTTGATATAACTTTCTCAAATTTAAAAACAACAATCTTATACACACTGTAATCTGCTTTCATGCCGTCATTTGCCACACCGCCTTTCTCAGCGCACAGCGGACTGGAGTAGATCCTGAAATTAGCACCCCTATGTACTGAACTGAGAATCGGTTTTGATTCGGGAATCGTGAACCTAAAAATCGAAATCGAATTGAATCGTGAGATACTGAAGGATTCACACCTCTAGATGCCAGCCATGTCAACCCAACATATAGGCAATGGGCATCCTTAAATGAGATGCCTAGCCTGCTCCATATTGACCTCTACATGTAAAAACTGTCAATGGCTTTGGATAAAAGTGGCTGTTAAATGAATAAACAGTAAGTTACACTCCGTGGCCAGCAGGTGGTAGGATTTACACAGTGACTGCACGTCTTGTCCACCCTCCCCACCCCCCAGCCTGCAATTGCCAGATGCAGGGATGATGACTTTGCCAGCCCTCTGACTCCAGCTATTATTACATCAGACATTTCCCACAATGCTCTGCTTCTCTCACATATGCAGAAGTTCTTTGCTTTTTTCTTATTGTATTATTTTTCTAAGCACCAGCGATTGCAATGGTTCGGCAGCCGTTTGTACAGTTTTTACCTGGCGCTCAA
>JAOPJO010000025.1:6995784-7017612 GCA_027123675.1 Molva macrophthalma | reverse complement strand
CACTCGCTCCCGCCCCCGCCCACACACACACCCCCACACACACACACACACCCTTTATTTTGCGTTAAGGTCATTTCTGACCTATCTATCTGTGCTTCACACACTGCAGGCAGCTCCCCGCTGAAGGTAACAGAGCACTCTGAAACAATGACCTTTCCATGGTGGATATGATTCATGTATCTTACCCTTCACCAGGTAACATGCAGCACATCCAGCGTGCTTCTCATCTAGTATGATTTCCCTGTATTGCTGTCATTGCATAACCTCCCAGTCGCAAGGCTATTTATTGTACTGAGGACAGGAGGACACCATCTCGCAAAGAGGGAAATGACCGCACATCCACCAAATAGAGAGGTAGCATCTGGAAAGCACTTAGAGACTACCGTTCTTGAGGAGGTTTGTAGCTGCTGCTATTGGCTGCTCGTTGCTCACACCATTATGTGTTTAATGTTGTGTTTGCGCTATATAAATCGCTGCTTATTTGTGTCATACTGTTCTATTGTCGTGTTTTATTGTAACGTTTTGGGAAAACTGTTGGAGCTCTGTTCCTTTGGTTGAGGTAATTATCTGTTTGATAATGCAAAAGCCATATTGTGATGGCTCAGAGATCAACAACTCTACCGAGTTGTTGCAGCCGTTTGATTGGCATGCAGGGTATCATGCAGGGTATTATGTGATCATGCAGGGTATTATGTCCTGTTGTGTAAAACAGTCCCTCTGGAGCCCATATGAATGGAAAGAGCACGATTCTGCCAGCGTCATTGGCCTACACGTAATCACCTTCTACAGCACCAGCACCACCTTTATAACAGTGGCTAATGATCTATTTTCAAATTGCTGGAGATCTTGTTATAGCCATTTAAGCTTCGCCCGGCGTTTCCCACATGTGTCATGTGGACAAACATTGCAGAACACAAACGGTTCAAACGCAGCTTCCGTTTGGTTGCCATTCCTACTGCACCCTGGCCCTGTGGTTGGCACGTTTGGATGTTTGTTAGCTGTAAAGACAGCTAGCCGTAGCGCCTAGCACAGCGCTGCAGTTTGGTGTGTTTGCAACAAGGGGGGGAACGTGTTTGACGGGGCATAGGCCTACATCCACGAGAGGAGTTGCGCTTCAAGAGCATGTGTCAGTGTGTTGGCTGTCTAACGAGATGTAGTAGTGTGTAAGCATGTATGCGTGTGTATGTATGTGACAGAACAAACAGTTGGCTGTGGGTGTTACTGTGGCTGGCAGTGGACTCCCAGGGAGAGGAGCGCAGAAGTGTGTGTTTAGTCACTTAACTAAACTGCTCATTTGCCGCTCACGCCAGCTCTGCCCCTGCTTGTTATCCTCAATGCGGATATGTGAGGCGAAGATCCGGTCTGTGTCTGTGTGTGCGTGTGCGTGTGTGTGTGTGTGTGTGTGTGCCACACACCATGGCACAGTGTATGGGAAGTGGTGGAAAACGTCTATTCAGGTTTAACTCTCTTCTCCTCGTATCTCTTACACACACCGTCGCCAGAGCCATAGAATTGTATTAGACCCATAAAAAGAGAAAGAAATTAAAGCGGTGATGATGAAGCGTAGGATCGTTTTCATGCAATGTTTGCGAACTATGCTCATCGCAACCTTTTCTAGGCCTGCCCCTACCCTCCCTGAACCCCTCCTTTGGCCCAAATTGAGCTGATAAACCCAGCCACAACTCCCTCTCCGCCTGCTAGCCAGCCTACGTAAACGTGTGTGTGTCTGTTTGTGTGTGATCAGTTGCAATGCAATCGTTTTTTGCATTAAAGATACTTAATGAAGGTGTATAAACCAAACAGAATCCTGAGAAAGAAGTTCCTAGATTAAGACTTTATTAACCCTCAAAATTGCCCTCTTTTTAAAAGGCGCTGTGAGCGATGTCGTCGTTTTGGCTAACTTCCTGTCTGTTTTTGCAGTTGGCACTCCCCTCCCTCCCTCCTCCCCACGTCACCATAAATGCGGGTATTGTGTGACTCCTGTCTCTTTGTCCTAGCAGCTTTCTTTTCTTCAGCCTTTTTTTTCTTTTGGTTTTGTAAGCTGTTCCTGGGAGCGCTGGAATCGGTAGCTTCGCCTTTTTCGCCATTGTCAGTCAACACTGAAATCCTGCTAACTGAGAGGGCCGCCTCTTTGTGGAGTTCTGTCTCCTGATTGGATATAGTAGGAACGGGGTACCAGAACATTTGGTTTCTGTTTACTGCAGAGCGGAGGGACTGGTGAGACCCATGTTACTGATCAAACACTGTATATCAGGGGTGGCTGTTGGAATATAGAGCTATTTCAAACTCAAATCACAAACGGCGCAGTTAGTGACGCGTTTTCCATTACCCAGCAGTGGTTGTTCCAGCAGTGTACTGTTTTTTCGCCATAGGTTGCGCCAAAGAGAACAAAATGGAGATCTTGCAGATAAACACTTTAAATGTATTATATTTTAAATATACTTATGGCCCTATTTCCACTGTCCCACATGCTCCGGTGTGGATGTTTGTGAATTGATTTTCATTATGGTGACCACTGACCGGTAGGCCAATGTCAAACTGTCCTGTGCTCTGATCAGGTGACATTGTACTGATATGAGGCATTCAACAGCAGTGTAGCTGCCAGGCAGTGAATCACCACTGTGCTCACACATAAATACACATATATAAAGAGAATTCTTGTGGATGACTTTGGAATCTTGTGTTTCAAAACACAAATTGTATTCTTCAATAGCTTATAATGATGACATTGAACATGCTTAGAAATATCATCGAGGTAGAATAAATTATATATAATTTAAACAAACCGTATATAGTGCTAGTGTGTGCTGGGGGGTATTTGTCACTATTATTGTGTGTTTGTGTGTGTGTGTGTGTGTGTGTGTGTGTGTGTGTGTGGTGTGAAGGAGTGGGTCCGAGGGAGAGGAAGGCAGACAAGGAGAGAGGTGAAGATGCAGACGTAACATGCAAGACATGTAACTAGGGGTGACATTGCATGAAAACATGATGAATAGCTGGAGCCAAAACAATGGATGCACTAGATACACCCACTCTCCAGCTCATCTTGTCGTCGTTCGTGTCCTTTATAGATTATTTTATTTGTATTACTATACAGTGCTGCTGATGTAATTTAGCCACTGTTCATTCACCGAGAAAAACTTAATAGCTATGACATAAGACAAGATTTGCATTTTATTTAAGAGGTCCCTATTTCAACAGAAACAGTTGAAAAGGCATCCAAATGCCATCGATGGTCCAAAAGGCTGAACTGAACATCAATCATCATTGGTTTCCAGCCATATTGTGTGTGTATTTAAACCACACATGCAGATGGTCAGTAACTAGCCACTACATCCATGACTGCACTCTGCCAGATCCAAAAGCACAAGAAGACACACGCACACCCGGTGACTCACAGGCAGAGAGGCCTGTTGGTTACAACAGAGAGGGGGATGAAGGGAGAGGTTCACAGAGTTGCGCCTATGAATTAATGTTAACAATAACCAATAGACCCTGCAAAATGTTAGTCTTGTGTTTGTGCAAGTATTGTTTGTGTGAAGTGTTTTAAAAAATTACAAACAAAGATGTGTGTGTGTGTCTGTGTGTATGCGTGTGTGTGCGTGCGTGTGTGCGTTTGTGTGTGTGTGTGCGTGTGTGTGTGTGCGTGTGTGTGTGTGTGTGTGTGTGTGCGTGAATGTGCCTGCATGTGTGTGGGCAGGTGGTATGAAATGAAAGGATGAAGAAGGGGTTCTTTAATTACATAAGGCATTGTGTTTGTGCCCGAGGCTGTGTCCAAACAATGCATGGAGCATTTTGACCCATGTGGTCATTATCAACAATGGCAACGTTGTGAACGCGCGTGGCTTCCATTAAAGTGGAACAGGCAAAGCCTTGACTGTTTTGATAATGAGCTCAGCCTCCATTGCTTCACAACAGAAACGTGGCAGGCTTCATTAGACTCACCTCAGAGCAGCTACTCTGGGCTGACTGACATATGGCTACTGTATGGGAGCCATGCTGTAGTTAAGCCAGCAACCCCGCTCACCGTCTCTATCCATTTAATGTTGTATGAATGGTGCAGTGGCTGGGCAACATGGACGTATTCATATAGGAGTAATCTGATATTACCTAAAGGGTGGCTGTGCTTGATATAAGGTTGGTATTAGTCGAGGTGTTACCCCCCCCCCACACACACACATAAATACATGCAATCACTATGTAAAGTGCTTTGGCTGCCTTGAAAAGCGCTATGTAAATGCAATGAATGATTCATTGTTATTATGATCATGAAACGTATATTACATTTACAATACAGTCAATACTGAGGTTATTGCAAAGGTAAAGCCGTTTTAACAATACTTTTCAAACCCTCATATGCAACCAAATATTGTAAAAGCAAGAATTCACTGAGATAATATTATGTGTCTACAGGGATAGAGCTGACGTGTGTGTAAAGAGGTTCTTCAGCTGATGCCGTCGGTCACTTGATTACGGATGTAAACGTGGATAGTCAGTCAAACATTGCCAGTGTTCACATTGGGAACTGTCAGTTAGTGCCAACAATTGGTCACAGATTCTGGCAGTCAATTATAGCAGTTGGATGCCATAATAGATAGCAATAATAGATAGTGTGTGACTGTTGCTGTTAGTTTGGATCTTTTTCGTGCCAATCAAGGAAAGATGAGATAAATGGACGGAAGCAGGAAAACAACAGATATTTAATTTCTCATTTCCCCAATTCCATTTTCTTTCTTTTTGTTTTTGTCATCGGGCATAACAGAAAAAATGTTTTTGTTTCTTTGGCTGAGTGATACAAAAAATATTGTTTGTATCATAGTTTTGAAGCATTTGTGAATATATATTGTATTGTAGTAGTTTATGTTAATATCATAGCTATACAGGGCACAATCCTTAATATGGATATATGTGCGTGTTATGATTAACATTTATTTGGGCTCTTTTTCCTGTATATTTTGTAGATTGTCGACCTTCTGTTTGAAATACTGAGCAGAGTGAAATCTGATACCTGAAAACACAGTTGCCGTAGTAACTCAGTGGTTACTGAGTATACCATAGAGTTAGAGTTAAAGCTTCATACCAATTACTGTACATTAAAAGTAAATCAAATTTCACCATGTTTAAAAGAAGCGCTGTGGACACTTTGCAATGAATGCATGTTTTAATATAGACAATTCATTCAAGAGAAGCACATCTGAGGTGGTCCTGCAGCAACATGAGTTGGGTACATGTAGAGGGGTCTGCAGTGCCTCTGCTTGTCTTAACAGGCCCAGACTGAGTCTGGTCAGTAAGGGTTCCAGAATTGTCACCAGTGTCCATATGGCCTTTTGTAAGAAGAAGTTAAATTGCCATTTATATCCTGGCAAGGCGGAACAGAGTCAAAGACAAAGGTTTCAGCTTTCTTCAGAACCGGTCTTGTTGGTATGAACAGTGTCCTGGTTCTGGGCCATGTGCTGGGCCATTTCAAAGAAATATCCTGCAAAAAGAAACCAAGGCTTTAGAATCAGCATTGTGCTAATAATGCATTACGTGTCAATGAAGCAGAATTACCACAGGACATACAGAATGCAACATTTTCCCTGGTACAGTCTGGCTGCACATTCAAGCGCCATTACTTACAGCCCAAACCCTGCGTGAGTTGACGGCGGAGAAGAGCTAACGGCTGACGTTCCACAAGCCCCTGGCTCGCCTGGATGGAGATGGCTGATCTATACAGACAAGCCAAGGGAGAGCAAGCTAGGTAGAGGAACGTCAAGCATGAAGAGACACACACAATGTCTCTCAACATGTATGTATGGCGGCTCATTGGGTACAGCCTTAGAGAACAAGATGGAGAGCATTGGAAGAATACGAGCATTTGAGTGTATGTTATTATGTTGGTTGTAATGGTTCTTTGGTCGTTGTGTAGTCATTAATAGTGAAATTACTTGTCATTATGGGCAGACATTGTTGTGTTTGAAACTGCCACAGCGGTTCTCATGTGTGGCGTGGCAACACAAAGTTTTCGTTAGCCTGAGTTACGGTTGAGTTACATGATTTAGGATTTAACAGAACTACATTTCTCTTGAGTCCTCTCAATATTGTAGCGTATTGCCAACAAACACTCCCATAATGCATTCTGATGTACACGCCCTAATCGACAAACCCACTCAGATGATGGAATATGAAGAGAGGTCATCCGTCAAATAAATGATGATGATGAGATTTAGACCTCAGTCTGCCTCTTTATAGCCACTTTACTATAATACTGTGTTGTTAAGTGTGCAATTCATTTGCAATAATTGTGATACAATATTTAGTAGTTGGGTTGTAGTTTGTTGGTCCGTCTCTGTTGGTCCGTATGCTAGCTGTTACACAGTTATCAAAGCGGTGTGATGTCACAACGAGTCACATGTCTGCGTACTCACTGCTACATGGACAGATGTGCCCCTTCAAACATGCACACCCATTAGCACTCTCGCTGGCAAAATAACAGGCAACATATAGTCCGCGCTGTCCAACAGAAGAAGATGTTTTCAGCCGAAACAAAATGGTTATAAAGGTTTAGTATACAACACAAGGTACAGTCTTTCTAATGAAGAGCCTGTAATCATTTAGGGTATAAAAATCATATTGAAAGAATCAGCTGCATTGAATCTCATATCAGCATATGAAGGCAACTTGCATTTTGTTTACCTGACCGATTAATTTGTGTACATTACGACCTCATCGGACACACTGATAGCAGGTCTATGAAACTAAGATTGCTTATGGAGGCACATTCTGCCAAGCAAACAAGCACAATTACAAAGACTTTGCCTGTGTCCATTTCATTGTAACCTGGATTATATATAAAGCATTATAGCTAAATAACACTAATAGTCATATGGAAACACCCTTCCATAACCCATATTAATCATAATTTTTTAATTATTAATTTGAATGAGTTAATCTAACAAGTGATTTAACATGGAGGAAAAATAGAGTGTGTTAAATCAGAGAATGTTATTACACAGTTTATATCACATTTATATAATATATATCATCGCATGAGCTCCAGGTTCCCTCATCCGAGCTCCAGGTTAACACGGCTGTGTTCTGCCCAGCTGAGACATAGGGTGGTGGTTGTATGCCAGCATGAACTGCCCCCCGTCTGTCTTGGCGGTTGTTGTGGCAGCCTGGGGACGGGACGGTTCCACTGTGGCCCTCGGGTGATCCTGGCATGTTACTACTGCCCTGCACCGTTTTCTGCATCTTTCAAGCAACACGATAACGTTGCATCTAGATTTCCTTTGCATGTGTTTTAATGTGATAATACTGCAATAGGTGTGAGTAGTGTAGTAGTAAGTTGTGTACGCACCCATATACATGCAGCAGTCAGCATTTTAAACACCGAATTCCAAACGCATGCTTGTGTTCATGCTGCTTGATGTTAGACTTTATGAATCATATCATTCATATAGTTTATGAATGACTTGAGGTTATTTTAGTCACGATTGAGTTTTGGTGGTGTTCATGCGTATGCATTTTACATTTTATATGCTATGTTTAACTGCGAACTGCAGCATGTTAAACAATGTCTAAACAATATAGCATGAGACAGAACATACACAGTTTATGGCAAAAACGTTATGCCCTATGATACACACACTGTACATTCTACCATATGTAACTACTGTCGATGCTCAGCAAGCCTCTTTAAAATGCAGCATAAATGAGATGAGTCAGAGATATTTATGGTCTACCCCAAAGCTCTCTCATTTCCCCCCGCCCCCCACCCCCCAATGTCCCTATTTCTCTCTTTCTTTGCGCTTTCTCCCTCCCTCTCTCTTTACTGTGTCTCTAGGTGTCTCTCCCTCTTTCTCTTTTGCTAGCTTGGAGTGACAATCTAATTTCCTGATTAAGTATTAATGCCTGGTTAATCAGGAGAAATTGTGTAATTCGTTCATTGGCTTTAATTTAAAAATAGGTGGATAATTTGTTTTAATTACTGTAATTTGAAACGTCACATGGCTGGCAAGCTATTATAAGATAGCATCTATACGTATCATTTTTTCTACGTATTTCCAGCCTCACAATGAATATCCCTTCTAATAATATACGAACATACATGTGTGATGCCATTGCTGCCAGTTTAAAGATCTCACCACCATGTTTATGTAAGTGTTCAAACAACAAGAGAATATACTGTTATTCACTGCTATTATTCCAGGCTTTACTCAACAGAAGAGATTACTGCCGCTGACCTGGAGTCATTACTCTGTAAATGCCTCGATTACAGTTCACTTGTCTCTGACATTTCCCTATCATCCCATCCCCACAAATTGTTCTTTTCTTTCTTTAGACCCTGAGGTCTGAGTTAGGCCCCTCCATAAAGGAGGCATGGGCTGAAAAGCCTCGCTCGGTCTTTTGCATCGGTCACAAAGGGTGTCTCGTACGCATGGCTCCAGAGAGCCTTTCAGGGAGCAGTAAAGTGTGAGCAAAACGGATGAAACCTGCAATCCCCCTGCATTGTTGCTGTTCATGATGCAGCACAGTATCAACTGCCTTAGGGGATGTATGTGTGTGTGTGCGCATGTGTGCGTGTGTGTGTGTGTGTGTGTGTGTGTGTGTGTGTGTGTGTGTGTGTGTGTGTGTGAACTTGTGTATGTGTCTAAAGAAGATCTATCCCAAAGACAGTGATTCAGAGAGGAAACGCAAAAAAGAAGTATGTGGCGATACGTGGATTTATGCTGACGCATGACGTATTTGTCCCACGATAAAAGTGATTCATGCGCAGCACAGTGGCCGTCCTATATGGGCAGAGCTAAAGATCATTCACTGCTCCCTTCACTGAGCCTCGGAAACGCACACGAGCCATTTCTGCTGACTGAGCGCAACTCTATATGTGTGGGGGAAGGGGGGAGTGGTCAGTGTTGAAATACAGTAGACACAACACCAGGCAGCGTGTAAAGAGCTCCGGTTGACCTGCCCGAACTCATGTAAAATGGACGAGCAGCTGGGCCTTTCTCCTGTTTCACGTCTCTGGGGTGCTCCTAGTTGTCTTGTCAAGTGCTGAGTCACACCCCCCCCCCTCTCTGGGTCCATCTTATGCAGATCACTCCATCGCTACACCTGGCTCTGGCAGCAGCAGTAATGGCGGTGCGCTCTGCACACACCTCACTGGTGCATGAGGTCACTCTGTTAAACCGCCGTGATGCTGGGATACTCATTATGCGTCCTGTCTGACTCAACTGGTAGAGCTATGGACCATGCCCGGGTTAGGGGTATGCACACCTGGGCTAGGAATGCATGCACACCTGGGCTAGGAATGCATGCACTCATGGTATTGCAAGATGTAAAAGTGTCCACCAAATGGCATGTTATTATTGTTTTGAATTTAGACATATCAGTATGGCAAGATAACATCATGTTTCAAATGATTTTGCGTTACTTTTAGGACGATCAGAGTATTGAGTGAAAGGCATACGGTGTGTGTGTGTCCCGGGGCGTGACTGAAATCTCATGCTGCATACAAATTAGTGAGCATGTGTACTGAGCTGAAACCCATGTGCAAATTGGACACAGCATCACAAATCATCAGCACTTACAAGCCTGTGACAGCCGCTGGTTTGTATAATCATGTAGCGATAGACGACATCTCCAAATTAAAGCTGTGCTGTTTAGTCAACGGAAGAGGATGTCTTCCTGAAAAGAATATGTCCTCAGACCTTTTTCACAGTTTTCTAAACGTTCTCTATACATTAAGAGTATAACACATTTAATATTCATACAAGATATTGTAAATTATACAATCCATCATTTTTCCTAAACAGCATGAACTTTGATGGTTAATTTGTGGTCATAGATTATAATTTGGATACAAATATGACATACATGATACATACATATACAACTTACACCTTGGCTATATGCGTGCCAAATAAATTAGGGTACTGCAAATTTGCAGCAGTGGAAAATTCTGCTTGCTTTATCCATAGACATATATAAAAAGACCTTGCATTGACTGCCTCTGCCCGTTGCAGCCATACGTCAACGTCAGCGCCATATTGGAGAGGCCAAGACAGGCCAGTATGCAAATACAAGTAATTAGTTGTTTTAATTAAGGGTTTATGATCTACAGCTCGATCTATGGCTTAATCAGAGTGCACTCAGTTGATAAAGGCCAACCTTATGTCAAATGGGATCGGATATTGTCACTTGTCAGTGGTTAGCCAATCAGAAGAAGGGTGTGCATAAAACAGCTGATGGCAATCAGCACAAGAATGACCATGGAACAACTGTTGCCAATCACAAGAGCAGTTGCCATATAACTGATGATAGCCAATCAGAAGAGGCATAAGCAGGTCACTCATGACAGCTGATCATAAACCAGATTAGAATGTACATTTATTCCCACAGCATAATCTATAGATTTGTTGAAGACATACCTATAGTTACGTTACAACTTTGCTACAACAGTCATCACTTTATAACTGTCACTAACAATACAAAAGATGTTACTCACAGGAACCAAACACACTACTGATCTGCAAACATTATTTTAGTAGGACTAGCCTCTACACATATACAAGGCCTCTCCTTCTGTCCTGTCCTTCAATGTTGTCAGTATCATATCTGTGGGGTGAGTGATTGACAGGATTGAGCCGTGCTGTGACAGGCTTTGATACGTGTAGAAAACGCTTCATGTGACATTGATGAACTGGATTAACAGGAAGTCACTGCTTTTGCTGGGCTAGGCTCGCCTGACTGGCTAATCCAAAAACATCCTGTGTGTGTGTGTGTGTATGTGTGTGTATGTGTGTGTGTGTGTTTGTGCCTATCCTAATGCTGCTTATTACAGCCATCACTGTGAGGTATTTACATAATAATTAGGGCCTCTTTATCTCTGGATATCTTTGAATTTAACTCTGAATAGCTCTCTTCTTATTTGTCTAAACCTCCCTCCCTGCGAGTTATTATTTACTAACAAAAATAACTCCCTTGTTTTTCTCCTCTCAACAGGAAACAGTGGAATATGCCTTCCTCATCATTTTCACAATTGAGACCTTCCTGAAGATTATTGCTTATGGATTGGTGATGCACCAGAATGCATACGTGAGAAACGGCTGGAACATGCTGGATTTCGTCATTGTTGTTATTGGGTAAGTCGAGCGAAACATTCATTGGGTTCACGCCATCGATACGAAACACGTTTGAGTCCTTGATCCGTCTTGATAGGGCCCTATTTAAACTCCTCCATTGTGCTGTGTGTTGCTGCCTTTGTGAACGAGGTCATTGTGAAAGAGAGAGGGAGAGAGAGAAAAAGGGAGAGAGACTGAGAGAGGGAGAGAGAGAGAGGTTCGGCGTCAAAGTTAAAGTTTCTTAAGCGTCGTCTCTTGCAGCAAATTGCTAACAGAGACCCTCATACACCCACAGTATATGACCCAGAAAAGACAGAGAGAATAAATCAGAGCTTCACCACCGCTGGAGTGAGTCATCACCATCTCACCATACTTCATGTCTTCGCTCTCTCTTCTTTTTCCTTCTTCTCTCTCTTCGTTTTCTTCCTTTCCCGCTCTCCTTTTGCATTCTTCCTCCCAGTCCTGCCTTGCTCTTTTGACTTCCCAATCCTCCCTCCTTACGTCTCTACCATTTTGATCTCCCAAAATGTGTACACTTGCTTGTTATGCTTAACATTACCTCACACCTCACACCCCTCCTCTCTCCTTTACCTCCCGCATACTCTCCTCTTGTTATCTTCATCCTTATCTCACCCTGTGGACCCTTCTATGTCTCTCTCTCCCTCTCTCGCACTCTCTCTCTCTCTCTCTCTCTCTCTCTGCATCACTCTATCTCTGTCTCCCTCTTTTCCCTATCACTCTCTTCCATTAGACATACAGTCCAGTGGGTAGCTGGGTCAGATCTGTCTGTGTGCAACATGCAGGCTTGATATGTCACGCAGTCAAACGCAGCGTCTGACACTCCAGCGTCTGACAAGTAAAAAAACACGGCTGAACCACACAGGAACACTGCTGGACATGGCACGTTAAGATACTGCTTTCTTGCTGCATTCAAGACAACTCGGTAAAAAAACGAGCTCCGACTTGTTAAGAACAAATTTAAAGGTTGTCCAACTTGGAATTACAGGTTGGAAATTCGGGTATAATTTCAGAGCTCTGACTTGTCCGAGTTGACGTCAGTACAACATCAAACATGGCCGCCTTCATCGTTAATTGGAATGAATTGATTATAAAAGTGTTTGTTGAGTTGATGTGTAAGTATGCATTATGTGTTTGTATTTGTTTATATTTTGCTCTGATTATGGCGATATTTAGAATTTTATATATTTTTTACTGACTAAATTAGCTGTCCAGTGCTCGTCTCTTCTCTTCTTCTTATATTTCCAAAAGAAGCATTAATTGCTGCTACACATATTTTTTGTATTCAGCAATGAGCCACAATATGCAGAACTTCTTTCGGCCATCCACGTTTTTTCTGGCCGAGTAAACTAACAGCGTGAACGCAATGATGTTGGAATGTCGGAGTTGAAACTTCCGAATTCTGAGTAGTCTTGATGGCGGTATCAATCCTATTGGGGGATTGATACCCTTGATGCCATCTAAATAGAGAAGTTTCAGTTTTTAACGCAAATATTGTGCAATATTGAACTGGATTTTTATATAACAACTCGTTGTTATTTTAATGTCTGTGCCAATTTATTTAACACCAAACCCAAATGCCATCATGCCTTCAAGCTAGAAATATCTTTTTAAAGTATTTGTTAAACTGATAATTTGAACATTTACAGTTTTTCAAATCCCCACATGCAACGTGCTTTATTGGTAGAAGAAGTTAGAAGTCAAAGCCCAATACGAAGCATGTGCTAATGAAATGTTTAGACACCTATGGGTGTAAATGTGACATTAACATATTGAAAAGCCTGTTTTTTTATATTTCCCCTGTGATTTGCAGGCTATAGGGACGCTTTTTGTTTTGTTGTCCTAATACCTGCAGCAGCAGCAGAATCTGCTGAGTGTGTTGTTGTAGTAACTCCCTCCCTGATGCTTATGAAAAAAAAACATAATTTCCCACAAGCCAGCATTTTTTACTGCTAGTGCACCAGCACTTTCTCAAACCCATAGGGTCTCACATTATGTCAATATTGCCATGGCTGAAATGCAACACAAAGAGCCTTAAAATGAATGAACAGGACTTAAATGCTTCAATACTAGACATTCGGGACTGATCAGTCAGAGAAAGTAGGGTATTTTACTTATTCATCCATTCCAATCAGGAAGATTATCATGGCGCTATAAAAGGTACACATTTGAAGCTAAGAGGTTTGTGTAATAAAATGCTCAGCGCTGCTCAGAGAGACTTGGTATGGGATGGAGCATGAGTAAGGGGACTTTGCTTCTTGGCCTAAGGTATCCCCTGTGGTCCTTATTGGCAGCTCCGTCCAGAGCTCTGATGTAATGAGCTGTAATGATTTATTCTGTTGGCTAGGTGAGGAATGTCTAACTGAGTGTGATGAAGTGTCCACTCTTAAAGCAGGGGGTACACTTTTACTTGTTATTCTTCCCGGGGATCGTGGCACACCAATACAGCAGCGCTGCTGGTGAGCAGTTTTTACATTCAGTAGTGATATAGACTTCAGAAGACAAAGAAAATCCATAGGGCCATTATGGGGGGGCGGCGTTTACAAGGCCACAGGGTATGATGAAAGGATTCATCAAACGCTTCACGGCGGTAATTGCAGCCCCGAACCTTAGAGGTAAAATGCCCGGGTGTTCTCTGTGGGCCTGTTGCTCCGTGCAGACTGTTCAGTGTCGTCTTGGAGGTCTTGACCAAAGATGAGAAGGCAGAAGAGGCCGCCCTCGCCGCCGCCGCCGCCGCCGCCGCCGCCGCAGCCTCCGCGGCGTCATCCAACGCCCACCCGTCCATGCACGGCCACGGGGGCAAGCCCGGCGGGTTCGACGTGAAGGCCCTGCGCGCCTTCCGCGTGCTGCGGCCCCTGCGCCTGGTCTCAGGAGTACCCAGTGAGTGTTCTGACCGCTGACCTCGGAGCGGGGGGAAGGGGGGAGGGGGGAACACAAACACCCGAGGCACCCATGTCCTGTCACCACTCCCGTGTACCCCCCCACCCCCCCCCCCCCCACCCCCCTGTAGTTAATTAGCGTTTCATGTCGAGTCCCCTCAAGCCTCATGCAGTCACTTCATGACAAGTGAGTGCTGTGCCGGATGTTGTTTTTCCCGGTTTGTATATATATATATATACAGTATAATCATTTTATACTCCTCTTCTCAGCGGATATGCAGCTTTTCTGATTGTTGGTTGTTTTGCAGCGGTGGTTTTAATCCAAATGGCGTGTGTGAACGGTCCCAGAGGAATACCTAGATCAGAGAGATAGGAGCTAGCGAACAACAAACAGCCCCAGAACTTATGACACTGTTGGAAACACCAGTTAATGCATTTGAGAGTTAATTGATTTAATTTGAGACCACCAGAGGCAAATTCTTACCTATTATATTTTTAACAAAATCAAGTATATATATATATATATATATATATATATAAGTCACTTAATTATGCAAACACAAAGGCTCTAAAGAAATCTTTTTTGTATACATATCGGCCTGACAAATACAAAGTAACTCTGCACTGTTAAAGTGCATCCCAAACACTGACTTGTTTGTTTGACCGTTTCTCAGGTTTACAGGTGGTGCTGAACTCCATTATAAAAGCCATGGTCCCCCTCCTTCACATTGCTCTCCTGGTGTTGTTTGTCATCATCATCTATGCTATTATCGGCCTGGAGCTTTTCATTGGAAAAATGCACGCCACCTGCTATCTTCCAGGCACAGGTACGATTCTTATGTATTTGTGGATCGATAATTATTTTATTACAACGGACACATAGATATACAGCGATGCTATAAAATGTATACTGATTCATTTTAGCCAATGACATTTTTCTGGAAAAAGAAGAAACCATGCTGTTATGCAATACAATGAATGTGTATCGAGTTACACAACATCATAACCAGCCGAAATAAGCTCTGCTCAATACAATCACACATAAAATGACGCAAGCGCAATCCCAACTATCTTCATTGAGCATGGCGTCCGTTGTTCGGAAGATCCAGTCCTTCATGCATGTCACTTTTTCCTCTCTTTGTGAAGTGGATCTGATAGCGGAGGACAATCCCGCTCCATGTGCCATCTCAGGCCACGGGCGCCCATGCTCCATCAACGGCACCGTGTGCAGGGAGGGCTGGCATGGCCCCAACGATGGCATCACCAACTTTGACAACTTCATGTTCGCCATGTTGACCGTGTTCCAGTGCATCACCATGGAGGGCTGGACAGATGTGCTGTACTGGGTGAGTTGGAGGGCTGCACGGATGTACTGTACTGGACTCTCTCTCTGTACATAAGACCTGTTAGATTCCCACCACTGATGCATTGGATTTAAAGGTGCTGTAGGTACGATTTGAGAGTTGGAAAGAGAGAGAGCAGAAAAGAGTGGAAAGAATCATTTTGAAACAATCAAAAAAAAACATCCCCCTCCCTCTCTGCTCCCTCTCTCCCTACGTTTCTCCGCCATTGGGAAGTGTTGCATTTAACGCACCTGTTATTGACAGGAAAGAATGTTTCCCCAAACCAATCACAGAAAAGATGCCCTGATTGGTCAGAAATTAGCCAGGAGCAGTCCAAAATTGTTATTTGCTCATATGGAGGCAGACGCAGTCAACTCGAAACAGATATGTAGTAAACGCTGATGGATGGCAATTTCTAACAAATAACACACAAATAATATCTGTTAAAACCGTCACACAGCACCTTTAAGATTCATTTATCTAGACATACCATAAGGATGTCCTTCATGTTACTCTGTGTGTACTACTAAAACTAAAGACTGCTGAGAGACTGAGTACTTTTAACACACGCCCTTTCTCACCGGGCTCTCTAGTGTATACGATTACCGATTCCTCCTTTACTTTCAATTCCCTGCTTCCTCCAAAAGTCCTCCTAACCTTCAAGATGCATCTCAGTTTGCCTTACTTTCTCTTTTATCTCTTCTCTTGCTCTGCTCCTCCTCTTCCGCCACTGCCGCCCTTCTTGCCGCCCCCCCCCCACAGATGAACGATGCAATGGGCTTGGAGCTTCCATGGGTGTACTTTGTCAGTCTCGTGATCTTCGGCTCTTTTTTCGTTCTTAACCTGGTTCTGGGTGTGTTGAGCGGGTAAGCAGCTTGTTCTCTATGGCGACAGAGGACCCCCCCTCCGTCGTGTGGTGGTGGTGATGTGCGGGGGGGTTCTCTGTCTGTATGTTTATGTCACTAACCAGCCACTGCTCTGGGCTCCTACAGGTCAATGACGCCATGGGATTCGGAACTCCTGCGGTTTATTTTGTTACCCTTATCATACTGGGATCATTTTTCGTACTTAACCTGGTTCTGGGTGTGTTAAGTGGGTAAGAGGCCGTTTGTGTGCAGTGAAGGTTTTAATTAGTTTGCAGTGAGTGTGCTGTGTGTGTGTGTGTGTGTGTGTGTGGCACTGACGTGCCATGTATGGGATGCGGTGGAAAAAAATCCATGAAGGTCCATGTCGGTTCAACTCTCTTCTCCTCGTATCTCTTACACACACCGTCGCCAGGGCTATAGAATTTTAATAGACCCATAAAAAGAGAAAGAAATTAAAGCGGTGATGATGAAGTGTAGGATCGCCTTTCACACAATGCTTGTGGATTCTGCTCATCGTGACCTTTTCTAGGCCTGCCCCCTACGCTCCCCGAACCCCTCCTTCCGCCCCCAAATTGAGCTGATAACCCCAGCCACAACTCCCTCTGCGCCCACCATCATCAATCATATTTCTCCCTCTCCCCTCACTGCCTCCTAAGCTGCTTCTCAAGCCACAGTGTGCTGGCTGCGTAGCTCTGCAGAGTGGGGGGTGGGGTATTACAGTGACATTAACTCTGAGTCGTTGACCACACTGAGCATAGGCAGGATTTAGAAAGGGGGGAAAAGGAAATGGAGTCCACAAGGTTAACGGAATCATTAGCTCAGATGCCGTTACAGTTCCTGTGCGCGTGAGATTGGCATAATGAACGATCAGATTAACGCTAATGTGCCGCCGTCTTTTCATCATGAGCTCTGAATACATTTTTATATATTCGATTATTTAAATGTTTTACTTTGAATCTATTTAATGTTGGAAGGCCGATAACACAGATATTACTAATTCAACCCATTTTTTTATAGCAATGATAAGCAGTGGCTAGGTTTATAGATACTTTCTTAAATGTGTTCAGTTTGTTAAGAATAATATGACATAATATCGCCTGATTTGTTATAGCATACAAGAGTTTATGATTATCATATTTAGAATATGACAATGTTTGGTCATTTCAGCAGTGAACTTCTCCCTCCAGTGGTCAAGGTTAAGAAAAACACACATGATATTATTAATAATTAGTCTTTTTAATATTTGTTAATATTTTAAATACTATAGATACTTTTAAAAAGGACAATGTGTAACATGTACTCTGTACTAGTTTGTTGAAATGTAGAAAGAAAACATTGAAGATATGCAAAAGTAATATAAATAATATAATATAATAACAGTAAACCTAGCCAAGACCAGGGTTTATCTTTATCTGGGTTATTATATCTATGTGAATCTAAATTGGCTATAAACAGAAAAAAAATCTGATTTGTTTCTCTCAGAGAAGCTATATTGAGAAACCCATTATAAATGTGTAAACTTGTAAACTGTTTCAGGCACAACACTAGACAATCTACACATTGCCCTTTCCAAGCCAGGTCAATATCAAATTTAGAGCTAACAACTGAATCCTTCCTTTGGGGATTTTTAAATTATGCCTGTAAAATGTATTTGTGGTTTGCAGTGACAAGCATTTCTGAAATGCTCCTTTTTTTCTTTGTGTATAGTTTACTAACATGATTGGTGAACATGTGTCTATGCATATACTTGTATGAACTTGTGTGTGTGTGCGTGTGTGTGCGTGCCTGCGTGCGTGTGTGTGTGCGTGTATGTTTGTGCGTTTATGTTTGTGTATGCTTGTGTGTATCTGCATCTGCGTTTCTTTGCGTATGTTCGTCTGTGTGAACGTCCATGTTTTTGCGCGCGTGCATGTTTTTGTGCGTGTGTGTTTGTGTGTGTGTGTGTGCGCGTGTTTGTCTCTGTGTCTGCATGGTGTGCGTCTCTGTGGAATCCCAGAGAGTTCTCTAAGGAGAGAGAGAAGGCCAAAGCGCGCGGAGACTTCCAGAAGCTGCGCGAGAAGCAGCAGTTGGAAGAGGACCTGAAGGGCTACCTGGACTGGATCACACAGGCCGAGGACATCGACCCTGAGAATGAGGATGAGGCAGATGAGGGGAGCAAGCGTAACCGTAAGCAACCATACCAACAAGTGCCAACAGTGATGAAACTCTGTTGTTTTGTTATGTGGTGCCCCTTACTTGATCTCGCTGTCAGACAATGCATAACATTTACTGGCAATTTTTTTCCAACCACAAACACAAATAAATGCACTTGATTTAAAAAGCCTAGAGCGCGTCTGCTCTAGGCTTTTGTGAAAATTGTATTGTCAAACGTGAAGCAACCCATTGAGTGGTGTGATTATTGTGTCACATTTTATTTTTGTCCAGCCTATATTATCTTTGTATAATATGATGCAATATAGGTAGTTGCCGAAGACATCTCATAAGAATTTCAGTGCCCAGTCTGCCTCTGTGTTGTTGTGTGCATCTGACAATGAAAGACCTGCACCTGAACTTGAACTTGAACTGAGGAGGATCCCAACCATCGATGGACTAGCAAGCCCACGGCTCTGACACACTTAGTGGGGCTGTAGTCAGCCGTGTACCAATGGAGGAGAAAAGGGGGATAAATCATTACTTGGGCGAAAAGGAAAACTTCTAATCCAAATCCTCTTTATATAAGCAGTATGCTGAGACTCCAGCACCTAGGCGCAGAGCTGAAGATCGCCTTGCCTCTCACTCTCCCTCTCTCCCTCTCTCTCTCCCTCTCTCTCTCCCTCTCTCTTGCTCTCTCACTCCCTCTCTCTATCTCTCCCTCTCTCTCTATTTCTCTAGCTCTCCCTCTCTCCCTCTCTCTAGCTCTCTCTCTCCCTCTCTCTCTCTCTCTCGCTCCCTGACTGTGACAGCTCAGAGTTCTCTGCACTCAACCCTCCTATGAAAAGAAGGAGCTTTAGGAGGCCTCTGCCTCTGCTCTTACTGTAGGCCAACCTCCCCCCCTTGTCCTCTTCCTTCCCACAATCACACTTCATCACTTTCATTATAGTGGCACACTTACTTGAAACTAGGCCCCAATTACACACAGCCAGCAAGGCTCAGACATGTAACTTTAGGCAGAGGCAGAGAGGGGCATTGTAGTAGCGGGCTAATGTATTTCTCTTCCACGGTAAGTGAGGTGTTTGAAGTTGTTTCAGTGTTTGTTCAATGGATCAGCTGGATGTTTCTGGCCCCAGCGTCCATCCCGGCTGTCGGTGTCTCAGCGGTGCGACGTGAGCCTGTGCTAACATGAAAACAGGTGTCAAACCGTCTTCCTTTGAACACGTAGCATGTTAGCACAGTGTCTGGTCGGCCACCGTGGGGAGCCCCCACTGTGACTAACAGCTGTGCACCTGCCCCACTCTATCCCCACAACCCCCCACCCCCCACCCACCTCCTCCTTAGTGTCTACAGTCCATGTGGCTCCCGGTGGTCCCACCATTTGCTCTTGTTGTCTTTGTTGTTGTTGTTGTTGTGGTTGTTGTTGTTGTTGTTGTTGTTGTTGTCTATTGTTGTTCTAATTTATTTTGGATGCTGCTGTCATGGATGTTGTTGTGGTGGTGTTTTCTGTCTGTTCTGAGCCCATGTTGACCGCAGCCCATTCTCGCCCCTCCATGTCTCCACGTACCTCTGCTGTGCTCTGCCGTTCTGTCTCTGAATGCATGGGCTTGCATGCATTGCACATGAAGGAGTGACTCTGGCTGACCTCACAGAGAAGAAGAAAGGAAGGTTTGGGTGGTTCAGCCAGTCCTCCGACACACATGGTAAAGTCCCTGTGCTTCCTGTCCAGAGTACGTCTCTCTCTCTCTCTGTTTGTCTATGTCTCTGTTATGTGTGTGTGTCTCTCTCTCTCTCTCTCTCTCTCTCTCTCTCTCTCCCTCTCTCTCGCTCTTGCTCTCTCTCCCTCACTCTATGTATCTCTTTCTCTATGTCTCTGTGTCTCTCTCACTCTCTCACCCTCTCACTCTCACTATTTCTCACACACACACACACACACACACACACACACTCTCTTTCTCTTTTTTTTCTGTATGTGTGTGTGTGATTGTATGTGAGTTTGTATCAATTATAGAGCATGTGACATACATAGAAATGTGTCTATTCATTTTCTATTATAATAATGAAATTGACAGAGGCTACTACTGTTTCAACTGATGCCTGATCCATGGCTCTAGCCAGCAGTCACCATCTGCTGCCTGGTGTATATTGTTACACAGACAACTAGCTCTGGAACGAGTCTCACTTGATCCACTGCTGTTTAATTCATGAACCTGTTTATTAACCTACGATGCCTCTTCAAAACTAACAAGGTGCGCTGCTAGCTGCATCACAGACACATTACTGGCCAGAGAAGTATGGTACCTAACTGCATTATTTGTAGCTATCTTAACACCTGCTGGTAACTGGTATTATTTATGAAATGATGCTCTTAGATAAAGAAAGAGAGGGAGGAATATGGAGAGAAAGGGAGAGAGAGTATGCGTGTATGTGTGTCTATGCGCATATGTTTATGTGTCCTATCCACCATACTGCTCATGCTTTGCAGTTGTGTTCAGCCCTTCTGTTTGATCACATTATTTTGGAGTGTTTCTTCCTACAATCCACACCGTGTGTATTCTCCTTCCCACCCTGCTTTTATAAACCCTTGCTTCCTCTGTTCCTAAATGAATATGCCCTTGAAGAGGAATACTGACTAGGAATTAAAACATACAAAAATATGCCCATATTAGGAGCCACACTCTGCCTTCCCTCCACCTGTCCCATTTTTAAATCTAGAACGTAGCTTGATGTGAACGTAGCAAACAAGGCTAAACCCAGATCCATGCTCCTGCAGTAAGCGCTGTTTTCAGTGGGAAACCAACTCGACAGCCTAGCAACGGAGGCTAGCTCTTACCCATAGGCAACGCTAGTAGCAGCTAGCTAGTTTGTGTGCTCTCGCTTACATGGCGGGAGCCCCACGTGACGCTGCGTACACGGCCACGCTAACTGTCTCGCCATTAGCCATGCTTTTAGAGAATTAGCGAGACAGCTGAGAGGGAGCTCTCTGTCTCTCTCTCTTTGTCTCATTGTACTCCCCCTTCTTTCCTCCTCAAAATCTGCATCATTCAGCCTTGATAGAGCAGCTGTCTAGTCGTCTGACCCGCTGTTGCTGGAACCAGTGACTAGCCTACATAGGACCAACTTTACTATTTATGGGCCTTCAGAAGTAGCTGGATGCAGTCAGTAACATTTCACAGTAACATGTTACTTTTCCAATGATTGGTAATATTTGCAAGCAGGATGCTTATGGAGTCTTTCTGGATTGTATACATTCATCCCTGTGCAAACACTGTGTGTGTGTTTGTGTGTGTGTGCGTGTGCGTGTATGTGTGTATGCATGTGTGTGTGTGTGTGTGTTTTTGTGTGCGTGTATGTGTGTGTGCGTGTGTTTGTGTGTGTGTGTGTGTGTGCATGTGTGTGTGTGTTTGTATATGTGTGTGTGTGTGTGTGTGTGTATGTGTGTGTGTGTGTGTATATGTGTGTGTGTGTGTGTGTGTGTGTGTGTGTGTGTGTG
>JAOPJO010000025.1:6901884-6929491 GCA_027123675.1 Molva macrophthalma | reverse complement strand
TGCACAGAATCACTGTATAATAACAGAGCATCAAATGTTTATGGTAGTCACTCACTTCTTCTTACAGTGATAGACACGATGTCGCTGTGTGGAGAAGGCTCATCCTTAACCCTACGATCCACGGTGTAAAAACACTGAACCTTAACCTCAGCGAGAGCCCCGGTACGTGCCAGGAGGTCAGAACCTGTAAATATCGCATTGCAGTCGAAGGCAATATTGTTTTGGTCGTTCTTTTGATTCATCCAGTAAATAAAACATTTTTTAACAGGTGCCTTTGTCTTTGTCCAACAATAAAGTGTAACCGACTCTTCCTCTCCGATGGATGACGCACTCGCCGTCAATGTAGCCTGAGTAAGGGCTGACATTCGAAAGAGTATTGTTAGATAAAACAGCCCCTCAAGTTTGAAGTGTATTTTCATACGCACATTAATAGAATGAGACAGCAGTCATTAATGGCAATAACAAAAAAAAGATAATCAACCTTTTAACAGCTGTCACAGTGGAGTGTCATATAGAACACCATGTTATAGATTAAACCCTGGTGAGGGTTACCGTAAACACATCAGATGATAGGCTATAGATATTGAACAAATATAATTACCTTGGCTTTTGACATTATGAAAGAAATCTGTTGATGGAAAACAATGTATTGACCAAGGGAAGTTTCAATAAAAGCATAATTATGTGTATGAGTAAATATGGAAATACAAAAGTCTATATGTAATTGTATCAAAGAAAAATAATAATCATGTTGCCTACAATGTATATAGCCGATATGCCTAACACAGAGCGGGAATACAACGTATTAGGCCTACTCACAGATGAAGAAGGCAATAAATGATTGACCAGCTGTGCATCTCAATAGTTGCATTGTCTCCAGACGTGTGATGGTTGCTCTCACTCATCATTTGTGCATCTGCAGCCTAACAAATGCGTGTGAAAGGAATTGAACAGACACCTCAAAGACGGAACTACATATAATAGGCCTATGGCAAATTTTCGGACACCGAACCCCTGTGCCACTCAAACTTATTGGCTAACATGTATTTGCTCTACATCTCCTTTTACGTCGTCCTCGGGCGGTCTCTATACCTGTAGAGCGTATATACTGGCTGGATGAGAAAGAATGTGCGCCAAAATGTAGCGTAATTGGATGCAGGTGGTTGATCGACATCGTTTTCAGTGGAAGCGACTGCATAAAGCTGGAACGCTGGCTAGTTTTTGTAGTCGAAAATAAAAATAGATTGCGATTTTTAATAGCCATACACACGTTGGGTTTCCTATTCAGTTTTGCTAGAATGCCTCCCAAGAAGCCCGCGGCAGAAAAGACTGTGCCTACTTCACCCGTTGGTTCGGAGAGCAATGAAAATGACACGGAGACAGCTGAATCAGGTTTGGATCCCAATGAACGTAAACATGTGTTGTCCAATTATCTAGATGTGTTTGTGAGCTTACGTTGTTTCCTTAATCTAGATGCGGTGGGTTCTGTGTCGACGAGTAAAGTTACAGCTCATCCCCCAGCTATGGTAATGGTAAAGAATGCTGTTAAAGAGTTGGATTCGCGGAAAGGGGTATCGTCGCAGGCGATACGAAATAGCATCAAGGTAAAATATCCAACGATGGAGTTGGTGAGGCTGAAGTACATGGTACGTAAGGCCTTGATAAAAGGACTCGAAAATGGCACATTGGTCAGGCCTGCCAACTCTACCGCTGCTGCTACTGGCGCACAGGGGAGATTTCGGGTAGGTTATTAGGTGTTGGCTACTTCGGTCCACTAAATTGCTAATTTAAACTTGCATTGAAGTGATATCGTTTTTTTTTTTTTCTTCCAGCTTGCACCCAAAACATCCACGGAACCCAAGCAGAAAACCGAAAACACTGATCCCAATGTTGAAAAGCCAAAGGCCACAAAGGCTGGGTCCAAAAAGGCGAACGGTGCAGACAAGGAATCCGGTAAGCTTACGTGCATCAGCTGGCAGACTGCTTGCTCATCCAACTTTAAGTGACTACACTTAGTTTCAAATTGTATGTTGAAGGTACTGTGAAGAAAAAGGACTCCAAGAAAAAGAGCGAAACGACTGAGGTATGTTGGTTTATTTTAAGCAGTATTGTGTATTGTTTGTTCAGTTGGGATAGGAACGTTTAACTTCCGTCTTGTCTCAAGACTGTCAAGAAGACAAAGAAAGCCAATGATGCGACAGCTTCAAAGGTGGCCCCAGCCAAGAGGCCCAAGGCTAAGAGGGGTGCCATAAACATGGAGGCTTCTGAGGAGGTTTCTGATGAGGAACCTAAAGCAAAGGGACCCAAAGCGGCAAAGGAACCTAAATCAAAAGTAGCCAAAGCGGCAAAGGAACCTAAATCAAAAGTAGCCAAAGCGGCAAAGGAACCTAAAGCAAAAGTACCCAAAGAGGCAAAAGTACCCAAAGCTGCAAAGGAAAAGGCCTCAGTCAAGGATGACAAACCCGTAGGTGACCAACCCAAGGCTAGGGCTACAACTGCTGCAGGGAGGCGTGTGAAGATGACCAAATAAAAGTGCAACGCATGTTTTTTAAAATTTTCTGTTGACAATAAAAATTATTAAAAGGGTTTGCACTTGCACTTTGTACTTGACTGCTTTGATCCACTACTGGAGTATTTGTGCGAGTTGTGTAAATGCAGTATCTGTCCGACTCAAAGGTATGTGTGGGACTAACTGCTTGTTTTGCAAATTTTCACAATTTTCTGGACAACATTTGGAACCCTAGAAATTTAAATGGTGTCTCAGGAAGGAGACGTGTACAATGCTTAACACTTATGCTTCTCCATTAAATTACATTTTGTGCTAAAGATGACGCCTGTTTCCGTGGAGGTCTGATTTTTACATCTCTGGTCTGAAAAAGATGCCATCGAGCAGGTTTCAGATTATGTTCTTTTGCATAAATACAATGATCAATGCACTCTTCCTTATTGGTGAACACCAAGGACTTTTAACACCAGTCTGTACAGGTGTTGGTGAACAGTGCTGGTCTTCATCTTTTCTGTGGCGCTATCTTAAGGAGTTCGGTTTTGTAGTCCATTGTTTAAGCTTGTCTGCGTATGTGGGACACATTCAAAATCTTTGTTTCTTGGCTAACCTATGAAGACGCCGGTATGATCTCAACAGATGGGATGCGGGGTCATCTTTATTTTTGGTTCTCTTAGCTCTTTAACGGTAGTTACACTTCAAGGTTCTCTCTGCTAGTAGCTAACTAGCTCTAGACATTTAAGTTGTAAAGTAAGATACAAAAACGACATGCTACATTGGCAGTTGAGTCAGCCATTTTTGATATAACTGATTCTTGTCACCAAGACTGCCAGATGGCTGGTTCCACTTTATAGTTAAAGCAGAGGCGAGAACTCCTGACACATTTCATATTGCTTCGTGCTTGAATGACCAATTTGTTTATAATTGTTTTGTGAAAAAGGCACATTGGCTGTTTTGGTGCAGGGTATATATTTTTGTTATAATTCATTAAAATGGCCGCCGTTTTATTTTGGTGCTAATGATTTACTTTGACCATGAGCTTGCAACAAAAGACTTGGCACATTCATACAAATATACTTTCATATAGTCATGAAAGAAAAGCAACTTAATCACTTTTAAAACAGCATGTTTATTTTTAAAAAATAAAAAGTCAACTAAAAAGCATTACTCTTTTCACCAATAGAAACAGTACGGAAGCACTGAGTCTTTGAGCATTTCCATCGCTCTTCAAGTATGTTCATTCAGTTCATAGATTATTCTTCTGCAGTGGCAATGCAGTCAGGACCGTGGCAGCCAAAATTTTAGCCTTCAAAATAAAAAGACGTCCACTTCCTTGACCCGGTCGTAACCAGTGTTAATGACTTCACACGCTAAAAACGATATGTCGAAAGATTCACCACAAATCAATCCAGTGCCAAGCGAGTTTGTTTCCATAGCAGTGCAGTTGATCTGTCAGCACCTTGTCCTGCCTTCCTTCTGAGTTGGAACATGTTTTTTTGGGATGAGCTCAAAATATTTGGGTGGAAGATAAAGTAGATGAAAATGATTCAATACCATTTAAAAACGAAAACTAAGCAAAACATAAAAACAAAATCAAATGAACGGCTGATTATCACTGAAGGTCGATAAGAGAAACGCCCTTAAAATCAACAGCTTATCAAATTGTGACAAATCCATTTCACATGAATCCACTACACCAATAAAAGTTTAATACAATTTTCCCATAGAATTAAAAAAAACACAGGTCTGTCATGTGTAAACAAATTCACTCAGGAGAGAGAAGTCAAGTGTGCTGTTCTCTGCTCCTTCAACGTATGCACCCATCCTCTTTCACCCATCCCAACATTGCACCAAAGGTATATAGTGATTCCCCAAACGGCAAACCCGAACTTGGCCATTTCAACCCCCTTTCATTGTTCTTCTTGTGACTCCTATTGAGGCGGAGCGGGAGGAGGGACAGTGGGGGCCAGACCCTGGGATACACCTGGCTTGATATATTCCCCTCCCAACACTGTACACCCCCTGTATCGTCTTTCAGTGACCCATGCCCCCCTGAGGCAGGTCATCTGGGGTGCAAAAGGAAGCGGTCCGTGTACTGCGAGATAGCCTCCCAGTTTCTCCAGAGGAAGGCGAGCAGGATCACAAGGAGCAGTGTGGTGAAAGTGCGGCTGCGTGTCTTCATCAAGGGGACGACGCAGTTGGCCACCGTGGAGACAAACACCAGCAGGACCGCCATGACGGCTAGCAGCACGTTGATGAGTTTGCCGAGGAGGGTCCGTGCCGTGGCGTTCTCCAGGCCCTCCAGCTGCACCACCTGTTGCTGCTGCTGCTGCAGCTCCATCTTGGAGATCCGGGTCTGACAGGCCTCTAGTGCCTCCTACAGGTCAGCAGGAAAGTTGTCATTCAGAAGGCAAGAAATGTGACAGTGCTGCTCTAATCCTCATCCTGACCTTATTAACAGCCATTCCTTGCCCTAACCTACCCCTCTGTAACCCAATACATCAACATAACCATGTGGGACATAATGCCTACATTTAATCATTTCAAACGTATGGAAACCTTACCATATTGAATTGAATAGCTAACCTAATACAAGCAAATGCACAACCCAATCAAAAAAACTAAATGAATGCTAAATGGATTTAAAGGTGTGATGCGTCTAGGAAATTTACCTTTCACTTCTACTTTACTTCTAAAGTCTGTTGAGGCATACCTGTATATCTCTAGCTCTTTCATAAGACTGGTAAGCAATCTTCTCCTCCATGCTGGCTAGCTCTTGTTTCAAGTTCAGGATTTCATTTTGATGCAGTTCTGTTAAGTCATTGAGTTGCTCTTCTAAGCGTTCACACCTGAAAAATACAGGGGTTCATAAAAAAACGGACAATAAAAACTATTTTAAAATGTATGTTCTTGCTACATGCTAATAATACTGTTTCCGTAACGGTATCTTACCTGAATCTCTCTTCCTGGAGAGCCTCCATGATCAATGTGTTGTCCCTCTGGTAGTGGCCTTTCAGAATTTCAAAAGACTCCTCTAGTCGACCCTGGTTTTCCCGCAGTTCCTGGATCTCGTGGAGCAGGGTGTCAAAGCCGGTCGCTTGGCCGTGCTCGAGGGTGTTGCCTTTGGAACTAGGGGGGCCTCCGGGGGCCCCGGTGGCACTGATGGCCCCTGCGGAACCGGACGTAGCGCTAGAGCAATCGTCCTCACTGCCGTACTTGGGGCTCGACTGCAGCTGCCCCGCGCCAAGGGGCCTCGCGGCCCCGGGGCCCACGCACTCGTCTCCCTGGGTTTCGTCCAGAGAGTCTTTGAGTCCCGCGATGTTGTCCGCACTGCCAAACTTGTTGCGGATCAGGGACGCAATTTCTCTCGGCTTGGACACCACGGCGCCGGCTGCAGAGTGAGTGGCGTGAGAGAAGCTGGAGAGGCCTCCTGTCACCTGTAGAGGGCAGAACTGGGTCAACACTTGGGCTGAGCCACCATGTTTGTGGGATACAGAAAGTAGAAATTCAAGGAAATCAGCATGCTCACCGTGAAAACGTAGATGGTTCCACTTTATACTTTACATAGTGTCATAGAAAAAACAACGTGGAAGAGTGGTGGGAAATACAAGGCAGGAGTTGAAGCCTAAACAACAGGAGAAGTATAACATGTTGCACACCTTGGCTCCGACGTCCTTGAGTCCCTGATGCATGTCTCGGAACACGTCTTTGGGCTGGCGTGGGATGCCGTTGTGCTCCACCTCGCGCAGCTTGCGGTGGTAGTGCTCCAGCTTCCTCTGCAGCTGCTGGATGGTCTGCGCCGATTTCTGGTTCTTCTTCTCAAACACCTGCTTGATACGCGCACTCTGCTGCTTGTCGGCGTTGTTGGCCAGCTTGAGGTACTCGGCCACGTTGTCGTCGCGCGCCGTCTGCTCGATCTTGATCTGTTCGGTGAGCTTGAGGATCTTCTGTTGCAGCTGGGCGATGGCCTGCTTGGTTCTCTGGGGGTCCGGTGTGCCGTCCACTATGTCCAGCCCGTAGCCGTCCGCTCCGTAGGAGAGGGCGTTGGGTGAGACCGCGGGGCCTGATCCGTCGTAGCGCTCCAGCTGGTCAGGGAGAGGATAAAAGGGAGGAAGGGTGAACAACAGTATCAGGACTTGGAACGAACAGGAAACGCACAGAAGACAATAATATTCAATAACCTGACCGTCATTTTTAAGTGTGGTCTATTTAGTGTACAATTAACTAAATTGAATAAATATTTTGCAAAAATAGCAAAAACTTACTTAAATAGCATGTTATGAATCTGTGTTTCAAATCAACGCAAAGTAGTCTACCAGTAATAGTAGTTTTAGACAATGTATTATTTGGTGGCCAGTAGAATTAGCATTTTAAAGAAATCTGAAATTTTGAAATTATTCGCTTTAGCCTGCCAAGTGTTACCTAAATGAAGCCATTACTCCAGGCTTTAAATGCTCTCTGACCTGAAGTAGACTTAAAGGCAGCAAATGCTAAATTTAGAAAGGCTTACCGCACATGGCAACCAACTACTCCGACGAGATCAGTGACATTCGCAATGCTTACATATCTGGTCACCTTTGCAGCAGGGCATGGCCCAGCCATTAACAACCTCACTATTCATTACATTTACCTCACTAAGTATTGCTTCCCAAAGAATCCCTATTGAATAATTAACTTGAATATTACGACTAATGGAGCACATTTACTTTACACATGCATTGCTAGATAATTGGACGATGCAAACTACATTTTGTCAGCAGCCACATGCTCTTGTTTAATGTGCTGGATGAGAATTGAGTTTCTTCAAGAACCTCGGAGAAGCTCAAATGAAGGGTCATTCATTTGTTCATTCAATTATGACAACGGTATTGGTCTATTTGCATTGTATTTCACTAAAACATATTCTGTTGTGTAGTTTTTTTGCCAAGCAATTTTCATGGCATGTTTGCACTTTTGGTTATTATATTGACACATGTAACAATTTAGTGTTTACACAAAGAGAAAATAGTAAACAGCGACAAGCAAACCCCACCAAGCAAAAACTAGGGCTGTAAATGTGGGTTTGTTCGTTGAACTTTGTAAATGCCAACACAGTAACTCTGTGACTCAGTCTTTGTCTATGTACCTTGTCCGGTTCCTCCGTGGAGTGGTAACCAGAAGTGAGCAGTATGTCTGCCAGGGCGGGGCAGGTGGGTGTGTCAGTGGTGGAGGAGGAACGCGGGCGTCCGGCCTGCAACAGGGCCTCATGGGTACTTCGACGATGGATCTGGGGACTTCCTTTCTGGGGGAGGTCCCCGGTCCCCCCTGCCTTGCTGCGGCGGCTCTGCAGGCTGGTCCCTCGCTTCATCATGGGTGGGGCACCGCGGATCTGCTGCAGGACGCGACTCAGAGCTGCGGGGGGAGCGGAAGCGGCAGGGTTGTCAGAGTCCACGGGGGGCCCCGAGGAGGCAGGGGGGTCCCCTACCTCTGGCCCTGCGTCGGTGGGGTCAGGGGCAGGGGTGAAGGGCGAGGTGGCGTCATACGGGGAGACGGAGGAGCGCCGGCGCTGGGGCTGGAAGAACTGCTTCAGCCCGTGGCCCAGAGCGCCCATGTTTTCCCGGGCATTGTGGGTGATTTTGGACAAACCGTGCTCCGTCTCCGACGCCCGCCTGCCAACCTCCGTCTCCGCGCGGCCTCCGGCGTCGGGCTCCTCTGGGCTCTGCTCACTACTACCCTGATCCATCACGGGCCTCCAGTCTCACAGTGTGGGTGCACTCGGGGGTGCAGGGGACTAGCTATGTCCCGATGCCACACCCCCTCTGAAAGGCTGGTTCAGAGCCGGAAAGCAGAGGGGATGGCGCTCAGACGAGCGTGCATGCATCTGTGGTTTGGCGCAATGTCATGCTCGTCTAATACAAAAAAGGAAAATAAAATGATTACGGCATGCAACAGTGATAGATGAACATATATACAGCAGAAGAGTTGAAAAATAACATAAGAAAGCATAACTTAAGTTGGGACTGAGACATAGGCCTTAGAAACTGATTTTATGATGGAACAGATTGTCAATTAAGAACAAAAAACCCTTTCTGTCAAACAGCATGTGACATGTCTGACAGTCCCAACACACCAGTACAAAAATTGAAAAAGTCAAAAAATTATAATTTAAGTTGAAGAATGATTTCTGAAATGCTTATAGCTTCATTTTTTGTTCAAGTTTTCGATGAATCCTAGAGATGTAGCTTTGGTCAGACAAAATCCCTAGAAAATGTGCCTAATAGCATTTCAGAAAGTATTAAAATCAAGTCATACATAACATAACTGAATGGTTTGATAACAGAAATTCATGAGTTGAATGTGTATAAAAATCCATGAGAGGCTCGAATGGAGAAAAATGATGTGGAATGCCGATTCTCAACCTTACAAAGGGAATCATACATAGCCCGGCTTTCTCAAGGGTGGGCTGAGCCCTGTTCAAAACTCAGAGATACACTGCAGAGAAACATATCATGACTTGAATTACAAAAGGCTGTTCATATAAAAGGTTTAGCCGTACCGATCCATAACAGAGACAGAGATATATAAGAGAGAGACGGAGACGGAGACAGAGTGGGAGACGGAGACAGAGTGAGAGACAGAGAGAGCCAGAGAGAGGCAGAGACTTACCATTAGCCCAGCTTCTCCTCTTCTGGCTCGCAACTCAGGAGTCGCTAAACAAGAAGCACTCAGATTAGCTTCAGCTATATTGATTTTAATGGCATTCTCATTAAACCAGTACCCGTAAAAGAGAGCAGTAATGCATGTTTGTTATAACTGTTGAAACTGTCAAAATAGGTACAAAGATAATAGTGCCAAACAATCCATTCATTACAGTAATGTCTACAATAATGGCATTAAAACATCATATCATAATGTCATATAGAAATATTGTAATAGTTATATTTATTTTGACTTTGTTGTTGTGACATAAGATAATAGAGATGTTAGAGTCGATCAGGGAGGTCATAACCAGGTAACTAAAGATGACAGATACTTAAAACTCATCCTTCAACTCAAAAGTCATCCTTAGTTCCCCCAAACTCCATGAGACTATGCAGACAAACTGGTCAATACAGGGCTATTAGAGATATTTTTTATGAATTCAACACTTCAAGCACCCTTCAGGAAAATTATCTGTAGCATCACCGACCCCCACTGTGTTATAATACCATTTATCTGCACTAAAGCCTTAAGTTCTAAAACATGTTCCCCATATCCTTCACTACAAAAGAAGTCAACTGCTTTTCAGATATAAAGCTAGGCCTGCACTATGCAACTTCCTTTAACCTTTGAAGGGCACAGGACAATCCTTGCAGTTTAAATACAAGGGTGTTTACACAAGAGAACTCATGCATCCATGTTACATTTAACTTGGGAGTTGTGCTGCTCCACACTCAATTGTGTCGTATAACAAGTAGCACAGTATACAACCTACACTATAAGTAAAAAACTTTACAATCTGTGGAAGCCTAGAAATGCTATGTGGTGATCACACCGAGGACATTTGACGGGCTGGGGCAATGTCACCATGTGCAAAGTAATTCTGTAATGCTTAACAGGCCCATGAAATGAATTTAGTAATAAATCACGCAATGTACTAGCTAAATGTTAAGTACTATTCACTTATCCGCTTGACCTGCTTCTAGTCATTATGTGATTAAAATGTTAATTTAGGGAATTGAAAAAAATCACAAGGAAGTCTGATATAATTTAAAGCATAGCAAAATCTTCTAGGATAAAAAAAACATTATACAAAATATATTTTTTAACAACCTGCAGTATTTGCATCTGTCGTTTTGCCATGCCCTCTATTAAACTGTATCAGGCGCATTCCCGTTTTATTGACTAAAAGCTAACACATTAATACACATACTTGGAGAGATCCATTACATGAAACAGTTATGGCTCTTGGTTGACTGTTTTCTAATGTGGCCTATGCAACGTTAATAGCCTAATTAACATGGCCGTTTTAGTTTCTAGTAGTCTATTTTTATGTGCATACTGGTAGAGCTTAGAACTTGATATCTAAATAAAATTAAAAAAAAGTGTTGTATACGTTTTCATGCCAAATCATAACAAAACATCACTTAACAGGCTCGAGGGCAAGGCATTTCTGCTTGAAGTGGGTCAGTGAACATTCTACTGTCACGCTGTTGACAGCCTCTGCACATCCAGCTACCCAAGGTCATAAGTTACCATCCTCAGTTTTGGTGTCTCTATCTTTACCAAGTACCATTTAGCTGTGGTGCTTTATCAAGTGTCCACAAGTATTATTAAGACAAGAGACACTACCTAGGATTCTGTCTTGTTATCCAGCGTTATCCTACATGGAGTACAATAATTAAGTACATTATACAAAATAAATAATATAATATTCAACTATGATAAAACCAACGTGGTGTACTTAAATGTTATAATTTTAATGGATTTGAGAATCCAAGCAAGTTGTTAGGGGATGCCATCATCAATAAGCATTGCCATCGCTTGTTTGATGTTAATATATAATGTATGATAAAGGAAAACAGAAACGCCTTTCTTAATGCTCAAGCAAAATGCCCCCTCCTTGTAATGCTATTTGGTGTAATAAACCTCAAATGGCCGCATTCGTACGTTTTCACACAATAAAAGCACTTGATGCATTGCAGAAAATGAAGATAAGGGCATGTGGAAATATTAATGAATCAGCTATTCCTGCAAACACGCAGCATAGTGCAATTGGCACCTCGCTAGCTTACTCTGGCAGGCCTGGCTTTTTACACTTCAGGCAAGATATAAATGATACGAAACTTGACAGTGGACGACTGTAGTGCTTTTTAAATCCATACATGCGTTTCCCCAAATATATGGTTAGCCTGCAAGCTAACGTGTGGGTAGAGCAGGTGGCTAACGCTACAAGCTAAAGATGCATCGGATAGTATTCATTTTGTCTTTAGGGGCGAGCCGTCGTGGCGGTGCTGAACAAGTTGGTGGAATGGTTAATAATTCATCATGTTATAACAGTGGTTTAACGCTCATAGAAGCCCATATGTATTAAACTCAACTAAATATCATATATTTAAAAAGTGCATTCTGATAACCATTCATCCATGGTAAATAGTCCCTCACTTTACTCAAATAACTGGTGTGAGACGCTTCATTACTCATAACAACGGAACAACCAAGACAACTCTTGTTTCTCGATTTCGGTGTTTAGATATTTCAACTGAGGAGGTTATTTGCCATGGCCAAAAAAGTCCCCACCTGCTAGTGTGTTTCAGTAAAGCTTCCCTCAAGCTTGTTTATATCCAGCACTACACGGTACAAAGTCGGCTCCAACGCCGACACGGTACTGGCCTAGCCAAGGGTATCCATCTGAACCTGTGGTTTGTCTTGACATGGAACAGTGTTTCCTTCCGAAACGAATGTCCGTGCATCGATGCCTAGCATCGCCCGCCACCCTGGACCGACCTGCGTGCTAAAACACGCGCTGACCTAACGTCGGCTTCGGTGCTCGTCAGTGAACTGCCTGGCTGCTAGGTCGCTAGCTTCTTAGAGCCGCCTCAGCCGTAGTTAGCCAAGCTACAGACAAATCCCGGAGACCTCGCCAGTCTCACCAGCCAGCACCGATAATCGGATCAACGGAAGTAACCGCCCATATAAACACCTCATACAAACAAGCATATAGAGATTTTACTTCAGTGTTAAAACACTTTGAGTAAAAGTACCGTTTACGAGCCTGAACTTACATGGGCGCTGAGAGGACTGTGTTGATGACCGTTCATTTTCCCGATGGAACACTCCCAAGGATGACGTCAAATGGCGCGCTCCGCGTCAGGACAAAGTACATCAATAACCATAACGTGCTGCTCAGTGCAGGTGAATTGGTCCAAGATATGTATCATTGTTAGAAGACCGATTTGAACCCCCATTACATCGGCGAGATACCATAACCTCTAAAAATACGTTTTAATTTAAAGCAAAATTTCTTAATCAAATAGGTCAAAATTTATTAAATTATAGTCTACTACAAAGACACATGCCATTTAAAAAATATATTGATTACCCTAATTACATAATGACAGTTATAATGACGATATTCCATTCAAACGAAGATTCTTACAGTGTAATGCAGCTGAAGGAGTTGGAGGCCTATCTTACTACGTGTCAGAAATGGATCTTTCCTTGAGAAAATGGGTAGAGCTATGGGAAATTTTAATGGTGGGGGTTGATTAGTAATCTAATATTCAACAGGGAATATAATACCGGTGGGGCCTGAAAGACTATCATGTTATGTCTGATTTGCGTTGGTGAAAGGGACAGAGGGAGGTCAAGGCGTTTGATGAAGTCCCTGTAGCTGCATATGGCAAGGAAGGGCTACAGAGCTTTTGAGAATGGCTCTTCACAGGGGGAGGAGGCAGTTCATCATCTGTGGTGTCATTCACACCAGTTCTATTGTGGTGACAGAGGGCATTGAGGGTAAATAAGACTGAGAGATTGTGGCATCTAGCCAATGGGTGTGGCAATAATGATCTTCTTGGTAGAGGTAGTGGTGGAAGGATGATCCTGGGACATACAGGCCTACATGACAACTGAACCGTCAGTCCCGAGGTCATTTCCAAAGGACATACAAAACGAAAGCAAAAAAAGGTAATCTAGATGTTTACATTTTTAGTAACTCTTTTTCACCACAAGATGGCCCCCCGAACCACAAACTCCAGATATATCCATTACGCAAACGAATCACACATAGACCTACAGTTTGTTGGAGCTGACACAAATGATTAAAACACAATTTTAATCATTCATTGACGCACGGCAATGTATAACGGTAATATGAAATCTGAATGTGGTTGGTGACAGTGGTCACATTTCCTTATGCCTAGAGTAAGTTGCAATATTTGTATTAGAAAACAACAATTTACCGTGTGCAGATTAAGCTATACATTAAGCTACACATAAAGTGAAGCTGCATTCATATATCAAAGTACAAAATTGATGTTAACAATTAAGAATTAAGAAAACTTTCAAATGTTACAAAAATGCTATATGTATTTTTTCAAAATATAGTTTTACAGGCTATATATATATCACTTCACTTTTTTATGTGAGGAGGAAGTCATCTTTGGTCATGGTTTTAATTGAAATACAACATGGTTGGGCTACGGCGAAAAGCAGACCCAAAGAAACAAATATTCATATGGTATTGCTACTCTGAGTGCTGGTATTTTGAAGCCTAGAGGTCTACAATATCATCCTCAGACCAGTCTTGATTCATCCATTCAGACTTGTTTTCTGAGTTTTGTCGCTCTCTTTTCTGTGTTTCGTCACTTTCTGAGGATCTGTCGGGTGTGTAGTCTGTGTAAACATTGGATGATTGTCTTATGTCCATGTTCTGGAAATGATCTGGAGATCCAGGGGTATAACCAGTATCCAATGTCCACCTGAAGGCAATATGAACTGGGCTAGGTGTGATTGTGGTACCTTGTCCGTGAGTTACATCTGGGTCAACCATGTCAGTCATGGGAGGCGGGGACTTGAACAGACTTCCCACTGAAAAGTCTCCTTGGCTAAGGGCATAGTCGATGCTGCCTACAAGGTCAATAGGAGATGGGGGTCGAATGTCAAACTCTATGAGGGAAAGGAAACAGTCCCGTTCCACTTCTCTTTGCCACTGCAGGGCTGCCTGCGACCTTCTTCTTGTGACAGGGCAAGGCATGTGGTTAGGAATAATGGCAGACACCGGCTCATCATACTTACACACCGCACTGTTATTAGAACCTGATCTGTGAATATGATATCTGCTCCAGGTATTTGGCATCAGATCTCCCCAGGTATTCTCTGTTTGTCTAAACCGGCCATTCCCAATTTTAATAAAGACTCTATCCCAAAAGCTTGTGTTCTCAAATCCATTTGACCACTCTTGTCTACCCTGCCAGTGATCACCCCTCAGGCGGCTCTTTTGGGGAGTCCACAAGATCCAGGATCCCAGTGCAAGCAAAACAAATCCCCATGCTAACTCCAGAACTCTGGCCCAGAATTGACTGAGCCACCAGCACCAGCTGAAACGCCTCCAGTTCCCCAGCACTCCATAGAGCCAGAGGAGACTGTACACCTGAAGGCAGCAGCACAGAACCCCTAGCACGGCACAGACTACCACCACCCGCCTAGCATGGTTCTCAATCTGTTGGGACATTCCCCACTGGGGTTTGGGATTGCTGGTGGAGAGCTGTAGACGGGAGAAAGACTGGCCGAGGATTCCAATGCAGGACGGAAGAGCGCAGCAGAGGGAGAGAGTATGCAGCAACAACGGAAAGGTCAGAGACAGCACCGGGGAAAGTAGATCAGCTGCGAGCAACAGTGCACAGTGTAACACAGCAAGTACTCCCACCACCCAGGGACGCTGCAGCTTCCGTGGCAGCTGACGCAGTATGACACCTCTTAGTGCTACCAGAGCGAGGACCACCTGCGCCCACAGGAGAAAATGCAGGGGAAGATTATGGAGTGCCGCTAGAGTAGGTCGGGCCAAGATCTGCCGTGTCCCATAAGGATCAAGCAGAAGGAGGACAGCTCGCTGGGTACCTGTTAACAGTAAGAGACTATTCGCCAGGGTTAGGGAACCACAGAGTGGTTGAACGAGTTTAGATGTGCCAACCATTCCCAAAACAGCCAATCCTGCCAGTAAAGCAAAAAGGCTGGCAGATCCAAAGACATGCAGCTCCCAGGCGAAGGCAAGGGTCCGTCGCATGTCATCCCAGAGCAGATTACTTCCATTTGAGATTGTTAAAGCAGCACAGGAGACGAGCTTGGGCACACAGTCTTGGCCTATCATGAAATCAGACAGACCAGCCAGGTCCGGGTCTGGATCCTCTGAAAGAGAGATAGAGACGGAGAGTGAAAAAAAGCAAAGAGTGATATCAGTTTAGGCTTGTTGTTATTTTGTGAAAGTATATTTTAAGATGTTTTATGTAAATTAGGACTTCATCTAATTCACTTGTTTGACTTCCCCTTCATTGAGTTATTATTGATCAGAGGCAGGTGGCGTTGTTGTTGTAGTGTGTCAATATTTGCTGTGTCATGTCTGTTGACATCTTGGCCATTAGGCACCATAGAGATCTGGTCTGTTATGACTCTTGACTCTTCTGAGTTCTGTTTACCAGAACTTTCCAAATCCTCTGAAATAGTGTTCACATCAACCCCTTCCCTTGATATAGGTGAGAGAGATGGCAAAGAGGAAGCCCTTTGCATGTTGATGGTTTCAACGGTGTCATTAGATGAGCAGAGGTTGTTCCCGCTAGTTGAAGTAGGATTTGTAGTTGTGGTTCTTTCTACCATAGGTCCACTGCTGTCCACAGAAACCACATGGCTCTGTGTTGGTAAGATTAGTTCTGTAGACAGGTCATCCGCACCTGCCTTGTTTCTGCTGCTGCACTGATTAGTTTTGGGGTCCGATTTTTCTAACGAGGTAGGAGTTCTGAGACTGTTTCCAAGAGAAGAGTGTACCAAAGCCAGAACAACGAAGAGCAAAAACAGGTTCCACATTGTTGAGGAGGAAATTCAGCAGCCTTTATGAAATAAAGAAGGCATTTTATGTTACTTTGCACTGTAACATACATCTTGATCAAACAACTCTCAAAGTGTTTCACTACATCTTAATACAAACCACTTGTATCTTAATATATTTTGGTTTTGGGTATAGTTGCGTCCTGATAATTAAAAAATCATCCAGTTGTAAAATTGCTTCTTGAAAGACTTCAAAGTACTTTCAACTTTTTTAAAGCATATTTGGACAGGAAATACATATTGGATATAAATCTACTTGTGAATGAATGAAAACAAAATAGTTCAGATGAGGGTATGCATTTTTACCATTTCAACCATTGTCACTAAAGTATTCTTCCTATAAAAACCAATAAGAGCATTTGGTGTGTGATCCAGTACTAGATATCGTATGGGATTGTGCTTACCTGGTGATCCTTGCATCCTGCCTTTAAGTAAATCATTAATCACATAGCCCCTCTATTTCTTCTTCTGGTACACAAGTATCTCATATCTGAACTCTGATAGCACTTTCAATGTGCTGCATGTTGCGAGTGTCCCAACTTACTGGGCTTACTGTTAGGACGCTTCGAGTTACCATCTCAAGCTGACGTCTGTCCAATTACAGCACCGGCTGGTTTCTTGGCAGCCTATAATTTTAATGCCTACAAAAGAGAAAACTAAATCTAGACACATGAGCATTTTTTCCATTGTTCTGTAAACTGTAAACGTGCTTGTTGATTATTATCTATGAACACTGAAGCTAAATTAAATGTATATGTGTGTATATAAAGTGAAGTTAGATAGATAAACGGTCTATGTGGAATAGGTCCTTCTACCTTCTACCACAGCTGTGTTGGAGTAATCCCTTCGTTCTGAAGGATTACTTTAAGATTCTTAGAGTGGCACAGAGTCACACCATGAGGGACACTCCTGGCACTGTAGCCAAGTCCAACAGAAATTATTTGTATTCAGATACATGGCAACATGAGGCCTACATATCATTACATCAATAAAAACACCATTGACTTCCAACTACTAATGTTTAAGAGAATTGTTGAAAAAGTTATTCAAAAGGGACAGGCACACTTAATAATATTGATTCCTGCTGTCTGAGTATTGGTGTATTAAAAAATAAAAACTCTCCCAGGCAGGAAAACCTTGCATAATTAGTCGTATGTGTGGGAATTAACTATTTCCTATCCCATGTATAACACAGATACACAATACAACTGGTGCATCTCTTTGGTCCACCTTAAGATTCGTTTTTGGCAGTTTGTTGTGGAGAGAATAGGGGAGGCCCGGAGTAACACATGGTTGGCTCTTTAAGGCAGACTGGTGATGTTAGATTTTGTTAAAGGCACATGTCATGTATACAAATAATTGTGATAAAAGGGCATGGTTTGCAAGAGGTCATGCTTTTGAAGTTATGAGTAGTTACCATGATCTGGAATGCGCCATAATCACTTCCACTTTTTGTTATCACTTATCTTGAGTCTCTCAAGAGACACCAGTTCACTTAAAACTAAATATTTTGTGTTAAATTACAACATTATTGTTTTATTTCTTGACCCACTTGATAATTTGTAAATTTCGGTTTGTCTGTCTGTCTCTAAATGTCGAGTGCATATTGTTATTGCCCAAATGTACGCCGTGTTGAACAATTAAACCATGTCAAATAAACCATGTCAATTCGTGACTTCTATAAACCCATCCATGCTGAAGTGTTGACACTCTATCGATAGACATTATACATGATAACACCATCATCTATGGTCACAGGATAGGAACACTCCCTCTGTAGAGTCGATACGACAGCGCTCGGCTCGGCTGACCATTCCCGTCCGGGCCTACTTCCGTCAGTTTACATCTTTCCTGGTGAAACACTGCATATTCCTCGGCGCAATGCTCCCACTCATTGACCAGGGATGACGATTCGTACGACCTTGTTATTCGATCACCAACAGATTATTGATATAGTATCTTTCACCGGATAACTACACCCGTTCCGTACAGAATCTGGTAAAACTTTTTTTTCTGTAATGGTAGCCTGACTAGTAGGAGTGAGAGAAGCACACGTCAGATCTTCTTCTTGCTTATCCACATCGTGTGTGTGTTTTTGGGGGTATTGTGTTGATGATCGTTAGCAAAGCAACACAGAACGGCATGTGGATCGTATCTAGACGTGTTTATCGCCTTTTAGTTTTAAACGTCGTGCCATAGCGGAAAGGAGAGGATTTCATTTTATTTAAGGTAGCATGAGACTGTCCGCTTGGTTGGGCTAATGCTAGCACAGCACTCGGTCAGGCGATCGACATCTAATCACGATCGCGTTGTTTTTGTTTTACAATTTTAAACCAACCTGCTTAGTTTAAGTGAGCTATATTGCGGCTCTTTCGAATTGCTTAATGCAGTTCAGTCGAGCTAGCAGAGATGCTATCTAAATGTATGCCTTGCTAGCAATGCTAGGCTAGCTTGCTATTACTATTGTTATAATCAATCCGATCATGTGAATTCTTCTAATTTCGTGTGCATTACCGATGGCTGCACATTTATTTTTGCACGTCACATAAACCAAGCTACGTTTAACGTATAGTAACCAGATGTTGACATTGAATGGATTATTATGAAATTAATAGCTATTTTCAGCATGGCACTCTGTCAGCCACACCGCCCCGATGTGTGAAGGACCTTTAACAAATAAATGTGATCGAATGTGACATTACTGCTGTTTTATTTATCTTTAAGTTGTTCTCCTATGGTCCAGGCTCACTGTAGATGATTTAACCAACCACCCACAACAAAGCAAAACAATGTGTCGATACAGGATATCATTTATTCATTGCATTAAATACACATCGCTCATTTCATATCTCTATAGGTCTGACGTGACAATGAATGGGCAAGAGGGTGGTGTTGTGTCATTTGATGAATATGTGCGACAAAAGGCCCGCAGCGTCCCTCAGCACCAGATGAAGGAGTTTTTAGAGTCGCTTGCCAAGGGTCCAGAGACACTACAGGAGTTCAGCCAACAGGGACATACAGCCACAACTACTACCATGGTGTACCAGCAAGGTGCCAACTGTGCCTACACAGATAGCACAGAGGTGGCTGGGTCTCTGCTAGAGCTGGCTTGCCCGGTAAGACCTTTGTAGGCTAATATTCATTAATGAATTCCTTTCGGTTTGGTCCGTAACTAGGCCACTTACTCTTCTGTCTTGTTGATAGGTCCAGGTGTCCGCAGCAGAGATATCACCTCAACTGCATCAAGAATCTGAGCAACAAATTCAAGTGCAGGTGAATAAGCCTACCATCCTTACACAGCTTATACACATTTCTAGATTTTGTTATAATGCAAATGCATTGTCATAAAAAGACTCCACCACTAACCCTAACCAACAAAACATCTGTTTTTAATATATATATTTATAATCATCATATATGTTGTGGGTTCTTTATTGCTAGGTTCCTAATTTGTATGCTGGCAATCAACAGTTATTACAATTGCGTAATAAAAATTACATGGGAGGCAGCACTTCATAATGGACCTGATAAGTCTTTTCTTCCCTCCTCTTCAGGTACATATCCAGGGACAGCCCACAGGCCAGGTGATTCAGATGGCTTCTCCCACACAGAAAGACCTGCAGGGCATTTCAACCGGCCAGCTTGTCCAGCAGGGAGAGCTAACAGAGGAGCAGCATCAGCAGGTAAAGTGAAGTAGTAGTCAGTCACTCCCTACAGTGAACAAACCTATGTCATTTACTGGATGCCGTCTCAATGGTGTTATCTTTGCATCTTACAGATTCAGGCCCAGTTGGTGGCAGCTTTGGCTGGAGGACAGCATATTCAACTACAAGATGGACAGCATATTCAGCTACAGGACGGACAACATATTCAACTGCCAGACGGACAACACATTCAGTTACACGATGGACATCAGATTCAACTCCAAGATGGACATCATATCCAGCTACCCGATGGACAACATATTCAGATACAAGACGGACAACATATCCAACTACATGATGGCCAACATATTCAACTGGACGGCCAACATTTTCAGCTGCAAGACGGACAGCACATCCAGCTTCAAGACGGACAACATTTTCAGCTGCAAGACGGACATCACATTCAACTGCAAGACGGACAGCACATCCAACTCCCCAACGGCCAGCAGATCCAGATCCAGGCCATAGACCCTCACTCCGCCGTGCAGCAACAGGGCTCCCCCAGGGAGACCGTGACAAGGAGGGCGGGCACCCTTCCCACTGTACTGCAACCGGCCAAGAAGCGGAAGGTGGACGTCCCTCTGGCCGTGTCCTACGCCGGCCAGCAGGTGGCCACTTTACTGACCATCCCTCAAGGGCAGCAGCAGCAGAGCTATGTGTCCATACGGCCCGACCTGCTGACTGTGGACAGCGGCCAGTTATACAGCACGGCGGGCACCATCACGGGCCCGGCCGGCGAGACGTGGACCATCCCGGTGTATTCGACGCCGCAGCAGCAGGGCGTCACCCACATCGCCATAGCGCAGGAGGCATTCAGCAACGCGCTCCAGGCCGCCGGCGCCCAGAAAGACAAGGGGGCCCCGCTGAAATCGACCATGCAGCAGCTCTCCGCCCGGGCCCAGGAGGAGGTGCTGCAGACGCTGCTGCCGGCGCAGTTCATGAACGGGAACATTCACATCCCCGTGGCGGTGCAGACCGTGGGCGGGGCGTACGGCACCACCACACAGTCTCTGCACATCTGGGACCCACAGCAGCAGCAGAACCAACAAGAGGGCCAAGATGGACAACAGCTCCATCTGCAGGTCAGACAGGGGCTACAGCTACAACCCGACTGTATTATTAGCAAACCATCCTGCCATGGTTACAGTTTTAGCATTAGTTTTGTTTTAACCAAGCAAATGGCTCGTTTAATTTAAATATAGCTAAAAAGCCTGTATTATGATTAGAATTAGAGTTGCAAAGTAAACGAATTGCCAAAAATATCTATCTGTGTGTTTTCATTCTCCCATTCATTTTCTTCTGCTCATTCGTTGTCTTCCTCCATCTCCTGCAGGGAGAGACACAGTCTAACGGCCAGCCCCATATAGAGCTCCTAGTTCCTGTCTGTCTCAAGCCAGAGGAAGGCTTGGATGTCTGGCGCTTCTGGGCCCAGCGTAAAAACGCAGAGCTTGCCAAAGAAGAACGGACCAAGCTCGCCCCTATTGGCCGTGAGTCACATCAGTGTTTTAACATTGACATTGAGAGTGCTACATGACCAAGCCTTCAAAACCGAATGCATCTCAAGTCGCATTCCTTGAAACTCCTTGAAGTATCCAACAAGTCCCTTCTCGTTTACGCCCCTTTCCAACCCCCATCGGCAGGTCGCCAGCCGCTGCACTTCCAGGAGGACCTGGTGTCAAGCGCTGTGGCGGAGCTGAACCTGGCTCTCGCCCTGATGACCCAGGAGGCCCGTGGGACTGAAGCAGAGCAGCTTGCTCCAGACGTCCTGTATTACGTCTTTCTGTGTATCCAAAAGGTTTGTGTTCCCAAGCAGACCACACTAGTCAGCTCGTGTAGCTATTTGGTAGAGCAAACCAAAAGACAGATTTTTGTGTGTTTATTTCCCCTCAAGTATCTCTCGGAGAACGGCCGCGTGGACGACGTATTCTCGGATCCATATTATGTGCGTTTCTCCCAGAGTTTACACAAAATCTTGGACGGCTGGAGACCCAGTGTCCACCCTTTAGGTGAGAAACAAATTCACGTATCTGAGATGATCATATCCATCCGTCCATACTCAAAACGCTTCTGTCAATCGTGTATTCATGTGTCTGTGTCTGTGTTTGTGCATGTGCACTCCCCATCCAGGTTACTTGATCCCCAGTCATGTGACAGAGGAGATGCTTTGGGATTGTAAGCAGCTGGGAGCCCATTCACCCGCCACCTTACTCACAACCTTGATGTTCTTCAACACCAAGTAGGTCCCAACCGGACCTCCACCATTGACACTTTGTGATGTCACAGATTGATTTTTAGATATTACCTGAATACGGCAAGGGTGAATGATTATTGGCGTGCTTTGCACCAGGTACTTCCATTTGACGACCGCTGAGCAGCACATGAGGGTTTCCTTCTCCAAGGTGCTGAGACACACCAAGAAGAACCCCTCCAATCCCAAGGACAAGTCCACGAGTATCCGCTTCCTGAAAGGGCAAGGGCCACACCACCTGGGCCAGAAAGGTTGGATATTATGCGTTCATGCTTATGTTTTGCCATGTTTACCCATCATGTGATACTGCTCTGAACGATGCTCACCTCAATGTCCTGACCTGTGTTTTCAGTGGCGGACGACATGTATAACGAACAAGCGGAGGATCCAGAAAACCCTCTTCGCTGTCCTATTAAGTTGTATGACTTTTATCTCTTCAAATGGTGAGTGGCGCTGCTTTTGGTTATTTTGTCATGTTTTTCAGTATCTGGATGATGTCCTCAAATACCTCCATTGTTCACTTAAAAACCAACATTCTTCCGTCCGTCCCAGCCCTCAGAGTGCCAAAGGTCGCAACGACGCCTATTACCTGACCCCGGAGCCCGTGGTGGCGCCCAACAGTCCCATATGGTACTCCACACAGCCCCTCAGCGGTCAGCAAGTGGAGCAGATGCTGGCACGCATCATCGTCGTCAGAGAAATCCAGGAGATTGTCTGTCCGGCGCCAGGGAACTGAAACTAACCTATTGCCTAAAAGCACTGACTGTTGTGCTAATGTAGCACGTCTGTGGATCTCTCAAGTCAAGACGCTGCCTCACGTGAGATGTGTAATACACGCAATACATAAGGGGGGTTGCTGACCTCTCTGCGGAACATCACACAGACCTACCACAACCTACACACAGCACACAACCTACCAAACTCTGGAACTTTTGAGGTGGAAAAGTGCAGACGGCAACAGCCTGATTGAGGTCAGATGAGGACTATAATGGGTTGTGCAGAATATCTTTATTATTTATCTTTATGGAGATAATTGGCCTTTTCCTTCCTTTCTGACCTTGTAACCTTGTCATACTCCTGTTCTGGTGCCAGTGGTCATTATAGATAAAAACGGACTGGTCTTCCCACTTAGGATTATGTATTGCATTTTTGTTTCGCTGTATGTATTAATTGAAGTTTCAATTATTAGTGCCATTCTTCTAATGCTTCTAAATCTTTAAGCGGTGTAAAATCAAAAAAAGGCTAAAATGTTCACAAGATAAAGTGCTTAGTTTTTCAGGAACTGTAAGACGTTTTTGCTCTCAGGTCAATTTTAAGAAAATAAACTTGATATGTTTTTGTAACACTAATTGCTATTCATTAGTAAGTAGTTTGTTACATATAGCAAACTTTCACAGTAAGCATTAAAAGGTGTTATGGCAAATAGCAGCCCTTAATTTTGTATACATTGAGGTATAAGAGACATCTGTGATGAGGGCAAGAAGAATTACACTTAGTCATTTAATTTGCTTTTCAACATGTTTACTGCCATCTCAAAGCTATTTTAATTATGGCTCTCTAATTATAGCAAACCAAAGTCTAAAACTTAAAGACGACCGCCACTTTATTTTTTATACAAAACATTTTAAGTTTATTTACTCATTAAAATACCAAACCCAAATTCTCCCATTAGGTGAGTAGCATCAAGTTCTTCATTTAAGATCTTTCTCATCAGGAAATATCAAGCCTAGTCTCTGAAGCGCCTTGGTGAAGTACTTTGGCATGGGGCAGGACACTCTGATCTCTGGTTGACTGTTGGTTCCGGGCAGAACCATCTGGCGGGCATGTAGGTGAAGAGGAAGATTACGGGTCTTGCTCTTGTCCAATCCCAGTTTTCCCAGCATATTTTCCGGCAACTTCTAAGAATAAAAATTCATATTTTTTTCAGTTACTGAACATAAGACTACTCATGTGTTTCTGGTAAGATGACTAAACAGTTAAAATGCAAGTTCATGTTACACAAGCATAGAAAGATATCCTTAATGAGTTTGTCAGGGTACTGACTTTGTACTCCCAAGATTGATCTGCTCCTCAGCATAGTCAAGACAAATATATAGAAGTGAACAAAGTTTACATGGATGGAAAGTTGGTAGATGTGCTACTGATTTATTTTTAAATTCACCATATTTTACTTACCTGAGGTGCAAGTTTACTCCAGGAAGAATATTTATGATCGCCAAGAATGGGACAACCCAGAGCAGACGACAAATGCACTCTAATCTGGTGCTTCACTCCTAGGAAACCAAACACAGCAGGGAAATTGGAGTGCATAGAATAACACCGTAGAAATTAGCAACGTGTTAAACAAAGACTTGTCATGCAGGCCGAGCAGTCCCACATTTCAAAACGTGATAATTGACCGTGACGACACAATAATAGACAGCGCCTCGTACCAGTCAGTGCCTCCAGCTCAACAAGGCTGCAGCCGGCCCTGCTGTCCAGAACACGGTATTTGGTCACTGCACTGTCGGCTTGCCGATGAGCACGAATTCTGCTGACCCCCTCTCCCGTTTCATTGAGACGAAACATAGGACTTAGCCCCATCTGACAAAAACATAAAAGGTATGCAAAATCACCAAAAAATATGTTTTAGTACATTTGCTACAGTGGTAGATTCCCTCAGGATACTTAAGATGAAAGGCCTTTCTAGCGCCACTTGATCTTCAATTGCCCTTAGCTGCTTGAACGTTGCCTGACTGAAAGATCTCCAAAACAGCCGTAGCACTGATGTTTTCATAATCAGTTGAAAACTGCTCGTTTCAGAGGGGTCCAATGAAAATGTTGATAGTGTTCCCCAAAGATACTTGATAGGAACACCTGACATTGACAGAAATTGTATTTGAGAAATGCCATAGTGGTCACTGACTGAGTCACCTTGAAATGATGCTGCGTGCCTGCAATCTCTCGCTCTATAAGCGGGATGTCGATCACTCCCTCGGATGGTACAGGAACACCAACAGTGACGGCCCTGCGAAAGACAAGGCACATTACAATGTAATGCACATTACAACACAACAGTACAATGGCTACATCACATCTAGCGCATAGGAAGCCTAGTGATAATATCACCCCCGCCTCCTACCAGTATTTCCTCTGTAGTTGATTATGTCTGTGAAGGTAAACTATGTGATCCACTGTCTCCTGATTCCTGGCCAGTAGTAGAGTTCCTGTCACTTCTTTTTCCAGTCCAAGACAGGGCTGAAGCTCAGAGTGGCCCTTTGCTCCATCCATCATTTTGACAAGGATCGGGAGAACCGAGGAAATACATGTGCCCCCTCCGTGATCTGAGAAAAAGGACACCCATCTTCACTGTCGTGTAGACACGTTACAATAACTTATATTTCGTATTTGCATACGCCACAATTTAAATAAATAAGTGTATTCGTTACCTTTGACAGAAACCCCATAGGGTTTATTGATAACAATCACATCCTTATTCTGGAACAACATAGTCTTATGGAGATGTTTAGCCAATACATTGGGATGCACATTTTGTAGTTGTTGAGTGAACTGTTTTAATTCAGAGACCCTCTTCTGAATAGGGGTAGTTGTTGGTTTAATCCCTTTGGTGGTTCTCTCTTCTTCCCTCTTCTCTTGTCGAATCTTCTTTGCAAGGTCAATGGCTCTCAGAGGAGATTTCTCTTCAGGTTCGGGACTCGGGATGTGATGAGCGGTTGTAAGTGTCCGCCAGAGGACATGGGCTGTATCAGATGTCATATGTTGTAGGTTGTTTGTTCTAGTTTGGCGACGGACAACTATTATATTTCTTACGTGGCTCCAATTGTTACAGAAACTGTCGGCAATTGCTCTGCACCCCTTCATCGTGGTACCAATATTGAAACAGCGCATTGAAAATCTTGTTTAGACTATCACATGTGCTTATTTCCTGTTTCCCTTCGTCATTTCCTTTCTTTAGATGGGTAAACTCGTTTTTAGTATAACACTGCCCGAATTTCCTGTTAGCGCTTGGATGCCACATAAACCCCGCCCATCCTATGGATTTTTAAAGAAATCAAACATTCCTATGAGCTCATTTTTATTTTTTTCTGGTAGAGCATCAACAACACCAATACGGCCATGCGTTATGTTAACAATGAATACGATTTATTTTAGGTTTTCCTTTAGCTATTACTTGGCATCCTGCAAAGAAAGGATTTCCAACTGTAGTTGTTTCCTTGGCCAGTTTTAAGAGCGCATGTGCAACTATGAAAATCACAGATAGTGTATTACGAAGTTTTAGGGTTGCGAGGACGTATCAAGAAAATTTGGGAAAAGTGAATTGCGTGGATTACAGCCCAGATGGCGAAAGTGCAATATCAAGTAGCGACGACGACTCTATCGTGTTGTATGACATCCGAGAGGGAAAGTAAGACATGGGAATGGGACTCAAATGAACAGTTGTCAAATGTTCATCTAATGTTGTTACACGGCGCGTTTGTTTAAAATGGGAATACATCTTCTAATGCATTGTGGTTTATATGAATCCAAATGTGTAGACCGAATCGGACTCTATACAGTAAAAAGTACGGAGTGGACCTCATCCGCTACTCGCATCGAGATACGTCCACAGCAGTATACAGCTCCAACAAACTAGACGGTAAAGTGAACACAAATTGGTAAATATCAAACATAATCAAATGATTGCGCCATTTCAAGCCAAGTGCAGTTCAAATAAATGCATGACGTTATTTTATGTTTAGGTCCAGCTATTAAACTATCCATCTTGTTGATTTACAGATACAATCCGATACCTATGTCTCAATGACAACAAGTACATATGTTATTTCCCTGGTCACACTGCAAGGTAAGCAGAGCCAACAATCACTGATAATCAGAGTAAGACTACGGTTTTATGACTATGATACAATTTAACATATTAAAGCTTTTATCTGAATATAAGAATATTGTTTACATTGTTTTTATTATCCGTGGATGCTGTCAGAGTTGTGGCTCTTTCAATGTCACCAGTGGACGACACATTTATCTCCGGTTCATTGGATAAAACCATTAGGATTTGGGATTTGCGTGCTCAAAATTGCCAGGTGAGTGGTCTTGCACATTTTTCATTTCAACTTAAAATAGAACTTGAAGTAAAATTCAGCAATTATAAAGCAGAAAACATTTAATGGTATACTACAACACGTGCACATGAATATATACTTTTTAATGTATTTCCAGTAACTTCAATGCATTTAGGTGTAAAAAAAGATGCATTATATTTTCCTAGTTCCCTTATGTTCTTCTCTTAGCCATACAAACGATGCGGCAAAGAAAAGCGTACATGAATATATATATATAGAGAGAGAGAGATATAAGAGCAGGCCAGGATGGCAGGCTGATGGAGGGGATGGGGAAACACAGTCCCCCCTCTCCCTCACTCCCCTGCTGTCCATGTCCTGTGCCTTGGTGAGCCTGGGTGACTGTTGTCCTTATCCCCCCCCCCCCAACCCTCTCTCCTTCCACTCCCCCGCCTGGTCCATTCTCAGGTCAAACCACTGATACTCTCCCACCACCCCACTCGCACACCCTCACACACACACACACACACCCATCTTC
>JAOPJO010000025.1:6834247-6884325 GCA_027123675.1 Molva macrophthalma | reverse complement strand
CACACACACACACACACACACACACACACACACACACACACACACACACACACACACACACACACACACACAGAGCGTGTTAAAAAGTCCTTTGTGCTAGCTGAATGCAGGTGGTATAATTCCACGGAGGACAGTTTTTCCCCCTATAAAGCATAAAAAACGATGAGTGTCCATTAGCTGGCAAGTTACACACATTATAAAGGGATACCTTGACATTTTGGATTTTGGCCCAGACTTATTCATGGATTGAAAAAAAGAGGGCATGGCATGAGAATGGTGAGCTCAAAGAACGGACTAATTACTACGGAAAGTATTTTTGAGTGATAACATGTTGCCTTTTTCAAAAGGGGTTCATGAAAAAAAGGCACAATTCACAAAATGACTTCCCAAATGTTGACATTTTGATCACAACGTATGCCGTTTGTTCTCGTAATGAGCATCCATGTTGTCTTTAATGCCGATAGGAGGATGAAACCCATAATAACGTGCTTCCGTGAGCAGTCTTTCAATATTCAACACAGCCCAATCTTATATTAAAAACATATACTGAACTGCAGTTTATCCTTCCAACATTCACATCATTTCAACCGTTATTCTCTCTTATAATTCCCTCATACTTTCACCAGCGGTTGGAAAACAAACAAATCTAAATCTATTTTCCAGCAGTCACTAACGGCCACTGACTTTTTAAATTTTTTTTATAATGCTTTATTACAGAGTAAGATAGTCAGGAAGGTATGGGAGAGAGAGGGGGAGACATGCAGCAAAGGACCACGGACAGGAATCAAACCCAGGTCACTGCGGTAAGGACTGAGCCTTAATGGTACGCGCTCTACACGGTGAGCTCCTTCACTTACGTGGATTTACCTTAGCCGTGGCCTTGAACCAATAAGCAACCTTATCACAGGGTCAACGGCTCATCATAACGCTTGTAGTTCAATATGGATGGAGGATCAAAACTGCGTCTGTATGTCACATCATTCAAGCAGGCATCTACAAAAAAATATGAAATATACTATCCCAATCTAATTTCTTCCATCCACGTCCCTTCAGTACGGTGTGTGTATTCACGGCTCTTTCTATCTGAATGCGTTAACAAGGGTTTAGATGTGTGGTTGTGTGCGTTCTCCCACCTCTTCTCCCATGAGTTGAGGCCAAGGATGTTGATCAGCAGTCTGGAGTAGTAGAAGGCTGACTGTGGGGTCTCGGTATCTGGCTCAGGCTGCTGGGACGCCCGCATGTTCAGCCCCTCCCCTCGCTGACAACACACGTCAAATCAACCATTACATGTGTATCGTTTTGACTACCATGGGTCGGTTGCGGTTGTTTCCTAATTGTTAAATGCTGAAAACAACAAGACATTTAAAAGGTGCTGCAGGCAAGACTTGAGAGCTATTATTTGAGTGTCATTTGTTAGAAATGACATAGCTATTAGTAAGTTAAATGCGCTGTGAGAACATCTGTTTCGAGTTGACTGCGACTGCCTCTGAATGATCCAATATTTTGCAGATTTTAGCCGCTCCTGGCTAATTTCTGACCAATCAGTCTCTTCCCTGACTTGTTCGGGGGAATCCATCTTGCCTGTCAATCACAGGTGTGTGAAATGCAACACTTCTCAATGGTGGAGAAACATAGGGAGGGAGGGAGCAGAGAGAGAGGGGACATATTTTTGGTTGTATAGTTTCAAAATCTTGCTCTCTTACGCTCTTTTCCGGACAATCTCTTTACAACTCTCGAATCTTACCTGCAGCAACTTTAATCGTGGAACATAGTCTGCCTGCTAAACAGGCAGATTATTTGCCGTACTTTGTAAGTAGCACTACATACGAGAAGGATGAACTCGTGCTCTGCAGCACTCTGCTTCAGGATGGCATTGATGACATCGTTCTCCTGCTTCTCCGAAACGCAAGCTGGGGGAGGGGCTGGGATATTGAGTGGCATGCCTGTGGGAACCAATCACAACTTTAATTAGCTACAAATTCACATCGAGCATATTCAGCTGGATAATGTTGATCAAGTGTTCCATCAGGCCTATAATATTTAAAGTGTGTGTTTGTGTGTGTGTTTACCTGCTCTCTGTAGACACTCAGGACTGGAGTAGCCAAGGTACTGTAGCATCTCATCCAGCGTGTCGTCTCCCTCCCTCAGCGAATCCCAGCCAGGCACCGCCTCCCGACACACCCGCTTGGCCAACGGCGGAGCGGGGAGCTGCTCGGAGCCCGCGTCTCCCCCTTCCGTGACGGTGTCATCCCCCTCTTTCTGGACATCTTCATCTTTCTCCTCGTCATCCTCACCTTTCTCACTGTCCACCCCCTGCATCTGCTCCTTCTCCTTCTCCACAGAGCTGTATCCTTGCTCCTCCTCTTGTTCCTCCCCACTCTGCTCCTCCTCCTCCTCCTCTTCCTCCTCCCTCACCTCCTCCTGCACCTCTCTCTTCTCGCCTAGCCTCCTGGCCGGATGTCCCGGCGGGGTGTGTAGCTGCAGGCCCTGAGGTGCCTGAGGGTGTGTGAGTGTTTGCGGCGGGGGTGCCTGCCCCCCGGGGCTGCGCTGGCCGGGACAGAGCGGCGGCCCATACAGGACGGCCGAGTCCCACGAGTGCTTGCCGGCCACGTCCCGGACCACTACGCGCACGCAGGCGGGCACCGACGACAGCCCCGCGGTCATCCCCCCGCCCGGGACCCCCGATTCGGACCGGATCTGCAGAGGGAAAAAAAAACATGGATGGAATTGTTTCTTTGTTTATTATGAAGAATAGTTCATATTCATTCATACTTAAGCAACGCACAAGGTAAAGTAAGGCTCTACAAAGAAAGTCTACAAAGTCACGTATTAGTTACCATTCTGCCTCCAAAAAACATTGAAGTTTCACTGCAGAATGGGTAGGAGAAGTTGAAATGTATGACATATGGTTGATATATTAGGAGTAATTAAAAGGGGCTGTCGATAATATTTGAGAATTTTACAGAGCGGAAAATAAACAACCCAAAACATATACCCTCCCTCTAAGCTCCCCCCCTTTCTACGATTCTCCACCATTGAGATGATAACACAGTGTGCCTGAATGTGATTCACAGGCAGGATGGATTCCCCAAACCAATCAGGGAAAAAAATGCCCTGATCAGCCAGAAATGAGCCGGGAGCGCTCTAAAATCTACATTTGCTCATACTGAAGTCAACGGTCAACTCAAAACGGATATTCTCACAGAGCATTTCACTGACTATTAGCTGACCGATAACTACAGCATTTCTTACAAATTCAACTCAAAACTTAAATGTTATCTACAGCATATATAAATAGGCAAATAGTTTCAACTGTTTAGCTTTTTGTGTGCCAAAAAGCCGATTCTACTAATGTCTGTCCCTGTTAAAGAATCAACTCACTAAGACACACTGCATGACCTGTTGTCCATAAAGCTTTGCATGGGTTCTCTGGGTCTTACCTGCAGCACAGACAGCAGCGTGGAGCCGTTGAGCACCAGGAACTGGAGGTTCGGGGAATGGAAGAGTTCTGGACCCAGGTCAGGGCTCTCACAGTATGGGTTGTCGTGGTTCTCACACACCTTGAGGAAACACACACACACACACACAAGTTATTTACTCCAGTGGTTCCAAACCTTTGATTTTAGGTGTACCACTAAATTGTCCTCAAGACCTTTCGCAGACCACCTTATATGCAAACTGTAAAAAAATAGATAAATACACATGCAGTGGCTGAGCAAAGAGTGCCAGCGCCCCCTTTATACATAATTATTACTGTAAGAAGGCCACCTCCATTGGCGAACAGCGGAAATATTAAGTCAGCCACACTGCTTATGCTCCCAGTGTTTGGCCAACACACATTAAACACAAAACATCCATGGAATCATTACAATGGAAAACATTTGATGGAATGCAGAAAGAAACACTATTTTTGAAATAATAACAAGCCATAATACTATATTTACTGAACAATATTTATAATACATTTAATTTCGATTAACTATGTATTTTTTTCTATTAATGGTAAAAATATACTTCCCATCAGAAAAAATCAAATGGAAAGTATTGTTTACCATATTCACTCGACCATTAATTAAACCCCGAAACAATCGGACACCTACACACGTTTACACACAGCACACACGTTGTACCTGGCTGGTGAGTGTAGCAGGACCCCCAGACATGGGGTAATGTCCCAGATGGTTGACCAGGTGTGTGATGACGGTTCTGGCCGCTATGGAAACCAGGCCATGCTGGAGGCGACTACGAACTAAAGGGCCCAACACACACAAGAACGCATAATTTAGAGCAATGAGATCACACACACACACATACAGGAAAACATAAAAGAGTTGGTGGCTGCAGCACATAAAGAAGTGCTGTTCACAACTGTTAGAAGGATAATCTATAGGCGATGGAATGCTTTAACGCGTTTGTTTTTTCATTAATGGGTGGAGAGCGAAGAGAGAGGAGTGGGAACGGTATGCACTCATGCGCACACACACACACAAGCCCATATATTGTGTGTGTACATCGCCTGCCCCATGCCGAGCAGAACCCGATGCCATCACATACGCTGTGCTGCTGGCGACTTCTGGCTAATCAAAGTTGTTGCACACACGCTGAGGCAGGCGCACACACACACACACACACACACACACACACACACACACACACACACACACACATACACACACACAATAGGATACACCGTCTGGGATGTCCATCTTAAGAAGATTATTATAAATAGGAACGCACAGCATTTACCCTGAGCTATTATCCTCCTCCACATCTCCAGCTAGCAAAGGTATTAGCAAACAGTGGATCTGTAGGACTAGAGACTCGCTTGGTTACAATGCAGGAGTATGACATCATTGTTCTTGGAACAGGCCTTAAGGTAAGAACACCCCTCAGCATCATCATCATCATCATTAGTAAAATCACATATTCTTTTTAACTAATTTAATGTCTTGCATCTTTCACACATCTCTCTCTCTCTCTCTCTCTCTCTCTCTCTCTCTCACTCTCTCTATCCCTCTCTCTCTCCCTCTCTCAGGAATGTATCCTCTCTGCTCTATTATCAATGCATGGTAAAAGAGTTCTTCACATTGATAAGAATCCATACTATGGTGGAGAGTTTGCTTGCATTACCCCCCTTGAACAGGTGTGTTCAGCAACAAATAAATGAACAAACAAACACTGTACACTGTATGTGCGCTCTCTTTTGACCAGTGATGCAATGTCTGTGATCTACACCCACAGCTGTACAAGAGGTTCAAGTGTCTGAGTCCCCCATCTCCATCCATGGGACGGGGGAAAGACTGGAATGTCGACCTCATCCCTAAATTCTTCCTTGTGAATGGTGAGAATAGGAGGCAACGTCCGCTTTGCAACTGTGCCATGTTTGCATTATCTTACTATAAAGGCCGTCTTTTTGAGTTGGTTAATGCTTCCCATTTTGTGTTCCCGGTCAGGTCCGATGATCCAATTACTGGTACATACAGATGTCATGCGGTACCTGGACTTCAAAGTGATTGAAGGAAGTTATGTTTACAAAGCAGGCAAAGTCCACACAGTACCGGCCACCGAAGAAGACGCCCTTCATTCAGGTGACAAATTCTCGTCTGCGTTCATAACTAAAAAACAAGGAGGATTCATGATCTTCCACACTGATATATCGAGGTTATGTTCATTACAGATTTGTTGGGCATGTTTGACAAGCGGAGATTCCGGAAGCTTCTCCACTTCATCCTCAACTTTGAAAGCAGCGATTATCGGACGCACCAGGACATCGATCCCCAGGAAACCACCACGCGGGACCTCTTCAGGCACTTTGACCTGGGGCCTGAGGTCATGGAGTTCGCGGTCCACGCCATGGCTTTGCAGCACAGTGAGGAGTCAGTAATACTGAATTCCCATCACGAGTACACAAAAAATGAAGAGAAGAAAACCAAGGTTTGATGTTTTGTGTATGAAAATGTTGACTCTTTTCTATTTTCTCCATGTAGTTCCTTAGACCAGCCTTGCACGGAGAGCATCAAGCGGATAAGGATGTACCTGGAATCCATGGCCCGTTTCAAAAGCAGCCCATACCTGTACCCAGTCAATGGGCTTGGGGAACTACCCCAGGGCTTCGCAAGGTCCTACCACACACTTAATCATTACAAGTAGAGGAACATTGCTCATGTAGTGTACCTGTTTATACTGTATAGTCTATCTATATATTGATGTGAAGATGTTTGTGCATGGTACCCTGTGTGTTGCAGACTGAGTGCTGAGCATGGAGGGACCTACATGGTGAACAGAGTGGTGGACGAAATCGTCATGGAAAACGGAAAAGTTTCAGGGGTGAAATCTCAAGGAGACGTATGTCAAACAAAAATTAAAAAATAGCAACAGCTGTAATGTAGAAACAAATGTGAGATGGTGTACAGTTGTATGGAGTATAATGAAAAATAATATGCAGTTAATATGTTTTTCTTCTGTGTCTGTTTATAGCTGTTTCGCTGTCAACAGTTAATCTGCGGTGCCAGCTATGTGCCCCATAGCGTGAAGAGGGTAGGCCGTGTCATACGAGTCATCTGCATATTGAATCATCCAATCAAACACACCCAGGAGGCCAGCTCGTGTCACATCATCATCCCTCAAGCACAGCTGCACAGGAAATCGGGTACACACACACACACACAAACAAACGCCCACACATACACACGTGCACACACACACACACACACACACACACAAACAAACTGAACTAACCATCAAACTGAAACTGACTATCAATACTAGTAACATTTTCACACCCCATCTTGGAATTTTCTATTTTGTATTTTCTATTTTACAACTTCTAGTGAGAGTAGATCATTACGGTACAAGACATGAACCACAACAGAAACCTCTTCTCTTTTTAGATGTCTCCATATCGATGGTATCTTGCACCCACAACGTGGCCTCAGAGGGGATGTACATCGCCACAGTGATTACAAACATAGAAACCAGCAACCCAGAGAGAGAGGTCCAACCAGCACTGGAACTTCTGCAACCCATCCTGCAAAAGTATTCAATGCCACGTTTCATTTTATTATGCCAATGCTTGTTACTCTTAATATTATAATGCATGGTCATTGCAACCCTTTGTGTTTATACTAAGTTATTCCACCACAAAGTCATTCAGGTTGGGTCATGTCGCGCTGCCTTCACTGGCTTCTCTTACGCAGTGTAACTCTGTACCTTATAGACAATGTTAGTCTACCTTAAACAAACATGTTTAAATAACTGTTGATACTGTCCTCACTCAATCATTCAGATTGTTCAACCACTTCGATTTTAAATAGTGCATTTTTATGAGAGTAATAGTGTTAAAATAAACACATTGACATCTGATGATTCACGTTTGTTTACAGGTTTGTTTCCATTAAAAACCTTGTGGTGCCCACTGAGGACGGAGCAAAGAGCCAGGTATGACCAGATCATTCTAGGTACAGGAACCTGCTTGGATGATGGACAACATATTATACATTTAGCAAAGTAATGCTGTCTGACCACACACACACTCGGTGTGTCAGTGTTGATCATTTGTGTCTTCTTTGTATACTTTTTAGATATTTGTATCCCGCTCGTATGATGCAACAACACATTTTGAGACGGAGTTTGAAGACATCAAAAATATGTATCACAGAATCACAGGCACAGAGTTCTGCTTTGCTGATACACGCAGAGAACTGCCTGAAGACTCAGAAGAAAACTGATTACTTTTTTTTCTATTAAAATGTTTGTGTTTTGTGTTATATAGATTTGTGGAAGGTTTTGAAAGTGTTTTTTGTAATACAGCTGATAAGTGCAAGGTTTTGAAGAGTATGTTTTGTAGTGGATCATACAGCCACAGTTAAGTATTTGCATGGGGTAACATAGTTTTTATAAATGTACACTGCTGGATTTGAGTGAAAACATGCCACCCTATAAAATCTCAAGCCATCATTTTACATAAGATTTGAAGAGATTTCTCACTGAAAAAGTACAACTATATCTTGAGAACTAGTGTGAGTGTGTATATTTACCAAATGTGTGTGGGCCCCAATAATGCACACTTATTAAAGCGCATCGAAAGAGTTGATTCAAGACGAATCCCTGCGTTGTCTAAAGGATTTATGGGTAGTCACATCTATAAGGCTTATGCCTTCTCGAAGGACCAATCAGAATAGGGTTCCATACTGTACTGCAAACAAGGGCTTGGTAGGGGCCAGAGATTAGAGGGCTTACTTCATTGAAGGACAATCCAGACAACCACCATGGTTATAAAGTAATAAAGCATTTGCTGTGCTTCCGTTTAACATCGCATTTTGGCTTTCATTCCACTTGATTTTTATAAAACACACTTTCTTGTCACTCGTTTATTTATAAATATACACAGTTAATATACTTCAATGTATTCGAACACACTTCCCGGAAATACATTGATCTTCTTACAAATAACATTCATCCAACTGTGGTCGTTTCACATGACAACACCACACATACCAAACAGAACTACTCATGTACACATTTCTAGTCCTTACTTAAGAAGAGAGGCCAACTATACAGAATCGACATCGTAACATCTAAACTCAGATGTCATGGCTAATTTTAAGTTGAATTTACATTACAACTGATTGCCAGGAGGACTATATGTAGACAGCCTCATTTGTAATAATGGATGCAGAATATGATGTTGTTTTCCTTGGCCCCTGGAAGTGGTAGTCACGGAACTGTTTCTGATTTAGCAAGGGATGGTTGTTGGTTTGAATCCCTTGGAGAAGATCTGTAATCATTTTTGTTAGCTACTCCTCCTGTACTTCCAGAGCTCTGCTGACGGACGGCGGGATGAGTCCAGCTGCCACCAGCCGACCTTCGCTGATCAGGAAGTTAAAGGTGGCACAAGCATTCGCCTGAAGCACCGTGGTGTGCAAGGAAAGAAGAGACGCTAATCAGACCAGAGGAGCTATGGCGGAGTTACGGCAGAACTATATCTTGCTTTATAGAATATTTTGATAGGCATGCTTGCGAATCATTACCGTGTCTTGGACCTCCACAGCGATGCCTTTTTTCTTTAGCAAGGCGAGGACTTCAGGGTTTATTCTTTCCGTCCGAGATCCTGTTCCCAGTATCAGTATCTCTGCGTGAATTGTGAGGCATTATTGAATTGGGGCAATTCAATGCAGATACAAGCTCAAATTGTACTCATTAGACACTGTCACAATCGTATCCAGTGGGGAACTAGCTTCCTCTGCCAGTATGAATGGGGTGTAAACCTACGTTCCCTAATGATTGTGCCACGGCCTGGGTATGGAAAGCATTATAAAATACTCTCCTGAACCCACGCCCCTGTGCTGCTACTCCAGGGATAAAGTTAATGCAAGAGCTCCAGAACAATCTCTTGATAAACTGGCAAAGTCAGACGCATTGTCCTGATTGTCAAGTGTGGCAAACATTTATATTTGGGTTGCCTCAACTAAAGTGGAGAAATTAAAACCACTTGGCGGGGAGGGTAAACTTCAGCATGTAACAATGATGTTTTTGTATTATCTGGTAGACAGCTGTTTATACCTATCCTTGGTTCAAGCAAGTGGAAGAGTGAGACGCTCTCCTCAGAGATGTCTTTGTGGCCGCCAACCTGCAGATGGACAGACATTTGAATACAAAACAACTACAATAAAAAGACGTGCAAAGGAACGACCGAGCAAAAACGTTGAACAAAAAGGGTCGACTGCAGTGAAAACGTTACAATAAGACGGCAGGAACAGAATTGATGGCGGCGACGACCAAAGTGGGCAATACATAGCGCATGTTTCCACTGGGAGAACAGGATCATTAAAACCCACTGCGTACGTTCCACTGCAGGATGGCCGGCGGCAGCAGAGCGCAGGGCCCGTACACCTTGTTGTCGTCTATGTTGAATCCTCTGGCGCTGTAGCCGTGGATCATCACCGCAGTGCCAGGCTCCTTCTGCATGATAGACACGGTGGTGCGCTGGTACAACTCGTCATCGCTGGGACCCAGCCGGTGCGCCCGACACTGAAAGGGACTGGGAGAAAACAAATGATGTATGAAGAAGACTCTGTTAGTTGACACAACGAACAATTAAAGAAGAATGCACCATTATATGTAGTACATGGCAATGAATGGAAATAACAATGCCAGAAATGTAAAAAGGCAGTTAACTTGTAGGCTTATTATAATAAGAAAATGGACAAAAGTGACATTATTATTTTGTGAGCTAAGACTACATGTGAGGTGTAGCAGTGAAGATATAGTAAATATATAACATATAGTGTCAAGTTAAGCTTAAGAGAAGCGTCTTGTTATCAAACAGACCACTGTTAGGACCTCTCAAGACCCAGTGTACTAAGAACGTGAACTATTGTGTGCTTGCTGTGTGCTTGCTGAGGGGAACTATTAGTTCGAGAACTATTAGTTCCTCTCAGCCTCCGAGACTACAATGACATCATTGTCCATCTATGAACAATGTGCATGATAACACTAAACATATGCCTCATAAAATAAATACACAATAAAGTAACATAAGGTACAGGGAACATATGTCGTATCTGAAAGTGACCCAATAGGGGAAACAAAATAAACCATAACGTGAATGCTCTTTTCCAGGGGGATGCCTTCAATTATATCCTTAGCTGTTCCACTGAAAGTCAATAACATTAGTTCTATGGAAGGCATGTGGCGCTACAAGGACATTTGGACACACAAACAACGCGTCACTGTCTGGCCGGACGCGAATAATAAAAGTAGCAGAAGATACCTTGAAAAGGCAGGGGTTGTCCGTGTGTATAAATTAAGTCCCCGTGCTGATCTGTGGAGAAGTCTGGCACACATCACGCTGGTCATATTGATGGAGATGTTGTAACCGGTTGTAACGCAATGAGGAAGGGGAAGACATTATGTGTGACACGACGCGCACTTTTCCGGCCAAAGGCAACATTGTCCTCTTTTCCATTAAACACTGGCTTTTGCCGCTTAAATGTCATTTTGTTTTATTATTATCGTGTGAATTTCCAATGTCAAATGTCTCGTATTTAGCTGTGCAATAAAAGACGTTGTGAAGTTATTATCTGGCATCGATTAAGCAGCCTAGGGGGCGTACTCCTGACGTGCGCCCCCTGCGGTTTTTATTGGGCAGGGTTGCAAGTTAGACCTCCGTTGTAAATAGACGCAGCGATCAGGCCATGCAGTGAATACTCCCTTTAAATCGGATCTCTAGGGGAAAATAAGGACACTGGTTACTTTTACAAAATCGCCATATGCCGTGAGATATTGGATTGGATTAATTTGGTAAAGATGTATCGCTCCCTTTATGCTTTTCGACCCACGGAGCCCAACTCGCTTCATTTCGCTGCTGAAGAAAGCTTTCTAATCCTTGAAAGAAGCAATAAACACTGGTGGCTCGGGTCGCGATGCAGCACTGGCGAGACCGGGTACATCCCGGCGTCTTATATCGAAAAAATTCAGGTAAGGATGTAAGACAGCCACGAAACATACATTTACAGTGAGCGGAGTATTTTGTGTGTACAATACATTACACTTATATGTATCACATCATCGCACATTGTACTGGCCATCGCAATATGTGTACGCAGCAGGCCCTATAAGTTTGATATGAGTGTTGGGAATACATATCTGGTATATATAACAACGTGATGTATGCCCTAATGTAATGAGAAGTATCCAACTATAGTTGGGTACACTAGGGGGTATATGGCCTTCTGCATAAAGCCGGCATGAGTTCTTAGCTGCGACATCCGTGGATGGTGAATTTGCATCTCTAGCCGTGCGGCCGTGTCACGGTCTGTCATTACTGCGAAGGTCCCAGAAGAAAGTGGCAGAACCGGTTCCGTTATTTTGCATCCAAACTACATGGATTTGAATGCAAATGTATATTACGCAACATAAATATGATGTCACAATCATCTAATTAAGAGAGCGATGTTCATCCTGCATAGTGTGGTTTTGCCTCAGCTTACACACCCACGTTTTGTGAGCAGACGTGCTCATTCTTTACACAACCCAAACTTAAAACCAGTTGGAACTTGAGTTTAGCGACATGATTGCCATACTAATGGAAGATGACTCAGACCAGGCTGGGAATGCATTCTCATGTTGTTTTTATAGGTTGTGAATCTTTTGAAAGCATGTTATTTTTCAAGTGCGAATCCATTCATTATTTGCAGGATTTTCAGTAGCCTATTTGAGTCTTTTATGCCCCCAAAGCAAAAATATGTTCCTCTTTGTTTCCACTCCAGTTATGAAATTATTCATGCCGTGGTGTTAAATATTCACACTTGCTCTTGCACATTGTTCCATAGGCTCCAGAGAAGGATGATGTGTTGCAGTCCATTGACAGAGCCATTGAAGGTGTCCATAATGTGGCTATGAAAAACGGAGGCAAATATAATTTGGAGCAACGAGATGTGCTACAGTGAGTCCCCAGATCCAGAATATCAGCCTGTTCAGCGAACGCCTGTCCCTGACGCATCAGAGATAATGCTGTGAAATAGACACGGTACTCCCATTGAATGAACATCCCTCATCCTTCTCTTCCAGAAAGTTGATCCATCACAGGAAAGAGACTCTTGCCCGACGAAGCCCAGTCCCATCCTGTCACAAGCAGGGCCTCCCGTCCTCCAACAGTGAAATATCCCTCAGCCAATCCCCTCTGCCGCCCAATGGCCTTAACCTGGGTTATGGACGGCAGGGCAGTGTGCCACTATCAGGAAGTCTGGACAACATGCAAGGAGACCAAGGCTTTTATGTATTAGACCCTCTATATTACATGTACAGTTGAACACATTAAGCAGCGTATTGAAACTTTGTCAATGCCTTTGATTTGTCGCAATAATCAATTTTGTGTCGCATGCTGCAGGTGCCACCACAGGTGCGACGGGCTGCCCCCATAACTCCGCCCCCTCCTGAGAAGCAGCTCGCCAGCCGACGCCCAGGTCAGACAGAACGAGCGTATGATCTAGTCGTGGAAATGGAATTGATTATGCGATAACGGGGTCGTTACAAGTCTCTTGTTACCTGCTGCTATAGGCTTAAGAACCTTGCTATTCTTAGGCAGCTTGAGGTTGCTGTTTATTAAGGGAGTGTAACCGGAGGACAAACCCCCCCCCCCCCCACCGGTCTGAGTCTGTTCCCTTTCCTCTCCGCAGAACCAGATGTTCCCTCCAGGGTGTCCTCTCTCCCGCCGTCCCCTTGCCCCTCCCTCTCCATAAGCTCTGCCTCTCTCAACTCTGGCTCCTCCCACTCACTGGTCTCGTCTGACGTGAGCCTGCCCAGCGTCGCCAGCAGCACCCCTCCTCCTCCCATCCCAAGTCGCGTGAAGCCCGCTTTGCCGGCTCTCGAGACCCCGGCCCTTGAGGGCCCCTCCCAGCCGGCTCCTGCCAGGAAGAGCCCGGCACCACAGCCCCCATCTCCCCAGCCCTCCACCACCCAGCCATCCCTGGCTGCGGAGGACCAGCCTGAGAGCGAATGGCCCATCGCCCCGCCTTCTATCGCCGAGAGCCCCCCTGGCAGCCCCAGCACCTCCGAGCCCGTCCCCATGACGACCGGGGCCGAACTGATCGAGCTGGTACGGAAGAACACGGGCCTGAGCTACGAGCTGTCGCGGGTCGCCGTGGGCGTGGTGGTCGGCCATCTGCAGACCACCTTGCCCCGGTCTTCCTCCGCCCTGGAGAAGGTCCTCATGTCGCTGGTGGAGAGCAAGGTCAGAACCACGTGCACAGCGCCAGAACCTCGCTGGCCTGAAATGGTTTCATACAGCTAGCTACCTTTTTATGAAATGCCGCAGTCTTCATGTTGACAACGATGTATGATGTAAGTCAACCAGTGGATTTGTCTACTTATACCCATACCGGTATTACACGTTTGAGCGGCTGTTTTGTCTCGGTAGGATCAGAGCGCGGCGCTGCCTCAGGGACAGGTGTGCCACGATGAACAGCGCCTGGAGGTGATCTTCAGTGACCTGGCCCGTCACCGTGACGACTCCCAGCAGCGTAGCTGGGCGCTCCACGAGGACCATGCACTCATTTCCTGCTACCTGGAGGAACTGCTCAAGATATTGGTACGCCCCACACACACACACAATACACTGTGGCCATCACTGTGCCGCTTACAAGCAATCACAGTTTAATTGACGGTTGCATTGTTTTACTGATGACATCATTTTTTCTGTGTGTTGCTATTGACAACTAAAGAGGTGTGTTCCCCCCCGCAGACTGATGCGGATCCAGAGGTGTGCAAGAGGATGTGCAAGGAGAACCACTCAGAGCCAGTCCTTTCACTAGTGTCATACTATCAGATGGTAAACCATCGGCCTCTGTCTGTCGTACAACATGACCCTCTTTGAAGTCATTCAACTGCATTGAGCTGTGTTTTTTCTTTTCAATGAAATAGAATCAAATGAACAGATTTTATGTAATTTCATAACACATGTTTGCATTGCATTGTGTTACATTGTTTGGAATAAAAATAGCCAATGTTTTGGTTATTGAATTTACAAGGTTTTTAACGTCTGCACTATGTCGTGTGTGTGTGTGTGTGTGTGTGTGTTTGTGTGTGTGTGTGTGTGTGACCGTCCAGGAGCACCGGGTGTCCCTGCGCCTGCTGCTCCTCAAGGTGTTCGGGGCCATCTGTAGCCTGGACGCCTCCCTAATCTCCACCCTGCTCAACTCCATCCTGCCCATGGAGCTGGCTAGAGATCTGCAGAGCCCAACACAGGGTGACTAGACAGTACTTAGTGTCAGGACATGGAATGGGATCCATGCTTTCTCAGGCACCCTCTTGTGTTGATATATTTCTCTGTTGGATATCGTTGTTGATATGTTTCTCATCTCCTCAGAGCACCAGAAGATGTGTTACACAGCATTGGTACTTTCCATGATCTTCTCTATGGGCGAACAAGTGCCATATCATCACTATGGTATGGACACCAATATAACATAACAACGTTGTATATAAACATTAGGGATAGGGATTTGAAGTCATCAATATTCGATTAACCAATGATTTTTTACTCTAGATTAAAAATGTTGATTTAAAAAAATTGTGCAGCGCACTCTTAACAGAAAAAGAACTTCTCGGCATTCGCCTTCTTCTCCTTTTTACTACTTGAAGCCTCTATTAATAAGACATCTATTTAAACGTTTTTCATTAGTCATGGATTTCCTTCCTTGTGTCTTATCACACCTTTTTAATTGACACGTTAAATCCTAAATCAATACCATGTTTGGTCATGGCTGACACACAATTGGTTGTCAATCATAATGGCAGCTCAGACAGTACTGTTCGAGTGGTGTGTCTCAGGCCACATTGTTTTAATCTCCTGGGCGGAAGTTCTACTAAAACAGGGGTTAACTCACCGTATAAGTGTGACCAAATCACACGGCACTGGCCGCCATTTGTAAACAAATATCACGTGACTGCCTTGCGACTACCCACATATATCGAATAAGGCCGTCATTTGGTTTAATCGAATTATCATCCCCATCCCGAATACAAATATCTTGATGCATTCTGCTTGATGCTATTTAAAGTCAACAACGGTGTCCTCCCTTCAACAGAACATCTGAACGCTGAGTTTGTGGAGTTCCTGCTGACCGTGGTAGAGGAGGGGGTTCCCTCTGACCCGACTGAGCAGCTCCCTGACCTCTTCCTGAACCTCCTGCTGGCCTTCAACCTCCATCACACTGGTGGGGGCCGCTTCAGTAGCAGTCGACTTAAATATCTGGTTCTGTAATAGCAAAGATTGTGATCTGCCTGGAAATAGTTGATGTGAGATTTCTGTGAGTCTTTGATTTAATTAAATAAATCTTAAATTATACTTATCTCCCAGTGCCCAGTGCCAATGTGATAATGCAGGAGTTGATGAAGAAAAATGTGAAAGTACTTTCGGAAAAAGTACTGCTGCTTTTAAACCGAGGCGGTAAGAGGCAAAACATTGCTACATCATTCCCATACGTTTTTTTTCCACATATTTCTAATAACCATCCCTCTCACATATACTTGCCGATTGCCTCTGCAGATGACCCAGTGTGTGTATTCAAACACACCCCACCTGCCCCGCATTCCGTTCTCAAGTTCCTGCAGGATGTGTTTGCCAGCCGAGAGTCGGCGGACATCTTCTACCGCACTGACATGATGGTGATGATTGACATCGCTGTCCGACAAATATCTGACCTCTCCCCCGGAGACAAGGTGAGCCGAGCTCAACTCACTAGCTCACCGGTTCTGTGTTTACATGTCCTGCAGCATATTTACCACGCCACCTCTCTACCCACTAATGAATCGCGTCTCACACTGCCTCTACTGCTTGGAGCTCCTTTGCGGCCCAGACTCTTTTCATATGTGGTACCTCATTGGTGAACCCAGTGACCTAGCTCTGTGTGATCTGAAAACCCACCTCTTCCATGTGTTGAATGATCTTTTTTGTGATTCCCTACAATGCATTATATAAATAAAAAAGAAGGATCTACTAGCCTTCCGTTCTGATTAGGCCTTCCTGTTTGTTTTGGGAGCCCGCTTGTGCAGCACTTATTTTTGCAGTCACTCAGCAACTCATTTCCTAACTATGAACCCCTGACCCTAGCCCAATCCAGGAAGCTTGCATGACATCAGCTTGTTTTGATTTGATTCTCTGAGCCAAACAATTCTCATGTTTTATTAATTCCTCTCCTTCATCTCTGAAGCTGAGGATGGAGTACCTCTCCCTCATGCACTCTATCGTACGCTCCACCGACTACCTGGAGCACCGTCACCGCCTGCCGGACCTGCGGGCGACGCTACAGAGGATCCTGGGAGAGGAGGAGGATGAGGCGGGGGTCGCCGTCGATGACGGCGCCACGGCTAAACAGATGGATAAGCTTATCGTACAGGAGATTTACAGGGAGTTCCCACAGCTCAGCGATTGCGACAAGTAACCAGATCGCTATCGTTGCACCCAACCCGCCAGTCTGCTCAGTTTATCGTATCAGGTTGTGCGATCCATCTAGAATTAAAAAAAAATAGAGCTAATGTTAAGGCTGATTTGATTTTTTTTTTTTTGGTAAATTTGTTCTGTACGAAGACGGCTTACATCGGCACATTGCTTGTGATTGCTGGTTGTGCACATTTTTTTTTATCTTTCGCAATTTTCCTGCTTGATAGGAAAAAAGTGACTGCTGAATAACTGGAGGATAACTGGAGATGAATCATATCTTGCATCCATCGTGCAAATGCTTGAATGGCTCTCTTTATTGGAAACTGATATTTAAGAGCCTCGTTGTCTTAACAGAGTACTGTATGCTTGAACTGAAAGGCTAAAGTAGAAAATATGTTATATAATATGTGTCAAATGAATTGCAATGAGAGCTTTGTAGAGTGTAACTAACACAGTTGGTTAATTACGTCTGAACAGCATGGGAAAGAATTGAAAAGTAATTAGGTTTTGGATAGTTGACGTAAAGATAGTTGTCTTAATTTTTTATTCATGTGGAACTGCTGCAATAAGGCTGCTTACTACTAACTCATAACAATGCTGCCATAACATACTTAATATTGGCAGTCATGGCTACCAGGAAATACCATGGCTTTCGAAAAGAGATATGTATGCCAAGCTTTCGATTACATGAGTGGTAATGCCCAAGCAATCAATGGAAAACCCTGTGTTTTTATCTATGAATAATATGAGGTACACAACACAGGATTAAATTGTAATTACTTGAATTATATATGAATAATAACAATAAAGGCAGAATATTTGTTACAGCACCACTTCTGCAGACTGAACTGCTTAAGCAATTAGATTATATCTAACATCATTCATTGGGAAAGGTCCTTTTAGATAATATGATGGGAAAATGTGATACTTCTTATGGATAAATACATCAGCTAGAGTTACAATTGTACATATCTGTTATCTCTATATTTTCTAATACCTCCTAGTATTGTGTCAATCACTCCTTAAAACGACTTAACTTATTTTTGTCCTTGATATAGCATTTTCTTTTGGAAACTAATTGTGGCATTACAAACACCTACATTGATATATGTCTAGTTTTCACGAAGTGTTAAAGGCGTGTGTTGAGATGAGTGAGAGTAAGTGTGTACCTACATTGTTGCTTGTTTACATTGTATGTTTGGGAGAGGGCTGGTTCGGTGTTATTCTTCACCTTTTACCTGGAACTTCCACTGTTTAAATTAAACTAATAAAATTATATTTTCCCAATACAAATGGTTGTCAAGGAGTGACCTATTTGACTGTATTTTCCATATCTGTTGAATCAAATAAAATCGTAATGGCTACATGTGGAAATATTTGAATACATTTGTACGCTTCTCTGACTTACTATACTATTTATGCCCAGCCAATCCAACCCGGACATTAAAAAAAGAAGCACACTCGTCAGGTGTGTTACTGTCATATAAATCCGGGTAACTATTTGGGTGAAAGGTCTTCGGTGTCGGTCGTTCTCGTACTGTGCTGCGACAGTGGTGACAGCTGAAGGAAACACATTTACGAAAATAAACCCCATCAGGTTTGTTCTTTCGCACCGTGCTAACTAATTTAACGGTAGTCCGGCGACAGTTCATTCATTCATTTAATAACATTCCCACTGTGTGTTTCAGAACACCACTATGGCTCAACCAATAAGTCCAGGGAAGAACTTCTTCGCTGGAGGATTCGGAGGTGTTTGTCTGGTGTTTGCCGGTCATCCACTGGATACGATTAAAGTAATCAGTTTTGTTTTGCACCATTCGTGCTTTGTGAGAAATTTTGAGTAAATACTTGTCCATAGCTCCTGAATATGAAACTACATTAATTGCGGCCATACTGTATGTTTTAAATGTAGATGTTAGGCCACTAATTTCTATCCACGTTGCACAACGATACATTAAATAGTATAACTTATTATCAGAACCTATTTGATAGAAGGGTTAGCTAGCATTTATCATTCTAGCAGGCCTACAAGTAATGGCAGCCCTTTGACCTATATTCACTCATTTATTGGCATGGTTAGGGTATACCTTGAGGCAGGTTACAGGATTTTTTTAATTGGTTACCTATGCTTGTGATCTAGACGTCATACATCAGTGTTCATCATTTCAAGTATAAATGGCACCACTGGTTTAATGAGAAGAGTGTTGTCTGTATTTAAACTACAATTTAACTTGCATAACCTGATCATATGACAAGATCAGTTGTATTTAATATGTTAAATGTTAACGGTTGGTTACTGTACATCTGCCTCCCATCCGTCAGGTGCGATTACAGACTCAGCCGTTGCCTAAACCTGGAGAGTCACTAATGTACACCGGCACCATCGATTGTTTCCGAAAGACTCTTGCAAAAGAGGTCAGTATACCATCTGGTCAGGCTAACAGCTTGGTAATGAGTTTTGCAATAAAGACCTTTTTTATTCACTAAAGATCACTGAATACATGTAGCCTATATTCTCTCTTAATGCTGTCATTGGCCCCTACTTACACTGTTTTGCTTCAATCACAGGGTATGAAAGGCCTCTACAAAGGCATGGCCGCTCCCATAATTGGAGTGACGCCCATGTTTGCAGTCTGTTTCTTTGGTTTTGGCCTTGGCAAGAAGTTACAGCAGAAAACCCCAGACGAAATCCTCACGTAGGTGACCTAGATAGATGTCTAACTGCTCGACTTGTTCTCGATCTCTCGTTCTCTCGCTCTCTCTCTCCCTCTCGTGTATGGGCTGAATAAGCCACCTGCTCCCTCCTTCCCCCCAGGTATCCCCAGCTCTTTGCAGCAGGAATGCTGTCTGGTGTCTTCACCACTGCCATCATGGCTCCAGGAGAGCGCATCAAATGTCTGCTCCAGGTGAGTGGCATTTGAGTTCATGTGCTAAAAGGAAAGTGGATTTACACCTTGTGTATGGTTTGAAACATACTATGCTCTGGTTAAAAAAAACTTGATTTGGGGAAAAGTCAGGTCGTAGGTAATGCATGTGTGGTTTGTGTTGCGTGCGCACACACAGATCCAGGCAGCATCTGGGGAGGTGAAATACGCAGGGCCAATGGATTGTGTGAAACAACTGTACAAACAGAATGGAATAAGAGGAATTTACAAAGGCACTGCCCTTACTCTCATGAGAGGTACTGATACAGTCTTGTATATAGAGTCCCATTGCCTTCAATATATAGAATTCCGCAACATTTCCCTAACCGTATTTCTTGATTCATGTTGCTCAGATCTGCCAGCAAGTGGAATGTACTTCATGACCTACGAATGGTTGAAGAACCTGCTCACGCCAGCAGGAAAGAGGTACCATTATCTGCCATCTTCTTGTTTAGATTATTTACATCTGCTTTTCATAGATTGATGTTAATGTTGAAGCCTGTGTTGAAACCCACCCGTTGTTGTCGTCTTTTGTCTCCCCACAGTCACAACGAGCTCAGTGTACCTAGCATCCTCTTTGCCGGTGGGATGGCGGGGGTCTTCAACTGGGCCGTGGCCATTCCACCTGATGTGCTCAAGTCTCGCTTCCAGACGGGTAGGTCTGCAGATGTAGGCTCATCGCACCCGGGAGACGACGCATAATAGGTATAACGGGTCACCTCAACCATACCGTATCTTTTTTCCGCACACAGCTGCTGAAGGGAAGTATCCTAATGGCGTGCGTGACGTGTTGCGGGAGCTGATCAGGGAGGAGGGAATGGCCTCTCTCTATAAAGGCTTCACAGCCGTTATGCTTCGAGCTTTCCCAGCAAACGCAGTAAGTGCACATGTGATCAACGTCATTATGCTGATGCTTATGTCCTCACAACCCCTTACTCTAACCCTGGCTGTATGCTGGATGCCATGTTTGATCATCAATACCTCCTCCACTTAAGGCTACAGCTAAAGCAATTTAAAACCTTCAATGCATAATCGCAAGAGTGAGTGAATCCTCCCCACAGGAAGATCAAAAATACAACGGCTCTGGGCTGTGATGCATCAAATTTACTCGTGGAAATCCAGTAAAGAGAAAGAAGAGTTTGCAGAGCAAGAGGGCAAAGCATGAATGAAGCAGGAAATTTGTAGTTAATTACAACCGGTTTAAAATAGATTCAATTAAAAGTGTTCAAAGTGAACAATGTTTTCATTAATTATATAATTAATGAAGCATACTACTGTATTACATCAAAGCAAATCCAGATTTGATTTAAAGTATGGGCATGTATTTATTCATGTATTTATAACAGTATCACAGGGTTTTACATTTTTAGAGACTAAACTGATCTTTTGTTCTGTCTCTCTGTCCCTCACTTCCATCTCTCTGTAGGCCTGCTTCCTTGGGTTTGAGTGCGCTATGAAGTTTCTGAACTGGTTAGCCCCTAACTTGTGAATAAGGTTTGATGCCTTTCGTCTGTAACTTAGAAGCAAAACAGGAAAATGGAACATCCAGGTACAACACATCAATAGTACACATCACCGTCAAATCCCAAGCATATCAAAGGTTGGTATGAACGACCCTCATCAGGATTTTAGAGTAAACATGGTATGTGATCCCAGTTCATATTGCAAGAAAATATGCTGTCAATTATAAAGCCAATGATATCTCCGTTCACACACATGCACACACAGAAACGTTCTCACTCCTTATTTGTTGCTTTGAAAATGTTATTTTTTATTAGGAATGGAGTGAACCGAACATGTGCCTTACTTTTCCTATCTGCATATAAATGTAAATAATATCAGGGAAAAGGTGCATTGTCTTGTGTTGTGTGTGTGTGTGTGTGTTCATTATCTATTCATTTTCACAACAACAATAATGTATGTATGGTTACATTCCACCAAGTGCATACTGTACATCGTGCTTTGATATATATATTGTTCATGTCAAATTAAACTCGATTACAGAACTATACTAATGAAACTCATCCTGTGTCGTTTCTGTTTGACAAAGATCGCTTCTGATCGTGCCTTTGTATAAATTCCTCAATTCGTTTCTGTATCTGTTACATCGTCAAATTACGTTTTGAAGCATAATGCATAATCCTAAACCGCATCATGAATGGGTCACACTTCTTTGAATTGAAATGTCACAAAAAAAGGGGCTGGGGGGGGATCAATACTTTCCGATTGGCTGTTCTAAATAAAGTAATCAATAACCTGCCTGGAGAGGCAGGGTATGAGCGTGACTGACTGTAAAATAAATGTTTTAATCTCCCGACTGGGTCCTGGGTAGGCCTGTTCTTTCGTTTATCCGTCTCGATTGAAGCCTGACGATGAGCAGAGTGGAAATACCGCTTGGCTTGAAAGAGCTGCTGCATGGATACACAGTCGAGGTGCTTCGTCTCAAGCCAGCAGACCTAGTAGAGTTCGCTGTGCAGCATTTCACGTGCATTCAGGAGGGCCAGGGGAAGGAGCACCATGCTAAGAAAGGTGCTGTTAGGACGTCACGAAGAGCGGTGAGTTTTAAGAGTCGTTCTGATGAATCCGTGAAGGATGAGGAGGATAGCGTTGTCGGTGAGTGATCATTTTACCATTAAGCAGTTTTCTTTGATTTTCTTCACCTCTTCTAACGTTCGTCTTCTCATTGCATTAGATTCACCAGGCTCTAAAGGTAAATGTGCATTGATTGATGGATAGAGGGACGAGAACCATCATTCTGAAATATTGTTTCATGTTGCAGAGTCAAATACCATCAAATACAAACGCAGAGCATCAGGTCAGTCACCAGGGCAAAAGGTGTGATCCTAAACCACACCTCATGAGCTATCATGACTCATCACTGCCATGGATTCCATCACACATGCAAGGGATGTCCTCACATTTGTGGTGCTGCCACATTTCTATGCTACAGTATATTTATGTTATACTTCTTCAGTGTGTGCGGAAGCTTACGATCCAGATGAAGAGGATGATGACTCAGACCCTAGAGTGGTGCACCCCAAAAGCGATGTGCAGCGCCGTAGACTGCAGGACACATGCAGAGACATCCTGTTGTTTAAGACCTTGGACCAGGTACAACCACCGTGCATGGGAGCTCTTGGTATTATTTATGAAGAATCAGGATAGGATTGTTTGATCAATAAATTATCTATTTGACCTCAACGCATCCGATCCTATTACTGTTTAGTCATTTAGCTTTAGCAGAGAGATCGTCCAACCTTGTATTCAAATACATGTCATTGAGGACTCAATGACGCTTACAGATATGTCTCGGACATAGGGATCGAACTCGGTAACATTGGGCTGGGAGTCGAACGCCCTTTCCACTACACCAACTTGCCCACAGATTCTAAAAGCAAGGTTTTATAACATGTATGAATTGTCCTGCAGGAGCAGTTGTCTGAGGTGCTAGATGCCATGTTTGAGGTGCTGGTGAAACCACAGGAGCACATCATCGACCAAGGAGAGGATGGAGACAACTTTTATGTCATAGAGAGGTTCGCTTGTTTCAGGTTTTACATTTACATTTAGGGCATTTAGCAGACGCTTTTTTCCAAAACGACTTACAATAACAAGAAAGAGGAACAACAATATATCACTGTCGGTACAGTAAGGATGTTCATAGAAACAATTGCCAAGCACTTACAATTGCTAGGTTAACCCATTCCACGTATACAACACAGATGGCTAGGATAAGAAGTATTTTTAAGTGCCAGGACGTACAACATATAATAAGTGTGTACATTAAGTGCCAGGACGTACAAACATACAATAAGTGCGTAAGAGGGAGTTTTTAGGAGAGTAAGGGAGGGGAAGGGGTGGTGGGGGGGTGGAAGGGAGGCTATGCAGTGCAAGTGAGTTTTGAGTCTCGATAGGATTGTTTGTTTAAGTAAATGGTTAAATAAATGGTTTAAAAGTTCTGAATGTGTCCTTACCTCAATCATGTATTACTCCTCTGCTCCAGGGGTGTGTTTGATATATACGTGCAGAAGGATGGAGGGAGTGTGTGTGTTGGGAAGTATGACGGTAAGGGTAGTTTTGGTGAGCTGGCCCTCATGTATAACACCCCCCGCGCTGCCACGATCATCGCGTCCCAGGACGGCGCCTTATGGGGCCTGGTGAGTAGGGGGAACAGGCGGGGGGGTGGGGGACCTTTTACTCACCCGTCCACTGAACCGGAACGTCCTATTACAAATAGGACATGAAGCATGCCAAGGATATGTATGTCTCCTTTAGGATCGTGCAACGTTTCACAGGCTCGTTGTGAAAAACAATGCAAAGAAGAGGCGGCTGTATGAGGCCTTCATAGAGTGTGTTCCTCTGCTTACATCGCTTGAGGTATTTAAAACGTGTCAACTGATTCGTATGAGAGGACATGGTATGTGAACATATGGATAGCCGGTCATCTTTTTGTTCCGTCAATGCACATCTGTGTCTTTTACCTCTCTAAGCTTTCTGAAAGAATGAGGATTGTGGATATATTGGGAGCAAGAGTGTTTCAAGATGAAGAACGCATCATAACACAGGTGATTTGACGTTTATATCTGACATTATATGTACTGGTGGCTGGAGGTGAACTCAGGCAGACACAACACTCTGCTCTTCTGTTCACTTGCAGGGGGAGGAGGCCGACTGTTTCTACATCGTGGAGTCGGGCGAAGTGAAGATCAGGATCAAAAGCAGAGTGTGTTGGTTTCGATTGGCCCTATGTTCGTCTATTCGTCCATTGAGTCTGACAATATCTGGTGTCACCACCGTGTGTGAGGTTCATCTGTGTAACCTGTTGCAGACCACGGCTGGCCAGCTGGATCATGTGGAGGTGGACCTTGCACGGTGCATTCGAGGCCAGTACTTTGGGGAGTTGGCACTGGTCACCAATCAACCGCGGGCTGCGTCCGTCTATGCCGTTGGAGTGACAAAATGTTTGGGTGCGTTCATATTTGACACATTGCACTTTCGTTAACATGTTACCTGGTCCTGCTAATTATACAAAACCCAGTAGTTCCGCTTTCAGTCACCACGGACGGTGAATATTTCCCAATCTGAAAGCTGTTGCTCACACATTCAATATGTTTTGCCTGATTTTATGTAGATTAGATGTTCAATAGTTTTGTAGACAGTGCTGTTAATTGTTTATTTTTTCTCCAGTTATAGATATCCAAGCGTTTGAGCGTTTGCTGGGCCCTTGTAAGGAAATCATGAAGAGGAACATCAGCCAGTATGAGGACCAACTGGTGGCACTGTTTGGCTCCAGTGTTGACTTGAAGCAGGAGAAAACTAAAGTGTAAAATTAAGTAATTCTTATTCAACTGACACTGCCTGTAGTCATTTATATAGTATCCATTTTCTTTCAATTTATTTGTGCTGTGCATTTTTCAATGTCAATGTATTAACGAGAAAAAGGAAACTTACTGTACTATCTTCCTGTGTTTTTGTTTTTTACCTATGGTCATCAATCACATGACTGTAGGTGAGTTATGTATTTGGTTGTCTTCCATAGTTATGCCTCATTATGCATGCACCTTTTACTAGTATGGGATTCAGTGCACTGCAGCACCAATTAGCCATAAAAAAGTGATCCAAATCTTTAATACACACCTCCTAAAAGTGTCAAATTTTAATCTCGAATTTTGTTAAATTTCACTTTATGTACATTTTATACAACAGGATCCACCCAAAAACATTCATGAAATAAAAGATTGCAACTTAATATTCAAGTTTTCTGGATCTTTTTTTTTATTTCGAGTTACAAAATGTGAAGTGCCATCAGCAAACTCCAGGAGTCTGCCAACCTTCTTTGTGTTACAAGTATTTACACCCCAAAAATCAAGAATATCCCTCAACATTTTCACACTTCCTGCATGTCCACAAGGTGAAGTCTCCTGGCATCAGGCTGTCCAAGATCCACTTTGAAGCTTTAAATATTTAAAATATTTACAATGTCCAGTATGCCAAAACTCCCAAATCAAACTAGCTTGTTCGATGCAAAGGCAGATCCAAGAGCTTCGTCTGCTTCAGTAGTGTGATGAGGAACAGCAGATCTGGTTCAATCAAAGGAGCGGTTTAATGGACATGGTCCTCTTTTCAAGAAATCATAGATTAAGAAGTGAATTCTTCCTCTTGTGAAAAAGGAAAGGCTGGACAAGGAAGTGTGCACATAATTACCGTACTTAAAAAATACACCTTGAAATGTCTATTTAGCCATTGCAGCGCAACAGCACCTATGATCATTGTGTGTGAAGAACTGAATCGGACAATCATCAAAAGACAAAGAAAAAAAAAGGCCACCCAGTCAGTCACTCATTCTTCCTGTTTAAATGTCCTGAATTATTGTCCTTCAGAGTATCTCCTGACATAAAAAATAAAACTCCCAATAAATACAAATACAGCAGAGAACTTGTCCGGTAGGGTCCATCCCCCGAGTGCCTCTGAGGAGAACATAGTTACCAGAGAGCAGTCAATCCAAAATTATATGGGGAAAAACAAAAAAGGTTTTGTTATAGGGGATTTTCCCCCCCCTCCCTCCCCCAGCAAAACAAGGTCCAATAGTGTCCAGGAAAACGATTCAGAATATTCCCTTTCTTTTCCTGAGGCTCACTGTTGATGTCAACTGAAGACCAAACTGATGCCAGCCAAGGAGTTTCACACGGAGGTGATGACAATCATGAGGTGGGGTGAGATGCTGGAGATCCGGTTGAGGAGGTCAGGAGCTAGCTGGGACAAGTGGCTTTCCGAAAATTCACACGGAGGGAAAATCTGCAATACATAGGCAGGCTGCAAGGAGAAGGACAGTCAATTAAAATCTTTTACTTATTTTTTTACTTTGTATTGACAAAAGGTTGGATACCAAAGAACTGTAATGTAATGTCTGCCAACTACATAAGCCTAATAAAAAGCTACATACTCTTCTGAAACCACAAATAATAATGGTTAATTTTTAGGACAAACAACATAGACACTTGCCTGATTGGAGCCTGGGTTTGGGATATTAATGATACCAGCAGCCAACTTGGCCTGTAAGTAGTTAATAAAAGCAGCCTTAAGAGCCTGGGTCTGGTTCGAAACATCCTCTTGGTCTCGTCCACACGGCAGAGCGACGAGAAGGCAAAAGTCAGAGTCTCCCTGATGAAGATGAAAGAGGAATCAGTTTCGTACATTATGCATTGCATTTTCAAAGGATTATACATTAATGAGTAGATTTATGGCACAGAGGGCAAAGTACCGTCATTCTTCTGGCTACACTCTCGAGCTGAGATGCCTCTAATCTCATTCTCTGGACAATCCGGAGCAAGGCACCTCCCTCTTGCAGTGGCAATGATCGATGAGCAAGCGCTTTGTTACCACACACAAAATGGAGCTGGACAGCAGCGGTGTCGTTCTTTAGTGCCAGCAGACCTTGCCACACAATTGGGTATTTCTGAGAAGGAAAGAAGGAAGAACATGAGACACAGCTAGTTTTTGTCCAAAACCTAAGCCTGATTTGTGTTTGATTAATCATTCATTGCACTCGTTCTCTCTTACTGTGAGCAGCTGCACCATGTTGACAGGCTGGGTCATCTTGCCGTCTTGTTTGGCTTGTTGGTCTGTACCCTGTGGAATCCAAGAAATTAATTTAGGAATACATTTTAGAAACAAGTCTTTTGAAATACCAAAATAAAAATCACCAGAACAAATGAAATTGCACAGCATGAACGTACCATTGCGGGCATAATGGTCACTGGTGACTGGTTAAGAACAGCAGGAGATGTCTCTGGCATCTGCTGATGGATGCCTCTTGGGTTTGCATACATTCCTGGATACTCATTGAAAGAACCACTAGACGCTGGTGGAATTAGCTGAACTCTCTGGGGAGAAGCTATGGCTGAACCAGGCGGTCGAATTCCCATGACAGAATCCTTTGCATGAGGAGAGTGTGGCCTCTTTGATTCCAATGATTTTGCAACATCCTTCTCAGACACACCTTTCAACACGTGTGCTCTGGGAGACAATGATAAGGGGATGTTGGAAGATGTGGAAGAAGGGGGCAGAGAGTCTTGTATGTGTCCACCATGTTGGTCTGGGGCTGTGCGCTCTCCCTGTTGGTGTAAAAGCACACGCATATCCCTCTGTGCCATGTACGTATCCAATGGAAGGCCACCACGTAATGAACCTGCCTGAATCGATTCTGCCTTCAGCTGTGTCACAGACTGTCGACCAGCCATCTGGTGGAAACGGCGGGCTTCTTCCTGTTCTCCCTCATGGCCCCTGACCGAGCCAGGGTTGACCTTGAGGACCATGTCTCTGCTGACCGCCTGTGGTGAGGTGGGCCGCTGCTGCAGGGAACCGGCCCAAGCAGAGCCCAGAGACTCAGCATGGATGCCATAATTCATCACAGACAGGGGTGGAGTATTGACCCGGACATCTTGAACAAGATGCGCCATTGGAAGGGCTTGGCTGACATGACTTGGATGAGGGGACATCATTCCTAATCCACTGTGGGGGGGCATGATGACAGACTGCTCTTGGTGATGCACATACTGCTGCTGCATTGGAGCAATGCCAGAAGGCAACATGACCGAAATGCCTTTGGGTGATGAGGAGCCAATGGGTGAGGACACCTTAGGAAATGGAGAGTGAGGGTTGCGTGGGGACCTGGGTTCAGGTTTGGCTCCACCGAGGTGGGAAGGAGTTCCAGAAGTAGCAGCCACAAAACCAACATGATTGCCTGGAGGAGAGGGCAAGTGTGGACTAATTGCCGGACTTATGGCAGAGGGCCAAGAGGTTTTAGCACCATCTGCACTGTGAGAATCTGTGGCTTCCACTTTCTTTTGATGTTTCATTAGCACATAATCTGGATGATGGTAACTCATTACTTGCTGGTTACCAACCGCTTGCGGAAGACGCTTCACGACACCTTGTGGCCCAGACTGGTAAACGGAGTCCATCTTTTCCAAACCTGTGTTTTCTTGTTTGATAGAGGCGGACTGTGTCTTTCCAGAATGTCCGTGTTCACTCAATATTGGAGGCCCCTTTTGAGCACCTGACTGGGAATGGCTGTACGGCTCCTGCTTAATCTGAGGCATTGAAACCAACTGCTGAGATTCAATATCAACGGCTGTTGCTTGCGGGATCTGGCTGATTTTCGCACTTATCCGCTGCGGTCCCTCTATTTTCTGCCCGGAGTGGCTCAGCACTACCACGCCCTCTGAGGTATTAACTCTTAAGCCTGGGCTGGATCCAGTGCTTAGATTGGTGCTCTCAACAATGAAGCGCCCTGCACTGCCGCCCTCCTCACCAACAGATGGCCCTTGATATGATCCACCATCATCGATACTGGGCCTATAAGTTTGCTTGGACACGGCTATGTCCACGCAGGGATTCCCAGCAGTCATGTTGACCTTCTCTTCAATTTCGGGTGGATTGCAAACACGACTAATAACAGAGGTAGCAGTGGATGCAATAACGGAGATCACAGACTTGGACTCAGGAGATAGGAGTGAGGCTGGCTGTCTGACAACTGGTTGAGCCAGGGTAGGCATTCTATGATCAGGTAATGGACACTTATTGAGCATGGCACTTGATTGGGTTGTAGGTTCAGATGGTTTGTCTCGGGGGGTTGATAGATTACTAGTTATAGTTGAGCTGCCTTGTCGGGACATATTTTTGGGTTTCATAAGAATCTGCCGCAAATCACTGGTACCATGGTCAGTATCCATGTTTTCGGGCTCTGGGGGTAATGACTGGTTTGGATGGTGTTCCAATGCTGTCGCAGGCAAGACTGGTGACAGTGCAACTCCTATGTCTTTAGGCGTGTTATGCCAATCCGGGGGTGACACAGGCATACGATTTGGCTGAATGGGCCTGATATTTGGGCGGCTCGGTGAAGGAGACAGGGAAGGAGAGATGTTTTCAGGTAGCTGCTGTGGAGGTTTAGGGCAGATGGGACTCTTAGACTGGGGGCAGACAGATTTCAGCTCTGAAAGCTGCTCTATGGAGGATGATTCTGACTTTGCTTTATCTTCTGAAGCCTTGTTAGTAGAAGATTCTGGCTCTGGCTTCCAAGTAGTGGCAGTGATGACAGCTGCAGTAGCTGATGATGGTGGTGGTGTCACTTCAGGAAGAGTCTTAAGTTTAGGGTCTGTACTATCTGATGAAGGACATGGGGATTCTTCAGGTACCGCTTGTCTTTCCTTAGCATCTTTTTTGACTGGCTTTTGGGCCTTTGCTCGTTTAGGTGTTTTAGGTCTTCCCTTGGTGCCTTTTTTGGGTGTATGCAGAAATAATGATTCTTCAGGCAAAGCAGATGCTTCAGTTTCAGTTTCATCATCCTTTTCTGGTGGAATAACGACTTGCAGCTCTGGTTCTGAATCTACATCAGCATCAACAACTGGTGCTGTTGGAGGTAAGGCTGCTGGCATATCCTCTGCGGTTATAGAATCAATAGCGGCTATAAGTTCCGTCTCACTTGCAGGATTTGATGGTTTTTGATCTTCTGGGTCACTTTTGATTTCAGGTTGTGCAACCGGAGGAGTTGGCGGCTTAGCCGGCAATGCAGATCCTGTGAGTTTAGCAATATTTTCCACAGCCTGGACCAATTCTAGCTCTTGAGTAAGAAAACTTTTTGCGGCATCCTGAGGTTGCTTTTCTGAGGCAGCTTCCTCGCCATCAATATCGACAAAAGAGACTTTACTGGAACTATTAGGCTCTGAAGTTGGATCAGTATGTTCACCTTCAGCCTTTTTAGAAATATCTTCTTGATTACTATTTTCTTCATCTCCTAACTGTAACAAGTCTTTTACCTCAGTGACATTAAGTCTTATTTTTAGGTTTTTGAGGACAGGAGACTTCGGAGCACGTGTCAACTTGGTTTTACCTTTGGCAACCTTATCTTTCTCAAATGGGACTTTCTCCTCAGACACTGGAGATGCTGTCTTTTTCTTGATTGGTTTGTCTTCAAAGACCTTGTCCACTGCATTTTCATCTTTACACACTTGTCTTTCAGAATTGTCTGCTCCTTGCTGGTCTTGGTCATCCTTTTTTGGGTTAACCTTTGAAGGATCTTTTAGTGAACTTGATTCCTCCAGAGCTAAGGATTCTTCATCCATAGATTCAATTTCCTGATGTTCTTCAGGCAGCATGGTTTTCTCCTCCTTCCTACTTTCTTTGGATTCCGTTGCCATGGATAATTGACTTGATGAACACTTTGTGCTGGACGGAGAATGTTTACCTTTTGTCATTTTGGGAATCTTCTCGCCACTCTCGGATTCATTCGAGTCATTTTCTTTAGCATCGGTTTTTGATCTATCACCCTTAGACGCTGAACCATCTTCAGTTTGCTTACGAGGACGACCTCGTTTGGAGAGGCCTTGGACATTCCTGTTTCCCGTTTCCTGTTTCGGCTCCTGTTCTGCATTATGCTGTGGAGTTGCATCTTTATCCCCACCCCGCTTACGTCCAGAGCGTGGAGATTCAGTTATTTCCTTTCCGGTTCGCACTGAAGCATCATCTTCAACAGGAGTGGCGTAAACCGATTTCACATTTCTGCGCACCCTAGTTCTGCCCAATGGCAAGATTTGCTCTGTGACGTTATCAGAATCTGTGGCATAAATGGGAGACTTGGCACTGGACTTGGGCTCTGAACTGACTTTAGATGAGTCACCTCTTGGTGAAGACCCACGTTTCAGTTTTTCCTTGTCAATTCGCTCACTCTTGCGAGTTGCTAGTTTTTCACTACTTGAGGCAGAGGGGGCAGTAACTGGAGAAACATGAATAGGAGATTGTTTATGCTTTCTACTCTTTATTTCTCTTGCTCTCTGTTCTTTCTGAGGTGGTGATGTCGGTTCCTCATGTTCCTCATTATCAGGCAACACCATTTTATTTACCGGAAATGTATTTTCCGTGTCATTATCCGTTTTAAGACATTGAGGAGCCCCTTCATTTGATACATACATATCCTCGGCAAGAGTGGGTGCTCTTGGACTTATGGCTTCAGACAAATCCATCTGTGAGGTTTCTAGATCCATCTCTGGTTCAGAACTGCTAACAAACTCTTCTTGAGCATCACTGTTACATGGTTGTTCCGTACACTGAGGTTGTACATCTCCAATAATATCAGCTTTTTCTGGGGGTGATGGCTTGACTTTCTGCACTGGATGACTAGACTCTTGAACTGCTGGAATCTGAATATTTGAATCTTTTGGGACCTCTGTTGGTGGATGGTGTGTGAGCTCAAGATTTTCCTTCTCTTCTTTGACTAAAGATAGAGGGGTAGATGGCTCTAAAGATGGACTAACCACCACACATTTCTCCTCTACTGGAGACATTTCATTGGGCGTAGACTGGGGAATAATAATAGGCAGAGGACGTGGTTCAGTAGGGCTAACGGGTTTAATCTCTGGCTCCACGGCAGGTTCAGACATTTTGGGAGAAGGCAAAGCTTGTGGCTGTGGTTCAGGTGCTTTTTCAATTTTATTCTCTTTTTGGACACTCTCTTCCTCCTTTGCTACTGGTTGAAGTTGTTCTTTCCCTTTCTGCTGTAGTCTAGTAAGCTCCAAAAAACGACTACGGAAAAGGACCGCTGGCTCAGAATCATCCGGGGTTCCCTGCTGAACAGCTTGTGCATTTAACCCATGTTCAGGATCCTCATGCCTACGTTCCAGGTGTTTAAGTCTTCTGGAGTCCTGCTCAAAGATTGAGCTGTGAAGGAAACGTGAGGCAAACAGTTCCCTGCGTTCTTGTTCTGGTTTTGGCTCCTCCTTCCTATCATCTAGTTTGTCTTCGGAGCCACTACGAATCTTTTTCTTTTTCATATACCAGGAGGGTGTAAGCCGTGGTGTTGGTTCTACCTTTTCAGTATCCTTTCTGGTGCGTAAACCAGCCAAGTGGGAATCATAGTCCAGGAAGGACCAGTTTTCATCTCTAGACGAAGACAGGGATTTTGCACGTTCCAAAAGAGCTTTTGTATCTGGTGTTATCGTCTGGTCAAGTGCAAATGAGTAGAACTTATTCCTTTCAAGATTAGCTAGTTTGGGATCTGAAATTCTGTCAACCCTCGGCCTTTCAGAGAATGGCATCGACGATGATGGCATAGGAGAATGGGGCTTGTGCTCTTTATCCTCTTCAGAGTCTGACCGCACTTCCCCAGGTTCCAAGTCATGCCAAACACCATACTCTGAGCGTTTACGGTTGTGAATGTTTTTACTTAGACTTCTAGAGAAGTTCAAATCAGGTAATATGTCCTGCTTGACTCTGCTCTCCCATCGCTTTTGTTGCTCTTCTTCAATACTGAGTGAAGGAGTGTTGGGCTTATGTATCTGCGTGGTATGAGTCTGCTTGAGTGATAACTCTAGGTCTGAGTGAATCTTATCATCACTTATATTAAGCTCTTTCTGTTGAGGCTGTTCCACAGATGCCTCATCTGTATGGTGTGGAGAATGATGAAAACCTGGAGAGGCAGTGTTGGTCCAATCTGGTTCTTCAGGTTTCTGACGAAAGATCCTGTAAACACGCTCCTTCTTAATACTTGCATCATTGTCAAATTGGTCTATTTTCTTGCAAACTTTATGCGAAGGGAAAGTGTCTGTGACGTCTTCGGGTGGTTTACCAACTTCATGTACAAGACTCCGGTGTTCAAGGTCCTCCATTTCACCTCCTTGTGGACTGTCAGGTTTATCCGATTTGTCAAAGTCCTGCTGTTGCTGCTGCTGGTGGAGCCTCCTATTTTGCTCCATTTGTTTGCGGTAACTTTGAGAATGGTCAATATCGACATGGTCTTCCCTGTCCTTAGCGCCTTTTTCAATGTCATCAGGTTGATATTTGAAACCTGGAAGTTCTGGGTCTCTGGAGCTTCCTTGGTCCATATGACCGTCGTGTGAGAACCTCCTGGATGCATTTTGCCCTGGGTGTTGCTTCGAGTCCAGTACATCCACAAGCCCCTCTGATTGTTCCCTCGGTCCGCTGACTTCTTCTTGCCCTTCCTTCTGAATGCCAAGAAATGCATTCTTTTCGATTTTGATTCTTGAATCTCTGCGCTCAGAATCTTTTTGTTGTTTATCACCGTCCATGTCTTTTAAACATGCAGCACTAGCCGGAAAATCAGGGTGATTTCCATCTTCGTCGTCTAGCCTACTTCTCTTCTGTCTAATGGGCCTCCCACTGGCATCAGCAAAACGTCGCTTTCTTGCAGCCAAACGATCTGAATCTACTGATGATTCTTTCACATCATTGACATTTTCGGGTTTTATGTGTTTTTTTCCTCTGTTTTTTCCATCTCCATCTGAATCGCCTACTGCCAATTCAGTTCTTTCACTTTTTATAGTTTCCGCTGGGTTATCAGTTGGCAAAGGATTTGAACTGAGCGGGTCACTCTCCACCTTAAACTTCTGCCGCTCAGTGGCGTCTTGCACTGATCCTGTTCCCCTTTCAGACGCCACATCAAACCCAGCTTCAGGCTCTGCCTCGAGTGAAGCGTCGCAAGGGGACTGTGCCTTGGCCTTCCTTGATTTAGGCTTGTCCCCTTTGTCTTTTTCCGCTTTATCTTTTCTCCTGGCACGCTTGCCTTTCTCAGTGCCGGCCACCCGATCCGCCGTAGCATTCTTATCATTCTTGTCTCCCTTGGAGCCGTGCTCCAACGGGGTCTTGTCAGATTTCTCAAAGTGTGGCGGTGAGAGGGAGCTGGCGCTGCCGCTGCGCTCCGATGACTGGCTGTAGACCCGTCGCTCCGAGTCTCTGTGCGCGCGCTCAGACGGCGAAGGGGAAACGGTGGGCGTGATGGGTCTCCGGGGATGGGAGGGGCTCCACCTGCCACGGTCCGCCTCAAACCGCTCGCGCTCCCTTTCTCGCTCTCTTTGAATGTATGTGTATTTCCGAATGTCCTGCTCAAAGGGGTCTCTGAAGTCCCTGTACTCTCTGGGGTCTTCGTGGTAGCGAGGGTCGAAGGGCTCGCCCTGGAAGTGTTCCAGGTCTGGGAAACGCTCTCGGCTGCGAGCGGGGTATTCCCTGCGAGCGTCTTCTGGATAGAGACCGGGTGTCCGCACACTCTCATAGTAAGCCCTCTCTGCTGTGAACTCATGATAGGGAGGTCTGCGTTCCTCTCTGTGGGGAAGAAGCAAAAGACAAAAAGACGAATTCAAGGGAAGTATGGGCGGACATAATATAAATGTCAGCACATTTATAATTGTTGCAATGACAATTATCTGACACCAATTAAATCAGTTGAACACACTTTTCTATATTCTATAATCATGAAAAATGTACCGTCGCTCGGGTGGAATTTCGTAGAAGTCTCGGATATCTTGTCCCGAGGACTGCATTGACCGATAGAAAGCCATCTGACTCTCTTGACTGGCAAAATCAACCTATTTAAACAGAACAATTAAATAAAGTTCACGTACAATATACAAGATTTATATAGATCTATATAGAGAGATATAGATATAGAGCTAAAGCTGGATAGATATAGAAGAACATTTAAATTCATACCTTTATTTTATTACCACCAATCTTCCAGCCTTTGGTCTCTCGAACAGCAGCTTGGGCAAAGTCTGTGTTGTTATACAAGATGAGGGCCATCCCTTTCAATCGATCAAACAACACCTGAAAGGCACATTTGTTAAACATTTATACCACACCAAGATTGTCTTTTGCATCCAGTTAAGAAAACTAGGGCAGATCAAAAATAATTACCTTGACGACATGTCCGTAGCGACAGAAATGCCTTGTCAGGTACTGCTCTGTAATGTTTGAGGCCAGACCATCAAGCCACACACATGTGGTGGGCATACTCTTCCCAAAGCCAAGCTAAAAGGGGGAAAACAAAAAAATGTTATATAATTAAACCAATACATACACATGTATAAGAGGACAACTTGGTTCACAGTATATAGACTTGGACTTGGTAGGCTTGTACCATTGCTTCCATTACCTTGAGTCTGTTGCTACCCAGATATTCTCCATCCATCTTCTTGATAGCTTTACACACGCTGGCAATATCGGAATACTGGACAAAGGCATACTGAGGCACTCCGTTTACTTTTTTAATGTCAATGTCCTGCAAGAGAAAAAGAAAAGAAAAAGAGCAGTTTTAATGTGACTTAAACTCATACTTCTTACGCATTACTTATACTACTTTTACTGTTGCTTACCACAATTTCACCAAAGCGTTGAAATATGTCCAGCAGTTGTTGATAACTAGTGGTCTTCTCTAGATTGCCTATGAACAGGGTCCTTGTGGCCTTCGGGTGGAACTCATCAATCCGTCCATCTAAAGGCCTAAACTCATTTTCGCTCTCTGTTTCTGAAAAGAATGAAGGGGTCAATTAAAAGTGATGCATTAAAAGTTACGTTTCCACCACATAATCTCGTTTCCTAAATTTCAGTGAAACAAAATGGGATAACGCACCAGGGCCATTCCAGGCAGTAACCTCGATGAGCATGCCAAAGAAGAGCTTTCCTTTGGATACAGTAAGGGCTTTCTCTTGATCCTCCTGCTGTCTGAAGAAAACTAATCCATAACGGTCTTCAGTGGCTCCATGGATCTGAACCGATGTCACTTTGCCGTGCTTCTTGAACTCATGGAAGAGTCCATCTTTTAAGCTTGTATCTAAAGTTCAGGAAAATAAAAATTGTATTGGATACATGTTCAATATAGACAACAGAAGAGAAAAGCACCCTCAAAGCAAACCCGTATGAAGTAGAAATATTACAAGGAACCTATCAAACTGCAAGAGAAAATACTTGGTGAGCTATCTTGCACATGCCTTGCATAGCTGTTCAAACATACCTGTGGAGCGCACCGGTAGGTTCTGCACTTTGATTCCAAAGCTTCTACGGGGCTCTTCTGAATCTAGACCCATGGAAGACTGAGGAGGAGCATGCGCTGCAGATGACTGAACAGAACGTGCACGTGAACCGTCACTTGAGCTGCTGTTTGAGTCACTGCTGCCAAATGGGACAAAAAGAGGAAAATGTTAAAGAACAACTGAAACCAAAACATTTTTTTTGCTTTAAACATGGTAGTATGTCTCATTTGATCGTGAACATAGTATTCAATGCCCTTTTGTCACCGTTACTAAAATAAGACCATATTTTAGAGATAACGGGTGTAAAATCCTAAGTTTTTGCCAGTCTCCCCAAAACAATTTGTGAACATTCCACTCGAATGCAGGTAACAGCCTTTTTGTGACACCGAGGTGCCTTTAAGTATATTCATCAACGTCACGACGAAGGGACACCGGCAGATCCATGTGTGGATGTGTGGAGCCCTGCCTGGGAAGTGGTTGACTGCAGCGTCCGAGAGAGGGTTAAGCATCTCGGACACCTATGGTATAACGCTACGGTGTGTGGAAGTGTGAAGCTGCGTCTGAGCAGCATTTTATTTTGATGTTAGCATCTGAGTGTTAAGCTTCTCAGTATAACGCCACGGTGTGTGGCACATTTCATATACAACGTCCTCATTATAACGCTCATACACAACAAGGGTACTAAAAAAAAAAGCATTACAAAGTTGCTGTGGGTCGTAACCATGGTTACCATGGTTCTTTGGGCTGAGAGTTCCTTCCTAGAACTCTCAGCCCAAAATACTTTCTTTTGTAAATCTCAGTGTTCGAATTCCAGCTGAAACAGCAGGTTCAATTGCTCTTTAATAAAAGGATGGACATAGGCTTCCCATTCTGAACAAACAGAGCATTTCTTAAATTATACATGTTTGGCATTTCTTGACAGTTGATACATTGAGATCAGATTCTAGTACAACAGATTTAATCATGAAGCAAAAGAATGATTAGAAAAGGCATGTCCAACCTGCCACTGCCTGTGCTGCTGGTGCTGCTGACCGAATCAGAGCTTGATGATCTGCTCCTGGACCGAGAATGTGGTCCTCTCCCAGGAGACAGGGGAGCTCGTTTAGGTGAATGAGGAGCTTTCGGGGTCTGTCCCGTGCTCCGCTGTGGGGAAGGGTGTCTCGACTGTGATGAATGAGAGGATCTGCTGCGACGGTGATGGTAAGTCCTGTCTACCCGTCGGCCCCTGTCGTCTCTGTAGAGGTCGCGCCGGGCGGTGCTGGTGAGCGTGAACGGGTCTCGGATCCTAGACTCAAAATGCGGGTCCGATGCCTCAAAGCCTGGACCCATAGCACTGCTCCCAGGGCCGGTGGCAGCGAACATAGAACGATCACGGTAATAGTCAGGGTTGTAGTGGCGCGGTCTATCAAAAGTGCCACTTCGTTCGTGGTGTCCATACGGGCTGTGATCATATGCACGTTCTCTGGTTTCTGAACTTCTGTAAAAAAAAACAGGAATACAAAAAGAAACCAAACAGGAAGCATTATTTTGATTGGAACAGAACAGAAAAACATTTTCTTGTCGTCGTTGTACAGTTTAAGACAATATCAAATAAAAGCTATGATATAACCAACACTAATAATAAATAACAAGTCTACATTTGTCCTTTATTTGACTCAAATAGTTAATTATTTTTGTATACTTTCATCAGCCCAGGTAGGATTCTAATCTTCAAAACCTGTATAAACTCTAAACTGTATTGTCTCTCTTGCAAGTCACCCATGTGAAATATGTTGAGCAAATATCAAAAAGGTTTACTATCTATTACAGTGACTAATACAAAAGCACAACCACATACTCGTCACTTAGGAGGATTTTTATGTTGTTAAAAAATATATATATGTAAAAATTGGATATACTTGGTTTGCTATAAGAATGTGTGACCCAAAATAAATATAGTTGCAATATAAGTCTACTGCTATCACTCTGTTGCTGGTTATAGCCACCAAAATAGTCTAAAATACATAACACAAAAAAATAAACAAGGTACTAAACCCATGATATAAAGTGCAATCAAAAAATGGGCAGTTAAGGTTAAGTTAATTTAAAAAACCCACCTGGTGGAAAGGGTACAAGAGACTACCTTTGCACCTAATGTATTTTAATAAAAAATGGCCTTTACCTAGAATTTATTTTATTTAAAACATGTAGACTGAGGCCACAGTAAGTGGCATTAAATAAAGTTATTGTAGTGCAATTATGAACCATTTCATATTGAAAATCAATGCCTGCGGACTTCCGAAATCATTGTTTAAATAAGTTAATGTTGACTGTGTCACTTCAAGTATCTAAGGGTTCGGACCAGACCCAGACAGACATTCAAATGGAAACACCATTTGCAATGCAAATGTGGATCAAAATGAGGCATTTTGAATGTCACTGAATTCTGATCTAGTTCTAAATCTCCTAAATAATATAATTGTGAAACAGGGGACTTGGTGTATTTGACTATCAAAACAAAGACAGCCAAAGCAAGAGCGACAGAGCGTGAGATAGTTAGAGAGACCTAAGAGTAGAAGTTACCGAAAAAGCATTCTAAACCAAACAAACACGTTTACCCTAGGAGCAAAGCGGACTTTAGGGACAGAGAAATGGTGCAAAGTTAGAGGAAAAAGATGCGTAGGGCAGAACAATACCAACCTTTTTGAAAGAAGTTACTGAACCTAATCCAAATAAAATCTAGGTGGTCAGATTTGAGAGCCCGAATAAAAAACAGAAGTGGAAAAATCGTACTGTATGTAATCTTCCAGTATCGGGTACCAGGCCGAAACGTTGATGTATAATCCACAATTGACAATTACTTAGCATCTTCATTGGATGGAAAAGGGGAAACAAAACCAAAGATATGGAAATCTCTAATGAATTTCAGTGTGTGTAAAAAAATACATGATTAATTTGGATATAAAGATGTGAATAAAAAAAAGGAGATGGGTTGAACTTCAGTGTAGTTCACTGCTAGTTCCATGTAGAGTGTGCAGTAAATTCTCAGCCCGATAGAATATACATCCACCTAGGTCAGTCTTGACTTCCAGTATGGGAAAATGTTCCAATTAGCTTTCACATTTAACCAAAAGAAAAAATATTCCAATCAGTACTATTCCCATGCTGTTAAATAGAATGTGAGATTGAAAGCAATTAAAGACTCTGATCATCACTATTTATCTAATAATTCCTGCTCATAGTGCGTATTCCAGAATGTTATGGATGCTATCCAGTGTGTTGATCTTCAGATTTCAACTGGGGCAATGGCGGTCTTAGGCGATTCAAATTAACTTCACGGCTGGTCTTCAATTTGGTGGGCTTGTTTCTTCAGTTGGCCTTTCTTCCATCTCATATGAAACCTGACAGCTCAATCCAGAATTTAGTAGAGTAATCCATAAGGATGGAGGTTACATCTATCCATACTACGATCCACATCCATACATCCATATTGAATATATCCTAGAGCATACATCCACACTGGATCTTCAACCGTCTTCATGGCCATCAATATGAAAAAATATCTCCACGTTTGAATTGACGTACAGTAGAGGATCCAGGTTCTTGCCGCATCTTCTGGGCATAGGTTCCAAACTCTCCCATTTAGGTCAAATACATTGAAAACCCAACCTTATGTTTAAATGCTCAACATCACCTAGGTAATAAACACTATGGCCTTTGCTATGGTACTTTACCAGTAGAACTTCTTACATCCATGGGAATAAACCTTTTAATCCATGAATATGTGTATCCAGAGTTGAAGAGCTGGTCCAACCCCAGACGGTAAAAAAAACACCTTCTACCCCCTGAGCTGCAAGGTCCTGTAGGGTCCTTGTGTTACTGACTTTAACCTGACTGGACTTGTCAAAAGAAAAATATCCTTCAACGGTGATCATTTACTTCCAGTTCTCAGCGCTTCCATATAAAAATCTCCGATAGATCCAGTAATGTGCGAAAAGTTGAAAAAACATCCAAAAATATCCCCAGGATAGATTCCCTCAAAATGCAATTAATCCGAAACTCACCAGTATATTCCTTTTTGGTGTAATATCCAAACTGGAAGCCATACATTCAATGAATTTACCTTACCAAATGATAACTACGCAACAATTTACTTAGATCCCATGGGCCAGGAAAGTTGATTAGGATGAAAGGTGGAACGTTGCCTAGATTACCTGTCTTTAGCCCCAGAGGCATATTACTCCTCTCCTTTCTAATAACCCAACTATTTGATCATTATGCAACACTCATCTGATACTTAGATTCCCCTGGACTTAACGGGGAGACCATGTCCACTTACCCATCTATTCTCCGCTCATAACGTCCCTCTCTGGTGTGGAGGGACAATGGGGGGCCAAACACTGGACCAACTGTCCCCCTAGAGAATCCTGTAACGTCTCGACTGCTTGAGGGTGGGTTGTCTTCAAGGCCCCGCACAGCACTAGGCACTGAACCAGGTTCATTGTAGTCCGTTCGGAGATCCCTATCTCCCATCTTGTTGACTGCATTGTGAGCTTTTTGAGCACTTTTGATATCCACAAAATCCACAAAGGCTGCAACACCACCCTCCGATCCCCGCTTCCGCAGAACCTTCACACTTTCAACACGCCCATACCTGTGAGAAAATGATAGACACAGGAATTTTATATAGAACCAGTTAAAAAATACAATGAACATTTGTTAATCATTCTACCTGCACACAAACTGAGTGCAGGGCACTGTGTAAACTGTGTAATCTGACATAACATTTCAACAATAGTAATAGTATAGTCAAGCTGTAAGAAATGCATTACATTTAACAGGTCACCTAACATTCTTAAAATGCACGTAAAAATATTTTACATTCTACAACACAAAACCTGACGACCCAAATCGCTGTCCGATTAATTGGAATTGAATCAAAATATTTGATTTCTGCCTTGTCTTAAATTTGGGAATCTTGATGTAGAAAGCAAGATAATTAAAGTAATGACAGTGTGATATGAGTCTTGTATATAAAATATATGTAAAGATCCGTACACATGAGGCCTTTGCTAGCTTAGCAAAGTTTGAGTAATTAGTCAGGTTGGCCTGGCTTGTTTTCACATAGGCAACTAATAAAGGAGAACGGCACGCCACTGTTGCAATATAATAAGAACTAATATAATATATATAATAAGAGCTAATGTGACATAGCCGTGGTAACTAAATGAAACATTTGCAAACTAAAGTTGCCTTGCAAAAACCATCAGGCACCAGCCTTAGCCCCCCCTTGCACAACCTAATAGCTTCATAACTGCATTTCCTATAGAATATCCACAACCATGTTTATAATAGGGCTAAAGGACTGGAACCACTCGCAACGTGTCCGTCTGCATTCAAACGGTGAAGTACTGGTGTATTGGACCGATCGACATAAACGGAGAATGTGGCTGTTTACACAAGCCAGTGGCTTGAGAGCTACTAGCCGCTAGCCACACAACGTAGCTAGACTTTCTGAACATGGAAACGACTTCAGCCTTCCGACAAAATGGTTGGTCGGCAGACAGCTAGCTAGAGCTAGCTAGCACTGCACGCCAAAGTTCACCCAACTGGGATATCAATATCGATGTCAAAATGTTTGGCGCAAAACGTATCCTGTGCCAAACGCTACATTCTTATACATTGGAGGTAGCAACGGTAAACATTAGAATGATCATTCCAAACTCAAATGGCAGCTACTTGCATTAACTTGATCGAGGAGCTAACGATAATGCTAGCTTGCTAGCGCTGAGCCCTGAGCGCGCTGCGCTGAGGATCCCTCTTGCATAACCTACCGTTTAAAATGTTCCACTATTTTCTCTTCTCGAACGTGTTCGGGTAAATTTCCCACCCAAAGGTGCCTGGTTTCCCGAACCATCTTTAGCTATATTCTCCTGTTTGTACACATAGGCTCTGGCACGTTTTAATTCCCGGTCGGTCGGGAGGTCCGCTTCACAAAATGAACGACGACAGCTCCGTGTATGTGTGTGTGTGTGTGTGTGTGTGTGTGTGTTGTGGGCCTGGTCGCCTGGCCGCGGATCCCCGCTCTGTCTGCTTCGCTCCGCGGTCGCGAGCAACAAGCGCGGGTTCCAAGATTGACTTCCCCTATTTTGCGCGTACTCGACAAGCAGCGTAGCACAGCGCAGAACTCGATTACATGTTTAGAGCGATGTCGGTTGTTTTTCTTTTACGGGCATGCCTATTTCTAGGAACAATATACAGTTATGTAGATCATTATAATTACAAATCCCACCACAAGTGAAGGGGATAATTGGTACAACTGTAATATACATTTCATAATGTTGTCATGTATAAAACAATTATAACCATTTCAAATACGAGCAAAAAGACCTGGGTAGGACCAGATGATCATTTAAGTTTATGTACACAATATCATCAACCTTATTAGCTTATGTTTGTAAATTATTGTGTCGCTCTGTATGCCTTATTTTCTAATCAATTGACGAAGTCTGTTTATTTGAGCGGTATCACTTATCAACGGATAAGCTAGTGGACCTAGGAAGCGCGAATGCCTGTTCAAAGTTGTAACCATTAGCATAGTTAGCTCACAATAGACATAAGTCGTAGTGATAAAAGAAAGAGAAGAGAGACTTCTGCATTCTTGAACCGGCTCAATAGTTTGCCTATACACTAATGGTTGGTTTGAATATCCACGATCAATAAAAGTTTGAAAATAAACTCATGCATACAGAAAATATATATTAGTTTATTTTTTTTATACAAAAGAATACCATGATTGTGATATATTCGTAAGAATGTAAAAATTACTATAAAAACAATGCTGTACATTTTACCATAGTGTTTTGCATAATTGTTGAATAAATATATCTGGTGCATTGTGTAGTGAAATAAACAGTGCAAAATTATAAAGTATAGGCCTAATGAAAGAATATATATTTTGTATTCTAAATTATTCGTTTAGGTCACATAACCATTACCATATAATTTTGGTCAAAAAGGTTTCCAATTCAAGTTCTAGTCTTAAAACGCACAAGACAAGTCATTCACCTTTTCTTTTTTTTTTAACCAGCATTATGGTCACTTTCTTATTGGTCACTCCTTGTTTATGATTTTATGTTATTGCTAGGCAGAAACCAGGCTCAGATGACAGTCTTTGCAAAGCATCCTCCCATCCAAGGGATGGCACCCATAGTCATTTGGATCAGGAGAGAGCTGGATGGCGCAGATCTACAGACAATAACCAACAAAAATATATATATTCACAAGGTACGTGTTATAACTTATGAGACCATTAACCAGTGATTCTACTTGATATAAGGAGCATTATAACAAGATTACATGATCATTTATTTTATTTAGTACAGGATAATTAAGAAAACAATATCCCGTGTCTTTTGTGTATAAGATAGGGCATCATGTAACGTAGACATGGCAGAACATCTTTCCAGATGTTACATACCTCACAACGGTAGCAGTCCTCATGGTAAGAGTTGCCCTGGCATTCTACAGTGTAGCTATCAGTGCCGTCTTCCTTTGGAATGATTAGCTGCTTACAGGCACTACACTGAGGGGCGTATTTTCTTTACAGACCACAACACAACAAATGGTTATATTTGAACATTCACAACATCACTTTATTATTTGGTGGCTTATAATCTGTGCCTATCTTTACTTCATTAGTTATAATGTAATTTCTAGCCATTCCAATTTCCTCCCTCTTTTTTATATGTGCCAATCCATATTTCATGCAATATTGTAAAATACAGTATCATAAAACACAATCAACTAGTGTGTACTAAAATGTGCTTGTGTCTGTTACCTGTAGTAATCTTGTATGCAGTAGACTTCTCCAACCTCTCCCTGAGCAAATCTTTGCTCTCCAATTTGCTGATGACATGTTGCACAAGTGAAGCATGCAGGATGGTACGTACGCTCCAGTGCACGAATCACAAGATCTTTGATTGTGTCACCACACGCCCAGCAAAGCTCCAAACTGGCCTGATATGTAAAAATGTGATTAAAACAACAATTTCCTTAAAGCCTTCCCATTTCAAATGGTATTTTCTTGATTGAGGTGTAACAAACCAAACAAAGTGGTAAGTGATCCTCACCTGGTAGCAGTCCTCACACAGTGGGATTCCAGCTTTGTTGTAGTACAGTTTACCTGCCAGTGGGGTCTGACACTGTCTACATTGGAAACAACTGTCGTGGTAGGTCCTGTTTAAAGCCTCAATGGCGGGTTCAGCGAGAGCCACTGTCTTCCTACAGAATCCGCACAGCTCTGGAAGGAACAAAACATCGAGACATCATCAACAGCCAAACATGTGTGTCTTGTAAAGAGGGACTGACCCAACTTGTTTGAATGCATTGTTACCATTACTCTCCGGACTGGTGTCCAGTTCACTGGGCTGGGTCCGGTAGGACTGTTGGCCTGAATCGTCTCCACTAGATGGGGTCCTTTTCTGTTGCTTGAATGTATGATGAATGACTGGTTAATGACAAATGTATGACGAGTAACTGGTTACTGACGAATTGAGCAGTGGATCGCCACGTCCCAGTCATTAGTACACATGCAAAGATGAAACACTCTTATACTGCATAATACTGAATACTGAAGAGTGAAATAGTAACATTGCAAGATATCATGCAAGCTTATTAAATCAACATGGCCATGTACTTTCTGTACACGTTTAGATTAAAATAGCTTTTAACCTTAAAAGCCATGAATTTACAATGTTGTTATGTAGAGCTGGCCAGACATAAACTAAGCAGTGGCTTTCTACATTCCAATAAACAAATATCTGTTTTAATAATAAATTAAAATCCATTTGAAATACATATATATTGAGGGCTAATTATACAACCCCTGTGACGAAGGAAAGGCTGTTGGTATCCAACATTTCTTCTATAACACTACATTATAGTCTGATACTATAGTCTTGTTTGTTTTGCTTGTCAATGAAAAGTGCACGTATTGTTGCTATGAATTGTTTCGATAAAACTCGTGGCTAGAATAAATATTGTTGCAGAATTTAATTCGAAAGACAGCTGTTTTTTTAGGTTTTTTTTAGATTCTCCAGTAATCCCTTTTGCAGATGATCCAATGCAGCCACTGCCCAACATCAAACGACCACTGTGACTTCGGAAAAAGCAGTAAGCTATAATAATTCACCCCAATAAATGGCAAGAGAAATGTAAATAAGCAGATAAACTTAAAATAAAGAATATCCAGAAATACTGCCAAATGAGAGTGCGCCATACCTGTCTGATCTGACTGAGTGGTTGAGCGGGTGGTGAGGGCTGAGGGGAGAAACCCTCTTGGTGAGATGTAAGCACAGCGAGAGACACATCTTCAGAGGGCTTTGGAGACAGCTGCACAGGTGGCGGTACAGGAACGTGCTCTGTTGGGGTTTGAGAATATTTATACATATTTCACTTTTACATGTTACTTGTACAGCAAAACATATGCTACACTGAGCACTCCCAAGTTTCCGGTTACCTTCTGGCTGGCTGTCCTTGTGCAGCTCCGCTGGTCTAAGGTGTGGGACAGTGGGGCCGGGGTCTGACCCTCTGGCCGCTGCCGGCGCTGTACCCCCACTGGGCCTGAGCTCAGACGGGCTGCTGTCTTTCCAGTGTCTTTGGCTGGCGGGTCGGAAGCCGTCGCCGCGGGGCTCCACGCGCACGGCGGCGTGCTGCTGGTCCCTGGCCGGGGCCCGGTGGGTCTGGAGAGTGTGCTGGGGCTTGGTCAGGGTGGCTCTGTATGGAGGAGCCAGGGTGATGAACACAGAAGATACCATTCTCTTTGGTTGGGTCGCTGATGCCATGGTCCTGTGTACAATGGTAGAACAGATACGCCTTGTAAAACACACAATCCTCAAGGCATTTGAATGAATCGCACAACACCGACACGTAGCTTCGATGCAGTGTCTGACATGTACGCAGAAGGGGGTGGACCCCAACTGCAGGGGTCATTGCAGCAAGACATTTGCCTGACATGGTGGTATACATGGTTTGTTTGAGGCAAAGGTTATCTGCCTGCTTACACTCTTGGTCAATGTTAGCTTTTTTAGAGAGATACAAACTGTAAGCTCATGTGAATGAGTATAAAAAGTTGAAAACACACACACACACACACACACACACACACACAGACCCACACACACACAACACACAGGAAGAGAGAAAGAGAGCTCTCAATTTCAAGCAAAGATGGGTTAATAACCATACAATAACCATGGGTTTGAATCATCTGGATTCTGTTTCATCCACTAAGAGTCATAGTCGTTACATGCCATTACATACCAGTAATGTGAGCCGATGTTAGATTTTCCTCTCCTTTCGTTTCCCACTGTATCCAAACACTTCTGGTTTGGTTCTGTGTTTTCCCTCCTAGGCCGTCAGAGTACTATTACTGTGGTGGAAAGGACTGCTATCTACAAAAAGCCACTCCTTTTCCTTCTCTAGCGCCCTCCCCAACTCTCTTCTACTGACCCCTCCTCCCTCCCTGGCTGACTGACAATACCTCTCTCCAGCCGTAAAAGGTGAACAGTTAATCTTCCGCACAGTGCAGTAAAAGCATGACACATGAAAACGGTATGAAAATCTTAGGCAGGCAAACACATACTCTGTAAAATAAAAAAAGACTGCTGTGCAATAAGCTGTTGTGCAATAAATCAAGGCTATGTAGTCTAAAACCTTAATCAAATAAAAATATCAGATAAGGCAGTGTTTATGAGTACTGAGGAACCCACATCACACACACCCACACACATTTATGTTTTTAAAGCCAACAGGATGTGACTGTACCTGCCTTTTCCAACAACAATCTAGCAAAACCTCTCTTTTTTTCTCTTCTCTCTTTCTGTTCCTCTTTCACTCTATTGTTCTGTCTGGCTTATTTTCTCTACCTCCCTCATTGCTTTTTTTTCTCTTTCTATTCTGCATTTCTCCCTTTCCTTTTTTTCCCCTCCCACCACAATTCATCACTTAGTTCTCAAGCGTGACTCTTTATCAGTATCACATGCATCGCTGTTGTTTTGTCTTTGACATACAACGAAGACATTCAACAGGCTGGCCATAAAAAAAAAAGCGTTATCATATTATGGATCCCAACTCCAGACCAACCTTTGAGCTTAAACCAAGTGCAAATGGGCTGCCCCATTGTAGTGCAGTGAATCATGGTATTGTGCAAGGGAAGATGGTGGTTGTAAGAGCAAAATGTGCAGGGAAAACAACAGGCAGTGGTTGAGTAGGAGAGCAACGAAACATCTGCTTTATTTAGTTTGAAGTCCTGCACTGAGTGGTTTAGTTCTGCTGATTAGCACATATTTTATTGTAGCATTGTTTTTTGTTTTTTTTACTTTAACCAATTACTTCTCAGAGCCTCTCCTACAGTTGGATCCTGTGTGAGAGGCACTTGGAAGTCAATGTGCGACACACACAAATGAATAAATACATAGATGAACAGATTTTTTCAAAATCCATTTATTTTAAAGAAAGAAATGGCAAAGAATGGGGGAGTGGGTGGTGGGCACGGGGGAGTGAGGGGGAGAGGGTTAACCGGAGAAGGGGGGAAACAGGATAGAGGGAAGGGACGGTGGCGGGAAGGGGGAGGTTCGGGGTTCTGTGTTGTTCCAGGGTCTAGAGGAATGGAATGCTGCAGTGATGTCACGGCTGCAGGAGGGGGCATGCCTAATAATGACACAATCCCCACAGTTCTCCATGCCCTTCCCCCCATAACTCCAGGTTTCATCTGCCTCTCGGAGAAAGGGAGACAGGAGCACTGTCTTCTCGTTTCACATCGTACGACAAGTATTGGCCAAAAACAAGCATGTATTCGTTTTGGCCGAAGAGGGATAACAATGGGGATTTGTAACTCAAGGTCAAACTGTAGAAAATAGAAGAAAGGGTGTGAAATGAACCGTCAAACTGAACAAAAGAATCATTGCGCGTGTGTGTAAAAGTTCATGAGTTCTCGGTTGGAGTCAAGAAAAGATGTTGTAGGGTCAACCAATATGCCACGTTTGTTCTCATGCACTCTATTATCAAACACCAATATAAAGAAATTTGCTGGAAGACTGAAACTCCAAAAGAGTAAGAAGCATTGGGATTTTGTTTAAAAGTAATGTGTATTAGCAAAGCTACTCATTGCTCCAAACAACAGTGAGAAATACAAATAGGTTTGAAATGCTAAATATAATAATACCAATAGAGTGTTAACTATTTGTACACATTCCATGTGACTGAAAGGGTTTGAACAGTGAGGTAGACAAAATCCGTCTCAGCCCATCTCCAAACAGCTAGCTGCGTGTCTAAGAGCCGTCTGATGGTCTCTTGGGTGTCCGGTCCTTTGCTGTGTTTGTGGATCTGGACTTATAATTTCGTGGACGAATGTCGTTGTCGTCTTCTTCCTCCTGAAGGTTTGAACAAGAGACAAATTAAAAAAATATTATACTCATTGCGATTGTATGTTTTGTCGTTTCCAACAACGGAATCCAGAGCACAGGGACCATGGGCGCAGATTTTCAATGACATACATTTAGAAATCATTTATTTTTGGGGGGACAACTTCATGTTTTTCAGAAGTTGGAGGGGACATGTCCCCTCTGTCCCCCAAAAATAAATTATTTCTAAATGTGTCATTGAAAATATATATTTAATAGAAGCCGACTCCACTTTTGAAATAATTCACACATAAACACTTTTAAAAGGTTTTGTTTATGTCCCCCATATGTACCCTGCTCAGTGGCCTGAACCATTGCATATACGATTGGCACGTTACACCTCTATGCCTATTTTCAGAGAAGGAATGGTGCTGAATTTGTAGATGTGTGGCTCTGTAAAACAGGTAAATATGTAAAGTGATGGCCTGAAAGTGATTTATTAATACTTATATTAAGCTACTATTAATGGCTGTGTGTCTGTTACAGCAGATCATTTGATATACGTTGGGGATATTATTGATGTCCTCTGCAGAAAATACTCTTGAAAAAATGTTTGCCCCCCCACTAAGTTAGGAAGTAAGGAAATCCGCCCCCCTTGACAGGGACAGTAAGAGAGAGAGAGCTGCAGTGGTCTACGCAGACCTTTAAGAGAGCGGTGATGAGGTCCTGGGAGGATAGCAGACACACGGCTTCCCCGAGGAACGTGATGAGGACCTGGAGCACGTCGGACCAGTGGCCCACGGTTAACATGAGCACGATCAAGGATCCGAGGCGCAGAACCACCGAGCGCAACAGAACCTCCAGCCCAGCCTGCCGTTGCCGCTCCTCTGAAAGAGGGCCAATGGGGGGGGGGGGGGGGGGCAAATGCATAATAGAACCCACCAGCACACACAAACACACACACACACACACAAACACAAACACACACACAGAAAAACACAAAACCAAAAAA